>OX439002.1:8507500-9107500 GCA_949316495.1 Amphiduros pacificus | reverse complement strand
TCAGTCTCCAAACTGGCCATCTGCCAGAGAACTACACCACAAGGTAGACGAGTTCGTAAGAGACAACGTCTTGCTACGCAGGGTAGTAGGTCCACTACGAGAAGCTGACCTCCCCACGGACTACAGGACCTCCCCCCTCGGGGCATTCAAGAAGCAATCTTCAGGTAAGACAAGAGTCATACACGACCTGTCTTGGCCCACCACGGACTCGGTGAACGACGGAATAGACAAGAATTTATGTTCATTAAAATATGTAACTATCAGTGATGCCGTAGCCCTCATAGGCAAATACAAGTCCCCCTGGGCTGCCAAGTGTGATTTTTCTTCAGCGTTTCAATCTGTATATGTGAACCCCAAGGACCAACCCCTGTTAGGGTTCGAGTGGGGCAAGCCGGGTTAGGACTCCAGATTTTATTATATGGCAGTTCTGCCTTTTGGTCTCCGTTCTGCACCTAAACTATTTAATATGCATGCAGATGCCCTTGACTACATCTACAAGGATAGGGGGGCTTCCCCCGATACCCTGCATTATCTTGATGACGTCATAACCCTGGGGGATTCCCCCCAAGCCTGCCAGTCAAGCCTGGACATCATCATCTCAACTTGTGAGGAAGCAGGCTTCACAATCCAGCCGACCAAAACGGTCCTTCCAACACAAGTCATAGAGTTTCTGGGTATCGAGATTAACATACCTGATAGGACCCTAGCGATAGGACCCCCCCGACTTCAAGAGATACGTACACTCACCAGTGATTGGCTGTTTAAGGACACCTGCACCAAATGGGAGCTACTGTCACTTGTGGGGAAACTCACCTTTTGTGCCAGAGTAGTCAGGTACGGGTCAATATTTACACGCAGGCTAATCCGTTTAGCAAAACGAGCTCACAAGCTTCACCACAAGCTACATATTACAGTACAAGCCAGGAAGGACATTAAATGGTGGCATCACAGCATCGAGAGCCATAATGGGGTCAGTATGTTTCCTATCGAGTTTAATGCCTGCACCTCAGAACTATTATTCACCGACGCATCAGATACAGCTTGTGGCATATTCCACAACAACTCATGGAGCATACTCACCTTCGACGGCCCCAACTCATGGATGGCCAAGCAAACCATAGCCTGGAAGGAGTTGTACGCGGTTGTCTTGGCCATAGCTACTTTTGGCCCCAGGTTAAAAGGCAAGCAGGTCTTAATGAACATTGACAATTTGGGAGTGTGTTTCTGCGTGAACGCAGGCAGGGCCAAGGAGCCAAAAATGATGGGCTTAATACGCATGTTGTATTATTTTATTACAGCATACAGCATCCAATACGAGGCCATACATCTTTACTCTGCAGAGAATGCTACAGCAGACGCCTTAAGTAGATTAGATCTTCATAGATTCAGAACTATAAACCCATACAGTGACAGTGTCATGACTAAGCCTGCTCTGATAGCAGTAGATATGTAATCACTATATGAACCAGTGTGTATTAATGTATTTTGTATTAATGTATTATTATGTTCATCATTATATTTCAGAGCTCCATGCCAGGGCCCAGGGCCTCATCCAGGCGGGACTCAGATAAAATACGAGGCGAACCTACAACTCGGTTCAGAAGTTATTCTTACAATTTTGTGCTAAATATGACTTGGTAGCTACCCCAGCATCCGAAGATACAATTCTTACTTACGTAGCCTACCTCACCATGCCATCAAGATCAAAACCTCTGTCTCCCGCCTCAGTATCTGTATACCTAGCAGCGGTCCGCTCACTTCATATCATCAGTGGCCTTCCACCCCCTCCCACCTCCACCCCCCGGGTATCCCTAGCACTGAGAGCCCTGCTAGATAACACTAAACCCCCGAATCAAAAAACTCCTATCACTTACCCGATTCTCATCCAGTTCTGTGCCCAACTCGTAGCATCCCCGGACGCACCATTGCTTCATGCCGCGCTGACTTTGGGTTTCTTTGCCTGCCTGCGTGGCAGCGAGTACTGCGCTGTTTACCACCATTCGAAGGCGAACCTGCTCATCTCTCGCCCTCCAGCGGTAAGAGACGTAGCCTTCGGTATCCACGAAGGCGTCGAATACTTTTCCTATCGAGTTTTCAAGTCAAAAACCTCCAGATTCGGGTTTACTAAGTTTGTCGGTTGCAGCGGAACTTCGATCTGTGCTCACTGTTCGATGCGCACCATGCTCCGCTCACGAGTCGCTCGCATGCCCCGCTCACAAAATGCGGGGGCCCCTTCAGGGCTTTCTCCCGGTTCACCTCTCTTTCTGCTCAACGGAGCCCCCCTGGCGAAATCTTATCTTAACCGTATTATAAAACAACTCGCAACCCGCCTAGGACTCGATCCTAACTGCTACTCGACTCATTCACTGCGAGCCGGGAATGCTACCCAATCCGCCAACAACCATTTTACCCCTGAGGAGATATGTTTGGCCGGCCAATGGCGGTCCCAAGCCTATTTACAGTACATACGACAACCCCCCATCAATCATATTCATTACGCTGCCCGCTTATGCACACTCAATAATAACTAAATATCTAAATAAAGCATCCTCGTCTTAATATCATATTCATAATTATATCTGGCTTTCATTGCAAGCAATGATTGGGCTATGTACCAGAATAATTAATAACTACTATGTATTTAATATGTTACCTCAGCATGTAACCAAGGTAACCGCATCTGAGATGCTTGACATTAGTGTTTAATTATGTTTAAGTGACAATTAAATGTTTAACGAAGGTTTAATTGATATTGAAGATAAATACAGAGTGTGTGTGGTTTCTGTGTGATTTGAATGATATGTAGCTTTATAGCTCAATAAAGCATAATTCCATATTACTATAGATGTGTTATCTCTCTAAGGAGAGGTTAAAAAGGGGTTAACCGAGGTTAGAGCGATTGAACATATATATATACGGGTAGTGTCACTTAATGCTCAACTCAGGGTCAGCTGCCACCCCCGAGGGTCTTAAGGCCGGCGGCGGCGGCCCACTGGTCATTGTAATTTGAATTGCCCCCATCCCAGCCCATCAGCTAGGGAATATCCAGTAGGGGCTATGGGCTATGTACCAGAATAATTAATTACTACTATGTATTTAATATGTTACCTCAGCATGTAACCAAGGTAACCGCATCTGAGATGCTTGATATTAGTGTCTAATTATGTTTAAGTGACAATTAAATGTTTAACGAAGGTTTAATTGATATTGAAGATAAATACAGAGTGTGTGTGGTTTCTGTGTGATTTGAATGATATGTAGCTTTATAGCTCAATAAAGCATAATTCCATATTACTATAGATGTGTTATCTCTCTAACCCTTGATTAACAGGGATGCTTCGAGGAGTTCCATTGTTTTCATAATGGGTGGGTTCAACCTATTGAGTTCAAAGGAAAGTTCAGCAAATCTCTGCCTGAGTGTCAGATGCGAGCGAATGAGTGAAATTTGAGGGAACCTACCTCGAGTTTATTTCTGACCCTCACCTCACAAGTTTCATTTATCCATGTCTCAGTCATGAACAGTGCGTCAAGATTATTTTCACGGAAGTAGTCTTTGACAAGTAATTTTGCTCGAGATGCTCTGAACATTACACGAGCGGATTTGCATGGCAGTCAGTCTTTTCCATGGTTGTCGGGGTCCTCTTAGTGGTTGTGTTGTCATTGTTTACAGACAAGCCTGGTCCACATGGTGAGGAAGAGAGTGCTGACCCAGTTTGATGAGGGCCTTCGTAATTATTCAATTGAGCCCACGTGATGTGTGTAGGCGGGGTTTGTCAGGTTATTTTTATAGGTGAAAGACGTTAATACAGCAAACATATTTTTGACAATATTGAGCTATGTAAACTCACCGGAGTACAGGTGGAGCTGGATGATATCAATTTGGAAACAGGAGCGGGTTTGAATGAATGTAACCATGTGACAGTAAATTCAGGGGGGGTTGTGTTTATATGTCTCTTACAAATGGGAACGTGGTGTGCGGGTATGGTCGGAGTGGGAGGCCGAAATTCCAGTTTGTTTGTGGATGGGTATTAGCCAGAGCCAAATAAAGGTCTACAATGTCGGCCGGTAATATTACGTAATGGTTGTTTTGATCTCAGTGTGAGTTCAAGTGGTGCTTGAGATGGATCATGTTGGATCCTAGGTTTTGTTTGTGGTAAGCATACAGGGGTTCTCATAGTGAAATTGATATGTCCAAGGGTGTTTAACATGTTAAAAGAATACATGTTTTTCTCACATAATACAATTTGGTTAGTGTTGGTGGCCACGGGTGTATTTTTTGGCAGTTTTGGCCGAGAATTACCTGAGGTATAGACATGAGCATATGAAAGTGGGAAACTGAGAATTGTCTTTATTTACACCGACAGAAGTACGGTATATTTTGATACAACAATACATACAATTACAGTTTCTTACATCATTATCATTTGCACGCTTATCATAGTGTTCATACAGATCAGATTCACAAGGTAAATGGTGTGCACATGCGCGGGAGGAATGGACGCTTTTTTTTAAGGCTCCCACCTTAATGAAAATAAAATATAGCATACATCTACGATCCCTCAATAGATCGCACGATCCCCTACAAAGTGAACACACTGATAATATACACGGAACATAGCAGAATTTTTGGAGCCCATTATATTGTGTAAAAAGTACTTTTTGCCGATATAAAGAACAAGACATCTCTACACTGGATAGTATATATAAACGTATGTATACCGGGTACGTATTGAGCGCAGCATGGTCGCGATCTGAACATCAAATGCAAGCCAAAATCAATAAATAAAAACATAAAACTGTTATTATCGCATTACATATTTATAACCCGAAGAAATAATCATCCACCTGAAAAATAAGCACAAAAATAAACTCTTTCCTCCCGAGGCCAAAAGCGTGAGGTTCTCAAGACTGAAGTTGTATATATATACAAAAAGTGACAAATATACACTTATATATATATTCATACAAGGTGAATATATCCAACCTGAACATTAGTGCTCGAAGCTGGACAGGAATAACTAGCTTGGGCCAAATTTCAAGTCTGAATAATAGTATTTGAGCGAACTGTTCAGCTGACACGACTTAACACAAACTATTTACATATAAGTGAGGTGCAGTGTCCCTAGTGTTACACTTCGCCTCAGCTGCTACACAGATCCAAAGACCGGCCTAACACCGTGCATGCCTACGTGTTTTTTAAAACTCTGTCTGATACTGCATAGGACTATTTTTATCATAAGGATTTTAAATATTCCACATAATTTTTATACGAGGCATCGTTTGAGGAAACCAGGCGTAGTATTGCTGTTCCACTCATATCTCACAGTAAGTACTGTTAATTGAATACAATATACCATATTACCTTATTGAATATTATTGAATATTATTGAATATCGCACTATATAATCTCACAAACTATCACAAATTATCTCAAAAATCTTAAGACTGTGATCTGGTACTGATTATTTCTAACAATATTTCTCATGCGGGGAATATTGACAATCAGGTATCAGGTTATCTCTGAATTCTTAAATTTCATATTATTATTGTTTCAAATATAGTATAGATTTCTAAATTAGTGTTTCTCGTGCAGGGAATACTACCTATATTATATTTGAAATACTACACTGCAAACTATCACAATATATTACAAATAAGAACTGTTATTTGGTTATTTCTAACAACATTTCTCATGCGGGGAATATTGGCAATCAAATAACAGGCCTCCCTAATCAAAGTTTTCAAAATATTTTTGTTTTCTGTTCCTCTTTTGAACATATATCATAATCTTAAAATATTGAATTGTCTGGTATTATTCTAATAGTAATTCTCGTGTGGGGGTTACTAAAAATACCAAGTTCTATATTTATATACTGCTGCACCTGTAGAATAACAAGAGTAAATCCTATTTACTACTGAAACTAATCTCTAGAATTTCTATTGAACAAACCCGCATATTACACTAAGCTGTCGCATGAACCTGAAATACACAGGGCATAATAAATCTAAATATAAAAAACCTGTAATCAACAAATAAACAAGATTTTTTTCTGTTATATGTATTTTACAGATTCTAATGGCAACAAACGACATGAATGATGGTATAGAGAATACCCAGGAGGGCGACGCAGCCACCCTTGACACAAGTGCTGGGCAAACGCCCCAATCAAAGGCATCTGCGCCTAAAAAACAGATGACTCTTACTAAGATGAACGAAAAACTTAGAAATGAGATGGACACTCTCAGAGAAGAAAAAATATGTTAATTAAAGAATTGTTGGAATTGAAAGAAAAATGTAACAATGACTGCAAACCACGATTAGATTTCTATAAGAACAAATTGGCTGAAGTCAAATTTGAATCAGAAGGAAAAGATGTAGAAATTGCCAGGCTACATGAAAATCTTGAGCGTAGTACTAATAATGATCTCATGAAATATCAAAACCTAGATAAGGATGGGGTAGAATAGCAAGTGTATTTCTGAGGTAAATCAAGAAGAGGACTGTGACATTCTACCAGCTCTAGAAGCAAATTCAGTATTAGATTTTAAGAAGGCATTTAGTATGAGGGAAACTTTCACAAGACTACAAAACAAAACAAAACAAAAATAAAATATGCACTATTATTACAATATACAGGTTGGAGCCTTCTGATAAGAATAAATATACTGACACATAATTCTTTGAAGAATTTAGTGAACTACTTTCCTATTATAGTACATATACTCATGACGTTGTGCTAGTAGGTGACTATAACTTTCATATGAATAGGCCAGAAAGGCCTAATGTAATAAAATTTAATGATGTCTTGGATTTATACAATTTATATAATCATGTAACAGAACCAACACATATTATGGGAAATACGCTAGATTTATTAATAACAGGCATACATAGTAATCTAGTAAAGGAACATATAGTGGATGAAAAAATATCAGATCACAATATAATAAAACTAACCTTGAATCTTCAGAGTAAAATTAACAAGAAAAGGGGAAACTACAAAAAAATGAATATAAATAATTTTAAAAGAGATATTGAAGCATTGTTTAAGGAGAATCAATCCTATCAAGATGCAGATCTCAATGACTTATTAGATAAATACAACAAACTGACAAGTATATTGGATAAACATGCTCCTAATGTGGAGAAAACCATAAATAATAGGAAACCTGATCCATGGTTATCTGATGATATACAGGGGGAAAAGAGAAACAAATTAAAGAAAATTTGAAAGAAAATATAATAAAATTGGTCTTTCCTCAGATAAAATACAATTCAAGATACAGAGGAACAAATACAATAATATCATTAAGGACTCAAGAAACAATTATTACTCGGAAATAATAAATTCAAATAAATAGGATCCAAAAAAAATATTCAAAATATTAAATAAATTACTTCACACAAAGGAGGACACTCCTTTCCCCAGACATAATGACAAAAAGGAGTTGGCCTCAGAATTTAAAAATTTTTTCCAAGAAAAAATTACAAATCTTAGACAAAATATGGACAGAAATGATAAAAACACTGAACAACTAAATGAAGAAGTTAGATTCAATACACAATTGGAAAATTTCACATTGTTAAATGATTCAGAAGTTAAGAAAATAATTACAGATTCTGCAAAGAAGTCATTTGAGCTGGATCCCATCCCAACATGGCTTCTAAATAAATGTATGGGGAATTTATTGTCATTAATAAAGGCTATCATAAATAAGTCTATATTATTTGGAAACGTACCTGATGATCTGAAGATGGCTTTTTTTTTTTTTGGTTTGGTTTGGGGTTTTACATCACTTTTAACATTATTTCAGTTATTTCGTGATGAGACCTACTTGTAGCAGATATAGTGCTGCCTCACTGAATTGTCATGTCGCAGGTCCTTGACATGACAACCCACCTGGTCACAGATTTACAAGGACAACGGGTTAACCCTTTGGCACAGGCCTCAGCTCATGTGGGAAATTGTATCATGAGTTCAATCCCGGCACGGCCGGGGTTCGAACCCAAGACCTTTGGATCACCACAGAGGAACTGGTGCTAATAAGCTGGCGCCCTAACCAACTGCGCCACGTCCCGTGGCCCTGAAGATGGCCATCATTAGACCCTTTATTAAGAAATTAGGTCTGGAATTGGTAAAGAAAAATTATAGACCAGTCTCAAATTTGGCCTATTTATCAAAATTAATAGAAAGGGCTGTAGCTACGCAATTTGTAGGTCATCTGGTAAGAAATGAGATTCAAGGTCTATTTCAATCAGCATATAAGGAGTTTCATAGTACTGAAACTGCATTGCTCAAAGTTCAGAATGACATCTTAATGGATATTGATGATGGTAAAGCGGTAATGCTGGTACTACTTGACCTATCGGCCGCGTTTGACACTATTGATCATGATATATTACTAAATAGATTGGTTTTGTTTGTTTTGTTTTGGGGTTTTACATCACTTTCAACATTATTTCAGTTATTTCGTGATGAGACCTACTTGTAGCAGATATAGTGCTGCCTCACTGAATTGTCATGTCTCAGGTCCTTGACATGACAACCCACCCCGTCACAGATTTACAAGGACAACGGGTTAACCATTTGGCACAGGCCTCAGCTCATGTGGGAAATTGTATCATGAGTTTAATCCCGGAACGGCCGGGGTTCGAACCAACGACCTTTGGATCACCAGAGGAACTGGTGCTAATAAGCTGGCGCCCCAACCAACTGCGCCACGGCCCGTGGCCTAAATAGATTGGAAAAAAGATGTGGTATTAGAGGGACTGCCCTAAAATGGTTTAGATCATACTTATCAAATAGAAAACAATGTGTTATAATTGATGGTAAAAGATCTGAAAATATGAATATTAAATATGGCATCCCGCAAGGTTCGGTTTTGGGACCTTAATTATTTACAGCATATATAGAGCCTTTATCAGACATTATTGGTAATTATGGTCTCAAGCATCATATCTTTGCTGATGACATTTGTACATCAATTGTACATCACCATTGATCCCAAATCTGAAGCAGCTAGAGATAAGTCTTGTAAAGAGATGGAAAATTGTATTATAAAGGTAAAAAAATTCCTAATAGAGAATAAAATGAAAAAAACGATGGAAAAACAGAAATGCTTTTATGTGGTAAAAGCTGTGACTTTAGAAGAAAAAATGTACCTGATGAAATTTTAGTAGGTGAAACTAAAATCCCTAGATCAAATACTGTTAAGGATCTAGGGGTTATACTAGATCAAGAACTATCTCAAATCACAAATCAAAAAAATGTGTAAAAAATAGTTTGTTTCATTTAAAACATTTGGCACGAATAAGAAATTGTTTAGATGAAAAAACTGCAAACACTTTTGCTCATGCATTTGTTACTTCTACCCTTGACTGTGGAAATGCACTTCGAGCTGGTTTACCTGAGTGTGAATTAACTAAACTGCAAAAACGCTGCAGCCAGGATAGTGGGGAAACTTAAAAAGAGAGATCATATCACACAAAAACTTATGGAACTGCACTGGTTGCCTGTAAAAGCTAGGATTGATTTCAAAATATCTTTATTGACGTGGAAGGTGCAAAATGGCTTTGCCCCAAAATACCTATCTCAGTTATTAGAGTATAAACAGCTAGGCATGGGACTGCGATCTAATAAGAATGAATACGTAGTACTTATGACTAATATGAAATCATATGGCGATAGGGCTTTCATGGTATATGCGCCAAAGAATTGGAATGCCCTGCCCCTTGAAGTGAAAAACTGCAGACACTTTCAAGAAAAAACTTAAGACATATCTATATAGAAAACACTATCTTAATAAAGCGCTTTGAGCAGACCTAGTCTGATATAGCGCTATATAAATCGTTATTATTATTATTATTATTATGCAAGCTTTGAAGTCTGATGATGATTAATAGTTGGCTCCGGCCAGTTATGTCATTCAATGTCTTTAATCAGTTTGTTTATCACAATCTTTGCCTTCTTGACAGCATCCTCCATGCCTGTGAGGACAACAAAATCGATCTCCTCATTTCCACTCTTAACCTTTCTGACCGAAATACGAGCGGCAGTTGCGTCACGTAGGTCCCGCACTACAGAGCAACCTACAGAGCCACCTTTCCCAATGATGCGTCCCACATCCTCAGAGGAGACGCTAGGTGGAGGCTCGTAGATTTCTTCTTGAAAGATTTCTCATAGGGCCCTTTCTGGTCGGATGTAGCAGGAGATGAGGAAGAGGTGGAGGCAATCGGTTGCTGCTCCTCACTGGGCAGGATCCTGTTCTCCCATGGAGGTTTGATAGGTGGCAACTTGTCTGGGACAGGTATTAATGGCATCGCACCATTTCTCAATTGTAGATGGTAGCACTGAACCTGTATCATCAATGGTAACATCCAGGGATCCAAAGAATGTCTCAAACCTGTGGTAGTTCGATCCCTTGATCTTGTGCAGTCGTAGCAATTTATTGAGCACCATCCAGTTAGATCACAGCGTAGTCTCGATTGGAGGTGGTGGCGTCAGTACCAGTACTGAGGGGCCTTTTGATCTGATGAGTTCTAGCAGGAACTTGAGGGAGTTGAAAGCTTTCATGCCCTTAGTGCCGGAACGGATAGGGCCCATGCCTAGTATGATGATGACCATATCAGCGGAATCCAATGATCCAGCATGTCCACAAAGCGCAGGAGCTCCATGGCAACAAGGGATCAACAACTGGGTACCCGCACCCAGCATAGCTAAACCCTCTTTTCTCGTCAGCAGCCCACCAGTACAGACTTTGACATATGCCATGATAAGACTGTGCCAGAAAAGGTTGTGAAAGGGGCTGTGCTGGGGGAGTACGTCGCTTTCCATGAGTTTCTGCATACAGTTATAATAGAACACACATCTTATCAAGATTTGCAAACTTTATGTTTCCACTGGTAACATAAAGTATAGGAAAAAGAACCAACACTCCAGGGCTATATATGATTTGAAGACATGGCTCGAGGCATGGGCAGTTTCAGAAAATTTAATGGTTCCCACACACAGCCTCTACCTTTATGACCAAATGTCAGAGTACATAGTTATGATTTGTGAGTGTGAAAAAAATACAAGTTGGCTAACGTAGCAACCCTCAACATGAGACACAGGGAGGGTTTGGCTAGGAGGTCAGAGGAATTTTCAAATGTTAATCCTCAGCTTGTATATACTGTATTAGATGCAACCGCAATAAAAAGATCTGTTATCAACACAGTTATCAACACACTAGAATCTCTGAATGCCCCTTTCCTGCCATGGCACTGTCAGTACATTGGTCGACGGTGCGGGAATACGGACAGAAGGCTAAACAGCCCTCATCAGAGATTTGTAACAACTTCAATGTACTCAAATGTACATACAATGCATGTAAAAAGACAGCACGTTTGCAGACAGTGTCATGGGGCCTTTGAACTGCATCAAGAAAGGCAAATGTGCATCAAGAAGCATCAAACACATTTCTGGGACCTGAATTTTGGATAAATGGATTTTTTATCACAACAAAAGACATGGTCATTAATTTATTTATTTTTTTTTTTTTGTTCATTCAGAAGACCATTAAGAAGTTTTGTCTATTAAATTCACTTTAACTTCGAATTATTTAACAATTAAGTTGTTACAGGTCGACATTTTCTGTGGTTTGTTTGTTTGGGGTTTTACATCACTTTCAACATTATGTCAGTCGTTTCGTGATGAGACCTACTTGTAGCAGATATAGTGCTGCCTCACAGAATTGTCATGTCGCAGGTCCTTAAACTATCTTTGGGGTGGCAGAAACAATACTGATGCCAAAGGACGTATAATAAAAGATTTTTTAAATAACAAAAGTTTGTGCCTTTGGAATGAAGATTCTCCGACATATTCACATCCTGTAACATCAAAAGATTTCTCCATGTGCACTCCAAATTTATTTTTAAACTATTCCTGGAAAGTAGAGGAAGATCAATGGGGTAGTGATCATTACCTCATTATTTTAAATAACCATTTTCATCCACAAGACGAACGAATCCCTAAGTGGAAATTTCATAAAGCTGATTGGGCAAAATTTCAAACATCCTGTTTTAATAAAATAACTTTAGAAATGTTTAACAATGTAGATGATCCTCTTCAAGATTTTACAAATACATTGTATGATATTGCTGATAGGTGTATTCCTAAATCAAAGCCAAATTCTAAAATTATAGAAAAACCCTTTTTTAATGATGAGTGCAAAAAAGCTGTCAAGGAGTGCAAAAAAACTCTGAACAAAATTAAATTGACAGCCGACTCAATATAATTTGCACCAGTCTCGTATAAAAAGAGCTAAAGCCTGTTATATGATTAAAATAAGCAAAGAAAAAGTTGGAAGAATTATGTTTCCAAATTAAATACACCGATTAAAAAATGCTGGGATATGGTGCGTAAAATTACTGGGAAGGGAGGTGGAGCAAGGATCAAACATCTAAATCATAATGGCCAATTAATAACAAATCCCACTGAAATAGGTAAAACAATAGGTCAAACCAAGAATTCTTAATCGAATAGTTATTCTGCCAAATTTCAACAAATTAAAAATAGAAAAGAAATAAACCAACTAAATTTTATATCCCATATCTTGGAAGAATATAATAAATCATTTACAATAGAAAATTTGAAACTTACTTTTGATAAATCTCATGATACTGCTCCTGGACCTGATCATATTAAATCCTTAAACACCTCCCTGACCAAACACTTGGGCATCTTTTGGATATTTTTAATAAAATTTGGGAAAGTGGTGATTTTCCTCCTTAATGTAGGGAAGCCACTATCATTCCTATTCCCAAACCTGGCAAAGACTCATCAGATTCAAATAATTATCGTCCCATTGCTTTTACAAGTTGTATTTGTAAATCAATGACACAAATTATTAACGAGCGTTTAGTTTAGTTTCAGAAACTGCATCTTATATTTCTGTTGCACAAAGTGGCTTTAGAAAAACTCAAATTACCATTGACCACCTGGTACGTTTAGAGACATTTATATGAGAGGGTTTTTTAAAAGGTGAGCATGTGGTTAGCATTTTCTTTGATTTAGAGAAGGCATACGACACCACATAGAAATATGGGATAATGAGTGATTTATATGATATGGGATTAAGATGTCGTTTACCCCTTTTTATTCAAAATCTCTTGTCAAATAGACTATTCAGTGTCCGACTTGGTTCATCACTTTCTGTTCCACAGGGTACTATATTATCTGTAACCCTATTTGTAATAAAAATCAACAGTATTGTAAATTGTGTGAGACCTGGAACAGATTGATCATTACTTGATTATTTTAATTTATATTACAGGTCCACAAGCATACAAACTGTAAAAAGACAGCTCCAACAACATCTTAATAGATTACAAGAATGAGCTGGTCATAATCTTTAAAGAAAACTGTGTGTATGCACTTTTGTAAAAAATGGAAGGTTCACCCAGATCTTGATCATTATTTAGGCCAAACTCGGATACCTGTTTTCGACAAAACCAAGTTTTTTAGACTTTTTTTTGAGAGGAAATTATCTTTTATTCCTCACATTAAATATGTTTAAAAGAAATGTCAGAAGGCATTAGATTTTTTATGGGTTCTTGCCCATACCGATTGGGGAGGGGACCGTAATATTTTATTGCCATTGTACAGAGCGCTTGTACGTTCTAAGCTTGATTATGGTTGTATGATATATGGATCAGCATGTCCATCTTATATTAAAATGCTTGATCCTATACAAAATCAAGGTTTACTACTATGCCTTGGTGCATTTCGTACATCGCCTGCAGATAGCTTGGCAGTTGAGGCAGATGAACTGTCTCTTGATTTAAGAAGAGAAAAGCTTGCCCTTCAGTATGCTGGAAAAATTGCTGCTTGTCCAGACAATCCTGTATATGATACTATATTTAAACTTAATTATGTTCATCTTTTTGAAAGTAGACCTAATACAATAGCAACTGTTGGCATTTGCATCAAGGAATCTTTACAATCGTTAAATATAAATCTAAATCAATTAGCCAAATTTCAATATCATTAACCCCTAACGGACGGGAAGGAGGGCAACGTCCACCACCGGCAACGGATGGGAAGGACGTTGACGTCCACATTGTTCTGGCTTTATGACGTCATTTGTAACATTCTGAAGGGCTGCAACTTGTTACAATGTAATCATGATAGTGACGTCAGACTGCCTTAATCATGAACTTTTGACCCCAGCACTTCATTAAGCATATTGAATAACCATGGTTATAAATTTTATTAATTTTGTACATAGATACACTAGTCCAGAAAAAAATATGGTTAGTCCTGCCAATTAACAAAATTTAGATGGGCTAGTCCGTTAGGGGTTAAACACCTCCATGGACCTATGCAACTTTAAATATTATTGTAGGCATGTCAGAATTAATGAAATACTCTACAGATCCATCCCTATTGAATAAATATAAAGAAATAAAATTTATATTCATTGGATATCAGTGTATATACACTAATGAATCATTTGATGATGACAAGGCTGCTGCAGCAGCTGTAAAGGGCAATCATATTTATTCAGAACATCTGCCAAATAAATCATTTATTTATTCTTAACTTCATGCTTTGTACCTAGCTTTAGATCATGTGGAGATTTTTAATATTTTGTGATTCTTTGTCTTGTTTACAAGCATTAAAAGCAAAGGATTGGAAAAATCCTTTTATTTATAAAATCCTTGAACGGCATCATAAACTCTGTAAATAAAGAGATAATAGACTCTGTACTGAGGAAAATAAAGAGGTTTGTTTTTACTAGATTCCCAGTCATATTGGAATCCTTGGAAATGAGGCTGCTGACCAAGCTGCCAAAGCAGCATTTGATAAGTACCCAATAAATATGCTAATTCCTTACACTTTGTTTAAGAAACATTTTACTGTTTGTTTGCGTTCCATGTGACAATTGCGCTGGAATGCAGCTGTTTTTAATAATTTACACGAAATTAAGCCCATATTTGAAAGTGAAGGTGCTATTAGAATTATCCGAAGAGAAGAGTCTGTTTTAACGCGTATAAGAATTGGATAAGAATAAGAATCAGTCATTTGACTCATTGCTATCTTCTTAATGGCGAAGATCAGCCTCAGAGTATAGGATGTCAAAGACCTATGACTGTTAAACATATTTTAATTGAATGTATCAATTTTGATATAATTAGGATTCTATATTTTAATGTGCAGGATTTACATTTGTTATTTGATACTGTAGATACTTCTGTGATAGTATCATTT
The DNA here is from genome assembly GCA_949316495.1 of Amphiduros pacificus. NCBI lineage: Eukaryota > Metazoa > Annelida > Polychaeta > Phyllodocida > Hesionidae > Amphiduros > Amphiduros pacificus. Next base: position 9,092,249 of record OX439002.1, on the reverse strand, counting down.
TTAAACAAAATAGGGCTTTATAACCAATTTTAAGTGTGGAGCTTTTGTTTACTTTATCAAGAACCACAAAACATCAAATGGTATTTAAAGTCTTTTAAATTGATTTTATTTAATATGCAAATTTATTTTATCTACAACTGATATATTGAAAGGACTTTTTGAGATTTTGTTGGTAAGATTATTTATATTTATTGATGAACAATAGTAGTGGAGCTCCACCTGTTGCAGACTCACACAGTGGTTTTCAGTTGCAGAGAAATCAAAGGAGAAGACAAGACAGAGACAATGCCAAAAATGTCCTTAAAGCTGCTTCTAATGATGATAGACCGTCTCAGTTATGTGGCTCACAAAGAACTGTTGAAATGTTTGTGCAAGAACTCGATAGAGACACCACAGCTGAAGATATGATGAAGCATTTTAGGGTGAAAAAGGTGACAATTCATGACCTTAAATGTAAGACTGATGACTCGTATGATTACAAATCTTATTGGTTTGTCATTAATGCAAAAGACGTACGTAGAGTTAAAAATGATAGGTTCTGGCCAGATGGTGTAGGGTGTAGAAAATGGAGAATTCCCAGAAATAACTATAATGATGAACAACAGCAGGAATGAGAGAATGCCTTCAACTCACTTAAAGCTTACTACAGTTAACTGTGAAGGTTTTACCAGAAACAAAAGCTTTATTAAAAATATGTTAGATGATGAATGTTCTGACATAATATGTGCACAGGAGATATGGCTGCTTAAAAGTGATTTAGACAAGTTGAAGATTAGTGATAAATACATGCACACAGGTGGCTCTGGTTGTGATAGCAATATTGGCATTATTCAGGGGCATCCACCAGGGGGCACTGTGATTTACTATCATAAGAAACTGGCTCACCTTGTCACACCAATTAAAACTGACCACAGAAGGTTATCTGCTATTAGTGTTAAACTTAATGATATTGTCCTACTACTTATATGTGTATATATGCCATGTGATAGTGGTAGCAAAAATCAGGTGAATCCTGACTATGTTGATACGTTGAATGCTATTGATTTGATAACTGAAAAAAGTGACGATAATGCTGTAATATATTGTGGTGACTGGAACACTAGTCTCAGTCGCAATAATGCACAAACTACCTGCATGAAGAGCTTTTGTAACATGAATAATCTTAAATGTTGCTGGGAAAAATGATAATTCGGTGATTGATGATACATATATTAATGTTGAACTCAATCATGCATCGTGTATCGATCACTATGTCATGTCAAATAATATATTTGATTGTATTAATGAATGTTATATTGATCACTATGCTCTCAATCTATCTCACCATTCTGCTGTTGTTGTAAACCTACAAATCGGTTATGAGACAATGAACAATGTGGATGATCAGGTGAGGTGTAATAGAAAGATAATGTGGCACAAAGTGGCCATCGATGATGTGAGACAGTATAAGGATGAACTAGATAGGATACTGCACCAACATGATGTAAATATGGAGATACTAGGCTGTAATGATGATAAATATGATCATAGGAATTATATTGACTCTTTGTGTAACATACTATTGTGTAGTTGTTTATCTGCTGGAGAAACATCTTTTTCCCACATAAAGCCGGGAAAAAAGCCTTTTCCTGACTGGAATGAGGTTGCTGAACCTGTCAGAGAGAATGCTCTCTTCTGGCACTGGCTTTGGAATGAATGTGGACGACCATACACTGGCACTGTTGCTGATATTATGCGAAGGACCAGAGCCAAGTACCACTACAGTGTGAGAAAGCTTAAGAGAGAAGCAAATGAATGCAGTAGACGTAAGTTGGCTGAGAGTGTAGCAAATGATAAATCACATAGGGACCTGTGGAATGAAATTAAGAAAATGAAACACAATGCTAGAGTGACACCTAGTGGTATTGATGGGTGCTTTAGTGATGATGAAATATGCAATATGTTTGCATCAAAATATGAAACATTATACCAAAGTGTACCTACTGATACTTATGAACTTGATGCTATACATGCTGATGTTAGAAGTAGGATAATGGGTGATGTCAATGATAGAAAGTGTCAAATCAGTTTTGAAACAGTTAAGAAGGCCATAAAGCAGCTAAACTATGATAAAAGTGATGGTATGATGGGTACCTTCTCCATTCATTTCATTTTTTCATCTGAACGTTTTGTTGTTGTACTCTCTTTGTTAATTAAGTGTATGTTCGTGCATGGCTACACTGCCAGTGACCTCTTGATGGCAGTTCTGGTGTCAATACCAAAAGATACTCGTGCTAGTCTGTGTAATGGTGATAATTACAGAGGTATAGCATTATGCTGTGCATAATGTAAAGTGATAGACCTTATTATTTTAAATGAATATAGAAATCTACTGAACACTTCAGATTTACAGTTTGCCTTCAAAGAAAGCCACTCTACTGTCCTTTGCACATCTACATTACGAGAGACTGTAGAATATTTTAAGAATGGTGGATCTAATGTTTATGCATGCTTATTAGATGCTTCTAAAGTCTTTGATCGAGTTCATTATGGCAAATTATTTAAATTGTTATTGAAAAGAAATGTACCTGCAATTGTGATAAGATTATTGTTAGACTGCTCGCCAATTTTGTTTTGTATATATTTTGATGAACTCTTGTGTAGACTGGCTAAGCAACCTGCAGGCTGCAGACTGGGTAGTCTCTATGTTGGATGTGTGGCATATGCTGATGATGTAACCCTGCTCTGTCCCACACCTCAGGCATTACAGTCTCTTATTAGGGTATGTGAGGATTATGGAAATGAGTATAGTGTTAAGTTCAATGAAAAGAAAACTGTAATCATATGTTTTGGTAAGGATGAACATACAAATGATATGATGATGAATGGAAAGAAGTTAGAATGGTCCAGTGAAGTAAAGCATTTAGGTAACTATCTAAACAGTGAATGTAATGACAAAAAGGATGCACTGTATAAAAAGGGAATTTTTTATGCATCAGTTAATAGATTATTAGCTAATTTTGGACATGTTCACAGTTCATTAGTTGCTAAACTATTTTGCAATTATTGTTGTACTTTTTATGGCAGTCAGGCATGGGACCTTACTTGCAAAGATATTGATGATATATGTATCGCTTGGAATAAGGCAGTGCGTAATGTGTGGAAAGTATCTAATATGTGTCATACAATGTTTCCTCATTATCTCATGAATTCTTTGCATATATATGATCAACTTGCAGCTCGATTTGCTAAATTTTATAATGTATTGAAGTGTAGCAAAAATAAGGTGCTTGCCTATTTAGCCAGACGAGCACAATTTTCATCTAAAACTACTGTAGGCAGGAATCTTGCTCATATAAATGTGAAGTATGGAAGCAAATTGTGGATGAATGATTACAATCACAATGATTTTAAAGCTCTACTTCATAGAGCTATTGTTTATAAGGAGGTTGAGCAAGTTGGTACATTCCTGAGAGAATGTTGCCTCATCAGGGATGGAGAAATGTTGGCTGAAGGTGTTGATAAAGAGGAGGTGATATCAATTATAACAGATATAAGCTGTGTTTAGATATATTATGATATCACTAAGAAACCCACTACAGTATTTTTAACTATATAAATCATGTAACTAGAACATAAATACAACTCTATTATGATTATTATTTATCTAATTTATTTACATGTGTACCATGTATTCATTTTATATGTGTACGAAATAAAGAATATATATATCATATTGATTTTATAAACGTTTATGTTTTTAGGAGAAGTTAAAATGGTTGACCGAGGTTAGAACGATTAAACAGCTAGGGGTCATGTCACCCAGTACTTAGCTCAGGGCCAGCTGCCACCCCCGAGGGTCTTAAGGCCTGCGGCGGCTGCCCACTGGTCATTGTGATTTGAATTATGATGGTGTAAGGACGTGTGGAGAAGAGAGAACTTTATAACAAACCTAACATACGTTTTTTAAATGGACTTATATTTTATATTGGATCTTAACATGAATGATTTTAGTCAATGGACAATTTACGCGAGTTTTTAACATTTTACAAACTATATAATTTATGAACTTTTAGTACCAGAATGGTGATCAATCCTTATTACCGGCCGGGAGTCAACTCAGCAGCACGGGGGGCCTCATTCATTCGAGCCTCAGTAACTCATGGCAGAAAAGTCATGCACGCATTGCGAACGCCCTATAAAAGGGCATCCTGGCCCGTACGGCAGGAAAAAGTGTACGAACCAGCCTCTATGGGTCACTGAGATGCAGCAGTTAGAGGCTGAGGTCGAGGTTGAGACTGTCACAGGAGAACAGGGCAGCTCGACCTCTCACCCCCCGTCCAGAGACGGAATACCCACCTTAGAACATCACTCTGGTGTGGGCATGTCCACCGGCCAAGCCAGATGGGGCACCCGATGAGCCTGGCAGAAACACAGACAGCAATCCTGCTTTCCATGCAGAATCAGATGGCTAGTATGCAGTCTCAGATTGTTAACCTTACCATGGTTCAGCAGGCCATTCAAGAATCCCATCTGACACCAAGGGAAGTCACAATGGTGCCCAAGCAGCACCAACAACAGTCACTTACCTTGCCAGCCGGCAGGATGCCGCCACCAACCGGGGCACAGGCCCACCAACCTGTAACATACCTGCCCGCCCAACCAGCATTACCCACAAGGAGGACACACCCAGATGGACTTACTGCCACAGGTAACCCCTTATGTTGGATCCATTTGATGTCAATCTTTTCGACCCAATACCTAATGTACAAGTAGAAGGGACTAGGAACCTGGGTAATCTGGAACCCCCTTAACCGACGAGACATTCTCACCAGCTGGTAGCTATGTAAAGAAGGGGGAACCTATACAGGTGGTAGAATACCGGGTATCAGTAACACTGACAGTTTGGAGGACTTGAAATCATTATGTAACACAGCTAATGTACCTGAAAAAACCCTTTGGGCAGCCCTGAAAGGGGAGTATATACAAATTGAAGATTTCTTGTCAAATTTGAATGTATAGTCAGATGACTACGGTGCCATGCAATCATATCAGTGAGATACCGCCCCAGGCGTCAGAAGTGCCGAATCACAGACATTCTTCTCTGGCTAGAAGCCTGGAATGCGTGTGAGATGCTTATATCAAGGTACATGGAGTGCACTTATATGAAAACATGAACAAATATAGGGTAGGATTGCCGAGTATAGCAAGAGAAATGGCCGTCGCTGCATTGGATGCCTAGTACCGCCTCGGCATGGGAGGCCGCCACGTGAGGTAAGCTTCAATCCCAGTAGACATGATTACGACAACCTTGGATGATACGCAGGTCAGACTGTCTGCATAGCGATGCCCGCGGTGCAAAGAGTGCGACCATGTCTCACCCCAGGAATGTCCGTTTCTGCCCTCGACCCTGCCGGGGCCTGGCTCGACGCCTTGGACCCAGAAGAAGGGAGGCCCTCAGGGGGCTCAAAGGGAGGTATGCAACAATTGGAATGCACTCAGATGTAACTTCAAGGCATGCAGGCGTATCCACCAATGCAAAGCCTGCAGAGTTTCGTTGCCGTATGAAGTATGCAGCAAGCAGGGGAAATGCGCCAACTCAGGAAACAGCCTCAGTCACGCAGGCCTCACCCACACAGGGCAGCCACACACCGCTACCAACAGGAGTGGCACAATGTAAGGAATTCTGGAGAACAGCATTAAGGAACCACCCAGACCGTGATTTAGCCAACAAATTTTACATGAACCGTAAGTTTGGGGTTCAGATAGGGTACGACGGCCCTCGCACCCCCCCCTCCAGTCCAAGAACTGGCCATCAGCCAGGGAACTACACCACAAGGTGGACAAGTTCATACGGGACAACGTTCTATTACGCAGGGTAGTAGGTCCACTGATCTCCCCACAGACTACAGGGCCTCACACCTGGGGGCCTTTCAAAAGCAGTCATCGGGTAAGACTAGTGTCATACATGACCTCTCGTGGCCCCCCACGAAGTCTATAAATGATGGAATCGATAAGAATTTTTGTTCATTAAGATATGTGACGATAAGTGATGCAGTAGCCCTCATAGGCAAGTACCAGTCCCCCTGGGCTGCAAGATGTGACTTTTCCTCAGCTTTTCAGTCTGTATATGTCAGCCCCAAGGATCAACCCCTGTTAGGTTTCGAATGGGGAAAGCAGGGATAGGAGTCCAGATACTACCATATGGCCGTTCTGCATCTTTGGTCTTCGATCTGCACCGAAATTGTTTAACATGTATGCAAATGCCCTCGACTTAATCTACAAAGAAAGGGGGGCATCCCCCGATACCCTGCACTACCTTGACGACGTCATTACGCAAAACGCACTAATAAGATTCATCATAAGGTTCAAATTACTTCACAAGCTAAGAAGGACATTAAGTGGTGGCATCACAGCATCGAGAGCCATAATGGGGTCAGCATGTTCCCCATATAGTTTAATGCCTGCAACTCAGAGTTATTATTTACTGATGCTTCGGACACAGCTTGTGGCATATTCCACAACAACTCATGGTGTATACTCACCTTCGATGGCCCCAACTTATGGATGGCCAAGCAAACCATAGCCTGGAAGGAGTTGTACGCAGTCGTTTGTTTATTGTTTAGTTGGGGTTTTACATCACTTTCAACATTATTTCAGTCATTTCGTGATGAGACCTACTTGTAGCAGATATAGTGCTACCTCACCGAATTATCATGTCGCAGGTCCTTGACATGACAACCCACCCGGTCACAGATTTACAAGGACAACGGGTTAACCCTTTAGGCACGGGCCTCAGCTCATATGTCGGATTAAGACAGGGAAAAAGACATCTCTTTCGATTCCTTTTTCTGTATCCCTAGATATAACATGCTTTCATTGATAAGATCCATTCCTAAACAATTATGAGAGGAATGATGGGTAATAGATCATCACAAGATATAGCACATCACAAGATATAACATTTTTTTATGAATCACAATTTATTACCTTGAAAATACATAATATTCAGTTTGATGGTGATGAAATGATTACACACTACACAATGACCAGTTAAAAATGGTATTGATAGAACATTATTATTACAGAAAATTACTTTTAAAGTAAAGTAAGAAATGGTATGATATTCTGATACAACATAAAATTCTAGGTTATTTTAATATTTCAAAGAAATTAATTGGACAATTATCAAGTGTGTAAAAAGCATTTGAAAAAAGGGGCGGAGCCTAAAATCATAATGAATTTAAGCTCTGCCCACTATTTTGAATGCCATTTAAGCAATATATAATATTTTGATTTTCACATATAAATTATGAAATCCAGCTAGAATTTTATGCTCTTCCTCATAGAAATTTTAAATGTTAAGTTTCTGTAACATTAAAAAATCACATATTTAAATAAGGTATCAATATCCTAATTACGTCATGTTACCAGACTAAAAGTTACATTTTTCAGAATTGGAAACTTTTCCAATGATGTGTCAAATATGCTGATTGTGGAAACTGTGATTAAAAACTCTTTTGATCAATTTTAACAATCTCCAAAACTGAAGAGTTCACCAACCAAAAGTATGGAGAGCTGTGCCTGTGTGAATAGAACAGTTGGTAGAGTGTAGGGTCTGTGCCTTTAATGGTTATATAAGTGGAGGATGGGAAGGGTGTGTTTGACTCTCACTGCCGGCAGTGTTACTTCCACACTGGCTAAAGGCTTGAAAGTCGACCTGATATGCCTATAGTTGATGAAAGGGTCGTAAAAACATATTTCACAATTTGTTTGAGACCCAATAGGTTTTTAAAAAATGGTTGTTTTTTAGATCCAATGTTGCTCCTTCTGAAAAATGTAGCAAATCACTTTCACCAATTGTATCTTTTGTTGTAACACTAGCATGAACAGATAGAGTCTTGCCAGATGATTCCATTTTAGCAGCAATATCAACTGTTTCCCCAAATAAAAGGTAACAAGGCATCTTTACACCTGTAACACCAGCCACACATGGACCTGTATGCACACCACATCGGATCTTAAGCTTTTCCTCTGGTAAATGTGGAATAGTTATGCTCTGTACACAGTCAATTAGGGTAAGACTCATTTTACATATCTCTGAAGCATGCTTTGTGCCATTTCTAATAGGTACACCACTGGCTACCATGTAGGCATCACCTATTGTCGCAACCTTGTAAGTGTCATATTTATGTGATATATCATCAAATAGTGTATACATATTGTTTAGCAGTAAAACAACCTCCATTGGATCAGCTTCAGAAGTGATACGTGTAAACTCTACCACATCAGAAATGAAAATAGTGATATTGTCAAATGTCTCAGGATTTGACTTTTTTCCATCTGCAAGCTTCACAGCAACAGTAGGAGGGAGTAACTCACAAAGAATCGTCTCCATCGTTTCCTTTTCATTTTTTAATTGTATTGTCCGATTTGCTACACCTTCTTCTAATTTTTGAGTGTGAATTTCAAGGTGTTTTATTATAGTATCTACTAAATTCTCATCACTTTTTCCTGTCAATTTGTGCAAAATTGATTTAATCTGAGCAAACGATGGCCTTGAAAGTGGGTCTTGATTCCAACATCTTTGCATAAGAGATAACCAAGATGTGGGACAGGAATTACTTGGTACAACTGGTCGAAATGGTGGATTCAAATTTTGACCAACCTTTTCAATAATATCCAAACTATCTTCTGTATTTGCACCAAAAGGTGGTAACTCAGTTAATATTTCTTGCATGATTATTGCAAAGGCATAAATATCTGACTTTTGTAAATCAAGCAACGTTTTTGAAGTTGAAGATGTAAGGTTTTCTGGAGAGTTCCAAAGTTTCTTGTCACACTCAGTTCTGTTATAATCTTCCATATCATACGTGTTCACCCTACTATGAAGAGAATGCAACCCAAAACTATTTATCTTACATGTCCATCTACTATCTACTAAGCATTTGTAGCTGGAAAGATTTCCATGGTATCCTACAGATGAATTGTGCACAAATTGCATACCAGATGCTATATCACATATAAAGGAAACCTTGAAATCCCAATAAAGATTTGTTGCATCATTAGCAATAATGTCATGTATACTTCCCCTTGGGCTGTATGCCATCACTAAATAGGCATGTGGAGGTTCATTACATATACCAATGAATGTATTTATATTTTCATGGACAAGGTTTGTAAGACAGATGATATCTTCTATTAAATTCTTTTGTGATATGGCAACTGATAAGGATGGCAGGTGGGAGAGATAAACAAATTGGCCACAGTATGATGCAATACCTAAACTATGAATCAATTCATTCTCAGAATGAGAATTGAGGTCCATATAATTATACTCACTATCCAACCGCACTGCTTTTTTAAATGTTAAATCATCCCAATGAATAAACCTGTTCTGTTTGATTTGGTGTTGCTTCTTTGTTAGAAAATAAATACTTGTTATTAAAACAAGAAGAAAAAGACTGCTTAAAAGAGATGAAAATATAATTAGAAATGAATTGTGTCCTTTATGATAACATAACTCTTCCTCCCATCCACAGGAATGTAGACCTTTAGGAACACCAGTAGTGTTGCCATGCCATATAACACCACTCCAATTGTATAAATCACCAGGATTGTAAACCTTTACAATAGAACCATTCACTGCCAGCCAATCAGCCAATACAACTTTTTGGTTGTTTTGTATGATGATTATCCTGAAAGTACAATACAATCCAAATAAATAATACATATTACTTTGTGTATTTTTTTTTCGTACACAAGAAGGATGCACCTATTCATCAAAAAAGTTTAATGAAACAATACAAGTGTTGCAGTAAAACTCTTGTTTTTCATAGATGAGTATAAAGGAAATATGTGCATCTCTCACATCTACAAGTATGTTGAGGTTTGCCCCACTTTACTTTACATATCTACTTTTAATCATTTACAAATTTATGAAATGGGTGATTAAACAGCATCTGTAAAATGTTTATCATGTGTTTCCTATTGATAATTCTGGATTATGTATTTGGGTTTTTTTAGAAGAGGAAATTACTCATAACCACTTTTGACAATGCCTTGATGGTGGGCACAACTGTTTCTGACAATACCTATCTGGAACATCATTAATTGTTGTATTGAATCTTTATATGCATAGTGCATGCAATTCTGATTCAAGATGATATCAACCAACATGTAAAACATACTATTTAATAAAACCAGTATGATTATCCCTTACCTTTGATCTAACCACCGATCTCCTATTTCATCAATAACAACTGTTCCAGTAATGCCCTCAAATGTCAGGTTGAAAATATTTTCTGTGACCTTCAAACCATCATCAGGTGAATATCCCTCTGCCAAGGTTTTGTTTACACCATACGCCCATTGTAAAACAGCATCATGAACAAAACCTGAACCAAAAAAACATGATAAGCAACATATATTCAATTAGAGAAAAGAGTTATGGGATTAATTGGACCAACAATATTATAGTGACCCAAGGACTATGCATGGTTTTAGATTAATTTCATTTTCAACCAATCTTAAGCAATTTGTTTATGCTGTTAGAGATGCCTACAAACATGCAAGGACATCTTGAGATTGTTTAAAGAAACGAATCAGATAATGCATTTATAAAAGAGGATATGATTCATAGATATCAGTCTTTCTGCTTTTGTATGTAAATGACAAATAAACTGATATAGAAGTATTGAAAATGTAAAATAATATTTTCACAAAAATGTTTCTAGTGAAACAGGTAATAGAATCTATAGAGAAAATCCCAAGAACAGAATATGATTAATTCCTTGTCTTTCAAACCTATTTTTACTCATTAATGTATCACACACACAATATGGTATTGTAGGAGTAAAAAAAAAGTGTGATTTAGAAAGAGGTCACTGTGATAAAACCACATAATTCAGGTGAGCTATTTGTGTGGAGTTTTCTACCTTTTAAAAGATTCAAAAGAGATGTTTGCATGCATTGACCATGACAAAGAAAGTTGAGCCTTTTTTGTTCTTAATGTACTGACCAAAAAAGAAGATTTCTCTTCATTAAGTATAAAGAAATGCTGACAATATTCTATGTACCCTTTGATGAGTTGTGAACTTTATCACTGTTCACAGGTGTTGGTGATATAGCATATGCATTCACAAACATTTTGAAGTAGTGCATTACCTGCATAGACATTGACATCTTTAATGCTGGCATTGATGGACAAATGTGGAACATCGTTGAACACTGGATCGTTAAATGCGTGGATAACTCTTTTCAAGAAATCCTCATATCGATGCCCTGAGGGGTTCTTGACACCTACACCCAACACTCCTGTGAATATATATTCATCTGCCTCAGGTCTAAAATATTAATAAAAAATAGAATTCAGGAGCTTGCTGATAGAATATGTGAATCTAGATGATATTATTGTATATTGATGAATAATTTGTCTGAAGATAAACAAAATGTTAACAAAAAAACAGTTTTCATTTTATTCAGTTTATTCACATCACTTTTCAACATTAGTTAAGGGTATTTATGGGTGTTGGTAGTCAGTGCCCCCTAGTGGCAGAGGAGTAAATTACCATAATACTGTACTTGATGGGAATTGGTACATTTACGGTGTAAAAATACATTCCCTATTAAATTAAAAACCTCAATATTTGAACTATAAGGTATGATTACAAGACTTAGTATATTTCTTTCAAAACAGTATTTTGTCCTAATTTTCCTTTATAGTTTTCATGAGAAATGAAGAAGACAAGCAAATTAGTTCTGCAGATTACACAACAGGAGTAGGTTTGTTTTTAGCTGTGTTTATTTCATTTCATTGGGAAGAAAACTCCCTGTGATCCTAGTGAAACAGATTTTCTCATTTTGATTTGTGTTATTTGGAAATAAAAAGGAAGTTTGGCAATCAGATATGTGAAGGGAGGTAAAAAAAATCATGTTTTTAAATGATCAAGTGTGTACTTTACCTCTATTTTTCTCTTAATGTATTTGAAAAATTGAAAATCTGTTTCACTAGGATCACAGTAAATATTGTTAAGATCACTTTTACAAAGTTGTTTGGAAATCCACTTTATTATGGTCCGACAATCTGCAGAACTTTTTCCATTTAACATTTTGACATGACAAAATAAATTTGGGAGCAGTGATATATTACTATGCCACTTTTTATGAAGCTTTCGATATAATCAAAGAAATTCCATTGTGATTTTCAAATAATAAATCAATAAGTTTATTACAAAAATGAATACCACAAAATATCATTTCATGATTTGAAAGTTTTAATAAAAAAGGAACTCTTTTTGACAGTTGTGCATTTTTCCCGTACTTTTTTGAAAATATTCCGTTTTGGCATAAAAAGAAAGTAGTTCCCTCAGAAGATCTGCCACCAGAGGACTCTCACTACCAACACCCATAAATACCCTTAAGTTATTTCATGATAATTCTTTCGATAAGTGATTTGTGAAGGAAGTTCTCATAAATCTCACAAAACTTAAAGTAAAGTGTAAAGTACAATGTAAAATACTGCTAAAATGGCTGGAATTCTTATGAACCTGTTATAAAAAGTTTGAAACCTGTATAAAACTTGCCAATATCCAGTTACATAACTCCGTTCACCAATCAATTATACCTTATCAATGGAATAAACCTCTGATTTGATGTTTTTAAGATGACTACCATTTGTTATTTTTTACTGTTAGCGAATATACATGATGTCCAGTATGAAAAGGTTGAGGAAGGAAAAGTCGTGAGTGGTCAAAATGGGAGAGTGTTAAAAGCAAACACTTATTCTATTGGCATGTGACTCATTTGTGATACCTGTAGCAAAGATGTAAGTGTACCAAAACCAAACTGGCTGAAAGATTGCAATGTCATGAACATTTCTAAAGAGCAGGTGAAAAAACATATACTTCCGCATATTATCTGTACCTAACTTGAGCATATTTTCTTCACTTGTTTTCATAATTAATTTGATACACCTTCCTTTTGGTTAAGTAACTTGGAAATTGAGGATGACATTAAACAATACAGTTAATCTCAATTTGACTTTTTTGTAAGGATATTTGAGCATTTTGTTTTTTATTTTTGAATCAATCATTGCCGGTATCTTCCATCTAGAGATTATGTCATCATCAAGCATATTTTGAACAAATGTGAAAAGAAAACGCTATATAAATTATAATAATTGACAAGTAAGTAAAGAAATCACTGTGTGTAAATACAAATAGTTGAAATGGAGGAATTATTTGATTTAGATAAAGGACATTCCAATTTCCAATTTCTTTCCAATGTGAGTGAAATAAACCTCATACTAAAAAGTGAAATGCTTCTGCTTTGGTTAGTTTGATATAAAAATGTGGAACTCACCTAAATGTTTGTTTTTGACCTGGAACAAGATTTGCCTCAGTTGCAACGAATGCATAGTTTCCATCCATCATGCCTTCTTCCCAGGCTGCCACCAGCATGTTACGCAGGTCTACCATGTACGTCATTAGGAAGAATATTTGCACTGATGTTTTCATAGTAGAGATGGTCTGTCGTAGAGCACCATATTTCTTCATGTTCACTTGATCTCCTGAGACAGTTGTCTCAACTACACGAAACACAACTTCCTTTCCTTCGAAGGCATATTTAAGGGATCAGAATGGGTATTAGAACTTGGGATCAAAATAATTTCTATTAGATCATTATTCACTTCATGAGAGAGTTTTATGATTTGATGAACATAACACTAATCTGAAACAAAAACATTTAAAAGCATTGCAAAGGGCAGATTACAAAGTTTCCCTTTACCCTTCGTGGTATTCTTTCCTGATGTTTTATATTAATCAGCGGAATGCAACTATGCTATTATGATAATGATTCACTACAACCCTTGTTTCAAAGACACATTATATTTCTTCGTTTCGAGGGAATGGCTGTGTTATTCATACTAGAAGGTAGCTAACTCCATTAGATCTTTTATCACACGTTGCAGTGCCGTAGCTAGGGGGGTTTCCGGGTTGCCCGGAAACCCCCCCCCCCCCCCACCCCTTTAGGTTTCCACAATAAAATGTTCAGTTAGACTTATTTTAATAGTTTCAACACAATGATTTCAACTATTTCATATGGTTTTCAATTTTGGAACCCCCCCCCTAACCCAATCCTAGCTACGGCACTGCATTGAACGAGACAAAAACAATGAGAGGACAATGGAACAATGATTATAATTCTACACGTCACCCTGAACATTAGGCACATAAGGGTCTGGCCGAGCGGTAACAGAGTTACACTTCTACTACATAAATTGTCATAACTTTTGAACAGTACATACTAAAATCACAATTCTTACATGTAATTGTAGGTCTTACCATGTACTTTCATGATAGTTTTTGGAGATATTTCAAAAATTATTTTTTTATGCTGAAAATGGTAAATTAGTACTCGGTAACAGAGTTACAGAAAATTAACACCTGTTTCGGGGGCGTAAATGTAAAGTCATCTAACATGCAGTTCTTTTTTCAAAACATGTCATTTTTGAATTGCATGTCACTTTAGATATATATAACCACGTAGACATAGTTAGTGTTAGTATGATCAAGAATTACACTTTTCATAATCCGTTGTGAAGTTTTGGATCATAATTATTAAATTAAATTGCTAAATATAATGACGGGAGGGGAAAAACTGCTTTGGCTTCACTGCTCAAATTTGGTAAACATATCATAACACATTTTATTTTGTGCACTGCAATTATGGATGTTGAGGCAATATTTGATAAGTAAAAATATAATACATAAAGAGAAATAACAAAAAACAAAACTTATAATAACCAAATTAATTTTAAAATCTATCTATTTCAATGATACACAATTTGCATTCATGCGGTGATCAATTATCATATCATACATCATCATTCTGTTTGCTAGCTAAGAGTTCATTTTCATTTCTCAGAGTTCATTTTCATTTCTCTTTTTGTGATATTTGTGATCCTCTCGTGTTCACTTTGTTTGTTCACTTTGTTGAATAGTTAGACATGATTCCTTTCTGCTCATCAGTGAACTCAAATGAGTACCTCAGGCGGGAGCCAGCCATGGACACAGTGGGCTCAGGGCACACAAAAAGGATCTTCTTAACTGGCTCCTCACTTGTGTCGTTCACTTCTGCATCTCTGTACATGCCTGCATTTCCTATCTTCTTCAGGAACTTGAGCACCATGTTTCCCCCAGTCATGGATGACACAGTGGCCACGTACAGGAATGAACGTCCTTTTTCTGTGTTCATGGGCACTGCCACATGCCCTCCTGGCTTCACTTCTGCAGGCTTCTGGGCGGCTGCAGCAGGACGGGCTGCTGGCTGCTGGGCAGTTGCTGGGCGGGCCACTGGCGTCTGGGGGACTGCTGCAGGGCGGGCTGCGCGGCGGACCACTGGCTGCCGGGGGAGAAGGTTGTACTCTGCTCCAGGCTGCTGGGAGAACTGGGAGGCGGTGATTCTGCCGAGACCCAAGGTGCGGACGCAGTGGATCTTCTGTGTTCCAGGCACAGGGGTGACGTTCTCCCACAGCTTTTCTAAGGTGGCTCTCTTGTCTGTGATCTCTTCACTGGAAACGAACAGGATGTTCACTTTCTTGGTCAACTCTCGGGCACACTCTGCATAGGGCCACGGCCCGTGGCGCAGTTGGTTAGAGCGCCAGCTTATTAGCACCAGTTCCTCTGTGGTGATCCAAAGGTCGTGGGTTCGATCCCCGGCCATGTCGAGATTGAACTAATGACACAATTTCCCATATGAGCTGAGGTCCGTGCCTAAAGGGTTAACCCGTTGTCCTTGTAAATCTGTGACCGGGTGGGTTGTCATGTCAAGGACCTGCGACATGACAATTCAGTGAGGCAGCACTATATCTGCTACAAGTAGGTCTCATCACGAAATGACTGAAATAATGTTGAAAGTGATGTAAAACCCCAAACAAACAAACAAACAAACACACTCTGCATACTGTTCTGGGGTGGTGACATGGTGGCGTCGTGTCATGATGGCACTGAAGACTGCCCGCTTCACGCTTCCCCCGATGCCATCCACAGCACCCTTGCCATGCGACGTGGCAAAAAAGTGCCAGTTGATCTGGATTCCCTTCTTCTCCAGTAGAGTTGTGATGTAGAGAAACATGAACTTCTGTTTGAAGTGCTGGGCGGCCCCATCTGAGAAAATGTCTATCTCCTCGAGTGGCTCAGACTGCTTGGCTTGCACTTCCTCTATAACTTTGTCCAGCATGGTAGCAGCAGTATACTTGTCGTGAGACAAGTTGTCAGACACTGCTGCATATGATGTAGTGTTCTCCTCAGTCCAGGCAACCGCTGTAAAGATGGTGGCCTGCTTGTGTGTCCAGTGACCAGACTGGATCTCATCTTGCATGATAATGCTGGCATTTTCACTAAAGTCCAGCTGGATCACAGCATGTCGGGGCCTAGGAGAAGTGTGCTGGTTGTGGAACTCTCCTGCTTGTTTAGACTTTGTAAAACAGTGGATTTTGAATGCTGGCAGTCTCTGGGCTAGTGACATCAGGGCCTCCTGGACAGTCCCCGACTTCTCCACCTTCTCTGGTTGGCCCTCAGTGTTTCTGATCCATTCAAACCACTTGACCCTCTCACCAAGCTGCACTTGTGCAATGTTCTCACTCAGTGATTCCAGTGTGACATTTTCCTGGCAATCCTCGCAGTTGCCAAACATGCAGTCCTCATTGCCCGTGTCACACACAACTTGCTCCAGCAGGTCTGAGTACCTATCTGGGACACTGGGCACACACTTCAGACCATGCAGGAGAGTCTCAATGTTCTCATGATACTGGCAGACACAAACGTTGTGTGGCATCTTGTCCTTGGACAGCACCACATCTGGACGGAGTGTCTTGAACTTCGAGAGGCTGATTGTGTCACCGGGATGCTCCTCTGAGTACAGGGCGTGGGCCTCGGCAACAGTCATCTGCAGGTAGTGGCGCTCCTCCTGGACCTTCTCTCCATCACGGATGACTGTCACACAGTCCTTGCGGCCAGGAGCTGTCCAGCTGATGTAACTGCGCAGGTAGAAGGCTTGGACCCTCTTCTTCACCTCCTCTGGTAGTTTGTTGTGGACTGGTGGGGGTGATGGAGGCGGCACAGTTGGTGTAGGATATAGAATACACACCCAGAGACTCTCAGAAATACATAAACATTCATAGACAATAATGCACGATACTGATGGTTGATGAGTCACCATAACCACCACTCCGTGAAAGTCACGTGTAAGACGGACGAGCCGAAGTTAGATACGCAGGCAGGACGAGTCCATCTGATGACGCGTGAGGAAGCCACGTAGGCAAACCCCCACAGATGACGCGGAGTGGCCCCTTAAAAAGAGATGCGCAACCGTGGAGCCGGGCAGTCACGCAGAGCACAGAGTCAGACCCCAGTCTAGGAGCCAAGAAGGAGATCAACGACCACTTGCCACAGAAGATCCATGACTCTCAGTATCATGACCACATAGACTTGGGTGTTTAGCATATAGCCAGGGTTTCATAAGTATCATGCAAAGTTGGTAATTCACATGCCTCGCTCATTGCCATGCCGGCCTAGCCAGACAAGCAGGGATAACAGCACTGAATAAAGGTAACTATTACACTGTGTATATCCTGTGTCTGCAGTCCTTACTTCCCGTCATTTATATGAGGGTATGACATGATAGCTAGGATCCGTGCCCAAACTCACAGCCAGCGAGTCAGCGAGCTATGGTTAACAAGTACAGTACAGTACGATAGAGTAGGACAGATTAGAGTATCTATCTAATTGGTAGAGTATTGATCCCCCGTCCACGTCCCCCAACGACGGATACTCTCCATTAGTGGGTAACAGTTGGTACTGTGTCCTCTTCTTGGGCCTCTTCTTACAGTGCCTGTATGACGTTTCGAAGCTTGCGTGGAGAGGACGGCAGGGCTGATCTTGCTCTCTTCTTGGCCCGAGTCAAGCTTGATGGTGCACTGTAGGGCTGAGCTACAGGAGTTGACGGCTCTGCAGCAGCAGCTCGTTTGGAGGCACGCCATCTATGTAGCTTCTGTCTCTCCTTCTCACGTACTGCCTTGGGATTTTTCTGCCTGGCCCGACGCTTCTGCTCTGCGTCTTTCCTCTTCATTTCTTCACCGAGACCTGCTGCCTTCTTGCGCTCTCTGTAGCGACGCTGCTTCTCAGCAGCACTGAGAGCCATGATTACTGCTTACTGTAGAGATGCTTGATTAACTATGTATAACTGTTCTGGAACACTGATAGCTGGGTTATGAAAATGATTTGCCATAAGGCCTGGTTTTATACCCTCCATGGTTTTGATTGTGACATCTGCCACATGCCACTTTTGAGGGAGGGGTGGCTTCCGAGTGTTGGGTCTCTAGTTGTGGTTTCTAGGTAGCCTGGGGGAGGGGTGGCTTCCAGATGTTACTCTACTAAGGCAGTAGAGGGGTGGCTTCCCTGGTGAAGCTCTACTAAGGCAGAAGAGGGGTGGCTTCCTTCGTGTAGCTCTAAGAGAGTGGAGGGGTGGCTTCCCTGGTAAAGCTCTACTAAGGCAGAAGAGGGGTGGCTTCTTTTGTGTAGCTCTAAGAGAGTGGAGGGGTGGCTTCCCTGGTGTATCTCTACTAAGGCAGAAGAGGGGTGGCTTCCCTGGTGTAGCTCTACTAAGGCAGAAGAGGGGTGGCTTCCCTGGTGTAGCTCTACTAAGAGAGTAGATAGTTGGCATCTCCAGACAGCCTAGCAAAAGTTTGGCTTCCATGTGTTTTATGTGACACCAGCATCCAAGTGTCATGTGTTGTGAATGTTGCAATTTCATAATTAATTAATTTAATTATTTAATTCTGTTTCAAATATAAAATGCATGAAACATGTTAAACATATTTGTATAAGTATAATAACCTGAAGAAAAAAAAGTCCTTCTCATTACTTGAATGAACATAAGAAAATTGCGATGTCCCTGTTTAGAATGCCATGAATTGACTTTGTTCCTATTTTATCAAACAAAAAACTTAATAATATAGGCAAATTAGTATCATGTTATATGTCTATCACTAAATAATCATCATTCAAGTTGAATACGTGTAGAGGAAAAGAATTATACCACATAGTACATGATGCTTGTACATTCTGTAACTCTGTTACCACAAAAAAGTAACAGAGTTACAATAATATAATTGTCTATTTTCAATAAAATAAGTGAATTTCATAAAAAATGTTTTGGTGAGGTTTTTGTATGTACAAATAAGCTTGCTTTCACAAATTTTGAAGAATATTCAAGTTCAAAAAATATTTAAAAAATTTAAAATTCATGTTTTTTCGGTAACAGAGTTACAGTAACAGAGTTACCCAAAAGGTTATTTAAATTGGCACTAAAATTATTTTAAATTATGTAAATGTCATAAATTTCATCATGCACTGTATCATACACTTCCTAAACACACTTACAGACTAAAAAAGAAGTCTGTAATCACCATTCTTGAAAAAGATATACTACTTGAAAGTTAACTACAAAAGTTGGGTCTCGACAGGCCTGAAGGCAACAAAATTAATGTTTTACTAAAAAGGGTATAAAAGATGTTCTACTTAACATAGAGCAATAAATAAAACAGTTTTGGAAACTAGAATACTATATCTATTAAACAGATAAATTTTTATAAAGCTTCGGTGAATTTTTTTTATTAGCCTAGATGTTAACCTTGGCTCGGCCAGACCCATAAACTATAAAGACATTAAACAGGTTGATAAACTATATTTTGATCCGGGCTCAGTCTATATCATTTAATTTCTGCTGTTTTTAAATGCTTGTCTCAGCTACACTTTTATTTTTTTTCAAAATCCACATATATCATTGGTATTACATTTCAATTTGAGTTTAATTTTTACAAATTTTCGCAAATTTGAGTGCAAAATGTTATTCAAAAATATAAAATATTAATATATTTTCTCAGATAACAGTGAGTTGAATCTTCATTGAATTTCCAATTAATGTACTCATCAGTTCACTGCAGTAACACCAGGCCTGATACCAGAGCGAAAGTCAACATTTTCTCAAAACATGAACCATTGCATCTGTCACAAAAGTTACATGGCAGGCAGATTATATCCAGGTTAGGTGAGCAGCGAAATACAAGAAAGATAACAAAACAATATTACTTTGCTCCTTACTTTTGACAGTTCAAGTCAGAGAAATTATAAAAAGATACCTGCATCATTTCTAAATATTCAGCCAGAGGTGGTGATATCAGTTCCAGACCGTTGTCTGTCCTATGTACGGAATGGTTAGTGAGTAACCACCTTCTTATAAATGGACCAATCATCAACTAGTGCTCAATCTGCGGTAAGGTTGACTGAATGGAAGGCCTGTTAGGAATCCTGGTCCCTCTTGTTTAAAATGGCATAACATATTTTTGGTTCCACACACTATTGATTATTTTGTCTCCAATTTGCCGCAAGAGTTATTCGATATTGAAATGTAATAAGGTTTGGATACTATCTTCACAACATGAACAAGTGTATCTTTTGAATTTTATAGTTATTGTTGTTACCCTTTGTAAACATAATATTCAGTCTTTCAGTCTTTGGTTTATGGATAGACAGCGTTTTCATTTGAACAGACTTTGTGCTTATATTGATAACTGAAGTGGAAATTAGCAGCATTAATCATCCTTGTTTGTATCTCTGCTTGTGTCTCTGCTTGTGTCTTAGTTCTTAAGAGACATCGTCTAAAATCGCAGAGCTAAAATTTCACACCCTATGAACCCAATCTGGGAATGCAGCAAAGCTTTAACAAAGCTTTTACATACACTGGTAAACATACTAAAAGCTATCCATTGGTGTCATCTTCAGAAATAAACTGTAATAAACATGAAATATTCCCTGTGACACAAAATCCTTTCCCTGGTATTAAAATGTTTCAAGGTTGGGTTACTTCGTGTGTAAGAATGAAAAAAAACAATGTTTGTTTTCATGATTTAAATTTTAAATATCACGATTTATTGCTGTCTATAAATATCATTAGTGTATTTTATAAATAAAATGTTTTATGCAGTTTTAAAATATTTTCTAATCTCAAATTGGAAGGTGTTTTGCATTTTTGTGCAATTTGAGTAATATGGATATATTTGGTACCTAACTGCAGTTGAGACTCCGCAAATCCTTTTTTAATGCATTTTTATGTATTTTAGGAGTGTTAAATGTGGGAGCCGCTAGGTGTCACGTTGGTATGGGTTACCAACAGCAGGGTGTGGCAGTTTCCTAGCAACAGCGTGGGGTCAGGTGGTCAAGTTGAATTCATAAATTCATTCTGTTGCTGACCACCGTTTTCACCCACCGTCCCACCCTATATCAGGTAACGCTTCAGGGTATTTGCAAGGGGAATATCCCCAAAGTCAGGGGATTATCATGTATTGTAGCCCCATTAGGAGGCAATCATACCCTACAATGATTTCTGTACATGTAATTATTTGTATTTGATGTTAATTAAGAGAAATGGATGACCTAAGGTTTCCATACCACAGGTACCTGCCAGATGGAGTGGCGGTCGATAGTATGTGTAATATGTATGTAACGTTAGGTAAGCTGGGTTATGGTGAGATTTATAGGAAATAATTCATTTGTGGTCAAAGTAAACTACAATTCTGGGTTCCCTTTATTTAATACTGGGTTAATCTATTGCATTAGTTCTATGTAAATACTTTGGCACGAGATCATGTGGAGATTCCTTTCCAAAGCTTTGTTGATATTTTTGTTTTGTATACCACTCTGAGAGCAATAATAAAACATGTAATGATATAGACTATATTATAACAAATTGCATAGTATTACATAGTGATCAGAGACGATGAGGAAGTCCTCTTCAGATGAGTCTAGACATAAGGAAGCTGTTGTGCTGGGAGCAGACCCTCTCTTTGCTGCACATTTGTGAAACAGAAAGAACATTTTTTGAAGATGCAATGTCAAATGACATCGCAAGAAATACTCCCAGCCTATAAATACTTAATATACCATATTCGCCAAACAACCCTCCCAAAAAGCCCGAGTATTACAAATATTCTAAAATATCCTACACGACATTTTGCCCCTCTAACTTGGTTTGGAGCATTTCTAGGTTTTGCCCCAAAATGATATCATATTGTCATTCATGTAGTTTAGGATAAACCTCTTTATGTTTCATATGAATTGCTTTTCCTTTAATTATCACACTTCACAGAGGCTTGAGTGCAAGGTGAACCTGAGGGGTTGGCAGGCCAGTACAGAAATAACCACATATGGGTCACAGCTTGTTGGCCTTACTGGGGTCATGGTGAGAAATCATTTTGCCATCCTGGCTACCCTGCAGACCTGTCCTGCCTTTGATGGCGAGCACCTGATGCTGGCTGAGGGCGACCTTGACATCATTACTCCGGTGATCCATGCAGCCCCACCAGTTACCCAGGGCCAAGTCAGTGATGCAATCAACAGGAATAAAGCAGCAAACAATGCAGGTCTTACAGCAGAACATCTCCTTTACGCAGCAGAAGTGTCCCCTGCTATAACCTCCCTCCAAACTAGGTGTAAGACAGAAGATAGTGTTCCCCACTCCATGAAAGCAGGCAGAAAACCCCCTATACCCAAGAAGAATAAAGACCCAACAGACCCCAACAAAACACGTGGAATCTCCATAACCTCCCAGCTAGGCAAGGTCCAAGAGGCAGTAATCAGGGACAAGGGATGTATTCCCATGGACCAACATCAGCTAAAGTATATGTTTACTTCTGGCATGACCCCACAGATGGCAGCACTGGGTGAAGCAAAGGCCACAAAGAAACCTTATCCATTGTCTCTGTCGACGGGAACAAAGCCTTTGACGTAGTGTTTTGTACTCCCTGATGTCTATTGGTCTACATGGTCAGGACGGTTTGAACCCCATCACCAGTCTCAAGATAATAAACACCTATGTAGTTTCCTGCATGTTAAAGTGCCTAGAAACACATTATTACCAGGTCTATCTCACGCCTGGTGTCCTGCCTCTGTCAACCCAACTGGGCCTCAGAAGACTCAATCTGACTGTAGCTGTCACCAGACTGAGTGATGACAACCCCCTGAAAGCCATAGCTGTCAGACAGTTATCAATCCAGGATGACTCTGGACACAGCTGGTTCACTATGGCTAAAAATGTCAACATTGAATTGTACATTACTGAGCCCTGGGGAAAAGAAGCCTAGAAAAGTTAAATCCACACAAAGAACACCAGCCACACCCAACAGGCACTCCTGAATGGAGTCAGGATGAAGTCCTCCACAAAGATGTTCAACTTGTCATCCCTCAACCAGAAACCATTCCCACTCCCCAGATGGAAATATGCAGGTACCAACCCCAAAAAGATGACAATGGCAGCCTACAGAACCAAAATGTTGACGGGAGCCTATGTCCTACATACTAGACTGGCTGAAACCAACACTCCATAGACCCGACATGCCCTATATGCTCACAGGAGGCAGAAACAATGTCGCACCTCATCTGGACCTGCAAGGGTCTGGATGCTGCATGTGAGGGTGTGGTACCGAAAATTAGGGAAATCATAGAACTGCCCCAGTGTCCTCCCCAAGAGTCAGACGCCAGATAAGTGGTGCCAGTGTATCCTTAATGGTTTCCCCCTGACATCAGATGGATGCAATGAGTAATCAATAGTTTGTAAATGAAAATATAATCGTAGCAAAAATCACTTAGTTGATGTAGATGTAGGTTACATGAAAGATGGCACACACCAAGCTAAAGACTCAAAATGTAAAATTAACTGTTGGTCAGGCTTAATCACTTTTGTAACGAGCTGTGCTTCAATATTCACCAGTGCAGGACGGAGAAACTGGCAAGGTCAGGCGCCCCTGTGAAGAGGGGGAAAGACCCAAGTAGATGATGATGATGATGATGGTGGCCTGTTGAGGGCACCTGGTGCAACCCTTCCTTATGTAATTGGGTCAATTGGCTAAGCTAGATTTAGATGCATATGTGAAAGAGAAATACTCAATATCTGAACTCAGCATTTAAATATATATGCATGATTGCTCATGTTATAAGTCTCACAATATTTACCACATTCATGTACATGCCTTAATTCTTGTTTGTAGCTCTAAAACAAAGATGTGGCCTTGAGTTGGTGGTTGCTGTTGGAGAACCAAGTCTTCACTTTTTAAATTTGAGTGTTGACAGAGTCAGCATTACACATATACTTAAAATTCATGCATCCTGTGTTGGGAGTTATTTCTTATACAGGTGTATATATTACCTGAACCGAATGGTAAAATTATTAATCATCTCGTCAAGTAAAATAATGGCAAAATGAATAGTGTTAACCTATATTTCTAATAATATGCAGTAAGAATATAAAATAATATTTGCAGGGATGTGAAGTAGGACTCCATCTATGGACATTACCTGTATGTGGTATTCCTAAAACAATAACAAATGACCTAACCAAATAACACCAAATCATTTCATTAAACTATTTTCACGAGAGTTTCATAATGTCACTTTCCATAATTAGTGTCCAACATTATTAAAATATTTACCAACCATAATTTCTATAACTGAGCCATACCAAGACCAAATCAAAACGATTTTTATACGTTTTATCAAGACATTTCCAAGACGTCTGCAAGATGTATTTTATAGCCTAACCAAACCAAGACGTTTTGTAAACGTCTTGCGTTTGCTGGGATGTCACAGGAGGCTCTAGCCAACGTCGCCAGATACTTCTATGGTTTTAACTTAGCTTATAACCCATTGCCCTTGCAAGTATTCTGTTTTTGAGCAATGTGCTAACTTGTAACATGTCAACGACCTGCGGCTTCGGGCAGCATTATATCATTATGTCTCATCCCGAAATTACTGAACTATGTTGAAAGTGATGTTAAACGTTAACGTTGTTCCCCGGTAAGAAACAGCTCTTGATCAGGGTGGCTTTCCTTAAGATACGTACGCAAAGAAGATGAATACTGAATTAAAGATTTCATATGTAGCATAAGTAAAGCTGCGCCATTTCTGAACTACTCCGCTCATACTGAGTATTTGTGACGCCCATCGAGGTTAACGTTAAGCCATTGACGCCTCACACCCTGAACGTGCAACACTGAATAAGTGGAATAACCGTGAATAAACCGGTTATAACAGTGAATAAGCGAAAATTTAGCATCTACAGAAAACGCTGGGCTGTATAGAAATTAATTATTTTTGTTTGTTTTGTTTTTTGGGTTTTTTTTTTCAAACATATATAATTTTTAAAATGACTTTATACAGAAAAAAGATGAAATTTTCATATTAGGCTTCTATTTGAGCGATATGCACATCAGAACATATAGAATTGAATTGTTATTTGTACACATAGAATATATAGAAAAAGAAAATGACTTTAAAGATGAAATCTTCATATTGGGGTTCTATTTGAGCGATGTGAATGTCAGACGCACATTCCAACCACACATTACACTGATAATATAAGTTCTCAGCTAAGATACTTTAAGGGGAAAATGCCCCGTTATTTTGATAGATATAACGTGTTCACGTTATTATGAACGTTACGTAGAGACTAAGATTTCCAATGTGCACAACTTTCTGTGACGTCACAAAGGTGGTTCCACAAAAGTAGCGTAACTGAGGTCCTATTAACGTTGTGCTCAAACTCTCTAATACAACACATTTGTACAACATAATTCAATCAGAACCAAGTACTGCTGCCTGTGAAGGTAGTGTCATATGAATTTGGCAATATCTCCCGGGGGGGGGGGGTACTCTCATAGTCAGCGTTACCAGGGAAGCTGACCTAAATAGGGTCCTTTTCGCTGATATCTTCCCTAAAACAGGTTAAGATATTTCATCATTTTCCCTAAAACAGGGTACTATTTTTTCAAATTTCTCCCTAAAACAGGGTTCACAATCCCCCTTTCCAAATCTCCCCCTTCTGCATCATCCCTAAATGAGGGTATAAAAAATTCAGCTAGTCCTAAATCAGGGTACCAATAATGATAGAATATTTCCCTAAATCAGGCTCTGGGGTTTTCAGTTCCATCCGGGTTAAGATATTTTATCATTTTCCCTAAAACAGGGTACTGTTTTTCAAATTTCTCCCTAAAACAGGGATCACAATCCCCTTTTCCAAATCTCCTCCTTCTGCATCATCCCTAAATGAGGGTATAAAAAATTCAGCTAGTCCTAAATCAGGGTACCAATAATGATAGAATATTTCCCTAAATCAGGCTCTGGGGTTTTCAGTTCCATCCGGGTTAAGATATTTTATCATTTTCCCTAAAACAGGGTACTGTTTTTCAAATTTCTCCCTAAAACAGGGATCACAATCCCCTTTTCCAAATCTCCTCCTTCTGCATCATCCCTAAATGAGGGTATCAAAAATTCAGCTAGTCCTAAATCAGGGTACCAAATTTCAGCTAGTCCTAAATCAGGGTACCAATAATGATAGAATATTTCCCTAATTCAGGCTCTGGGGTTTTCAGTTCCATCCCAGCCTCCGCGGGTTAAAATCATGAGAGTACCCCCCCCCCCCCCCCCCCCCCCCCCGGGCAATATCTGCTCTGTCCCTGCCATGTTTTTACCTTAGGGCCCCTCTGATGTAATAAACTCCATTTACCATTATCAAACAAGCATCGAACTAACAACATCAATATGTTTATTGATCTAAGAACTAAATGTCATTATTGAACCAGCTATATCCCTCTTTTCAGACGGGTTTTCACCGGGCTGTTATAAATATTATAACAAAACATACCGAGTCGGGAAGCTGGGTGAGCGGATTCAGTGAGTTGGTGATTGCGGACGGATACCCTGAGCCGAAGGCGAAGGGTATCCGTCCGCCATCACCAACGAACTGAATCCGCTCACACAGCTGACTGACGAGTGTATGTTTTGTTTTTATACCTCAGACAACTACTGTATTTTTAAAAAATGATACATGAAACAAGATATTTATCGTTACAAACATTTGTAAACAAAGCGCACCTCATTTGACCCCGTCACGTGACCCGAAAATGGCGCGTACAGCCATAGACTGGTTGCCGCCATCTGTGTATATACACGATGTTCTTGACACTCGATGGGGAACCAGTCTAAAGATGGCTAATCAATACTTTACAAATAATTGACATGCGCGTATTCATTCGAAATCGCATAAATACGCGCATCACTGAGGTATAAGCTTCAACAACTATTACTTGTTCAAAGTCCAACAAGCTGGGGTTGCAAGATTGTCGACCCGTTCTACAGTTTAAACAAAATGTAAAAAGAATAATTTTAGGTTTTAGATTTTTAAGATATCAATTTGTACTTTGGTTTTCCGTCACGTTTACTCTGACGAGATCTTAACACTCATTTGCATGATGCAGCTTGTCGGTGTATAATCTAAAGCATGAATGTGGGCGAATTTCATGGTGTCATGATCCTGAGGAAACCTATCAGGTAAAAAGGTGATGTACATTTTCCCCCCACGAGCGAGTATACTTCACTTTGCAGATACAACACCAGTCGTGGAGGATTAAAGTGTAGAATATGGAAGGGCAGAGAGAAATGGTACTGAGAAAAAACATTTGTGATTGATTCAGCCAAGCTATGAATGCACCAAAACCAAGGTTTGTATATTCGTGTAAGTTTCATATATATTATGAACAATTAAAATATACATATTCATGAAATATTCCCACCTTTTGTGATCAAGTCATCTCTGATTCCCTCTGCAGTTAATTTAAAGATATCTTCGGGTGTCGATAAAATGCCGATCCTGGTCCAATTGAACATGTCTGCCACATCATTGAATACAGGGATGAAACTTAACCATGTTCCGTCCAGACGAGAAAAGGTGGGATAGGTTTTCTTATTTGAGAGACTTCCTGATCTGCATCCCCAGGAGATGACTGGAATGCCCCAAGCTGCTGCCAGTAGGGACTGGGGTTGACATACACTACTGCATCCATCTCCTATGATGGCATCAAGGTCTGGAACTGACTTCCACATGTCCACTGTCACCTGCATTCCATGCCTCGGCTCACAAGCTGTGTCCCGCCAAACCCATTCAATATCATACCCAGGCAGCAGTCCCCGCCTCTGTACTTCCTCTATCCCAAGGATGATAGCTGATCCCATAGTGTGACCAACTGGAAATCCTTTATCCCAGGGCAAAGTGTACCCTAAGGTGAGGGTGTTATTTAGGGCAACACCCTGTATATTGCCACAGAGAATTGACCTGATGCAGTTGGTGTGCATTACCAGAAATAGAATCATCATCTTCATCCTTGGAGGATATGTGACGAGAATATAAAGTGACAAGCAATTTTAAGTGCATTATATTACATGGGTATTAATGGGCATATTAAATGAGATCGAGCAGCACCGCACACACAGACATCAAGCTGAACCATAAGCAACTCTGTGATGAAAATATTGTGGTGTCTTAACATTATACGAAAACTGCTGGTTTATCAGGATTTGAATTATTTATTTACAAATGCATTACACTTAAATCAAACTATATAAAAATAAAATTTTAGTGTAGAGATGTCATCTTATATGACTAATATCCTAACAAGAAGGTTATTATTACCCAATAAATTAGGACCATACAAGATTTTATTGGAAGATTTCCTTTCCTGAGTCAGGGCGATTCCGTTGTTGTGTATGAAGTCTGAGCAACCATTGTTTGGAACAATGGGACAGTTTCTTTTTGAACCAATGTGTGTTACCACCGGTTCGTGAGCCATTTTTGAGTTTTAAGATTTAAAAAAATAATCATTTCATAATGAATAGGCTATTCCCAACAAACCATTAATGTTGATATGTACGTAAAAGCTTTTTAATGCAAAGCCTATATAAAAATTATCTATAGATGTGGAAGGATAAGGTTTTCAAAGTATGAATATTATATTATAAAAAATGTCTTAATAGTTTTCTCAACAGAACAAATTTTAGAAGAAAACAGGCAAAAGGCAAAGCCATACGCATTTTTGTCAGAGTGTCATATTTTGGACGGGTAAAATGGTATATGAACGGTGTAATGATCTTGATGGGCAGATACTTGGAATTTACGCATACATTAGCAGATTTGTTAGCAAGTTTCATAAGAGTAATATAAAGAATGGTGTAAAACGTAGGCCTGTCGTTGAATGCCTTGCTGGTGTAAACGAAGTGTGAACGTTGTGCAAGTTGACAGAATTGTCTAAAATCTTAGGGAAATCAATGTATTTGTATTGAATTCCTTGTAAATTGGGCATATTTTGTAGAAACGACTGACATGAAAGTCCTCTACATTTGAAGTAGAGAAATGAATGATGTCTATGATGAGTCAAATAACGCTATATTATTCGAGTTTTTGTCTGATTTGGCGTCATAAGACACACTGGCTTGGCTGTAATTATTATAACGCGCATTGCATCTTTGATCTTATTGCGTCACAACTCCATTCATTACACTCCAAGATATTAGGTTGTCAAGCATACCTTAAGATATCAATATAATAGCAAGGGTAATGTTTCTTTACATTTAGTAGAGGACATTATGATTAACAAATTTGC
The DNA here is from genome assembly GCA_949316495.1 of Amphiduros pacificus. Lineage (NCBI taxonomy): Eukaryota > Metazoa > Annelida > Polychaeta > Phyllodocida > Hesionidae > Amphiduros > Amphiduros pacificus. The sequence goes on along the minus strand of OX439002.1, from coordinate 9,062,722 downwards.
TTTTCAAATAAACCAGATTCTACTCAACCATTTTGCGATATTCTACCAATCTAATGCTATCACAGTTTGGCATCCGCTCTCATATGAAATCATTTATTAAGTCTAACCTGACCTTATAGAACTTTTTTGACCTTTGAATGTAGTATTTACACTCTAATTCACAGTAATTAAGTATATCAATATTAAATTTTAGATTGGAATTCAATGGAAATGCACTATTACTAGTTTACTATACTTGCATTTGAAAAATGTATTGACATTACTAGTTCTGTAAAATAAACTTGGTGCTACCTTCCAACTCTGATTGAACCTCCACTCCCATCTGCAGAATTAGTAGGGGAGCCAATCTCAGAAAGATGCTTATTTTTGGTGTGACTGGTTCCCCATTATATTAACATTTTAATATATTAACGTTAGAGGGAACAGGAACACTTCATACAGAGGATTACAGCTGTATGAAATGTGTTGTTCATTGTTGCTATTGATGAATACCCACAGCACTATTATGATATCATTACCTCTTGAACTACATGAAATAGTGCACCTTTGTAACAAAGTAAGCTAAATAGGTAACATATTTCTGTCCAGAGGGGATCAGTGTTGATATGTACACATGGAAACATCATTTATGATCTTTTATGACTAATCTATTAGCTAGTAGCTAGTAGCTAGTATGACTAATCTATTAGCTGTACTCAACCTCATCACTGCACAGTGATACAAAAAAGAAGTAAACAAAATTTCATATTTCTCATTCCCCATGCTTTTTATGACAAAATTGAGAAGTTTTGAAAGTTTAACTACCAAAAAATAAGAAAAGGTTTACTCCAAATATTATTATATTTAAATAGAGGGAATTTTGATTAATGGTCTATATTTTGAAATACCTAACGTTCTTCAAATTCAAGTCAAGAATTACTACAAATGGTGTCAAAATTTTACATTTATTTGAATCATTTTATTTACAAAATCACAAATTACTTGATTATAAGACATCTTTAAAAGTTATGTCTATTTAAACTAAATAACATCATATGCTAAAGATGAATGCCTCAGTTCTGCAGATTGCTACACTAAGTGTAGTTATTCCCAAAATGTTTTTCAAGTAAGCTGTATCCCTTCTTTATTCGTTACCAAAAAAAAACATTTTCTTCTGATTCTTACTTCAACTTTAAATCTAAAATAATTAAAAATGATATTTCAAAAACAAATTAAAAATCAAATCAAAAGAAAAGTTCATCCCTAAGCATTTGACACATTTAAGGCTGACACCTGTTTTTTAGTTATTTTCATACAAAGCAATTATCTTGCACCATGTCATTATTTGGTGTTCAAATGAATTTGTTTGGCGGGAAAAAAGAACTTTAGAAGACACTGTTCCCCCCTACATTAAGGAAGAAGACACATTGGGGGTCAGTTTTTCATGAAGAAATAACTGTTTATTTACATTTTGATATATAACTATTGCCATGGTAACCAAATCATTTTAATATCATATTGGAAAGAGATGTACTTTTACTCATAACTTTTATTATTTATATACTAAAATTCATTTGCATACACATACAATCCATTATATAAATTAGCCAATTAAAATATGTTGTGGTTGCCCTGATAACAGTTATATGGGTATTGTTAGCCATTTTTGAAAATATGACTTTCCAAAGTTGTAAGATGGTGATTTTTTTGACAATTTTTGTTCTGTCACATGATACTATCATTACGTGTTTTTCCCTTAAGCCAACATACCTGACAAAAAGAGGAAAGTCTCAGGTAAGGGTACCGTAGGTAGAGATTAAAAATATGAGCTGGCGTCCCGCTGGGAACACTTGCTTACTGAGATTAGTACTCAGATTAGTGGGGTGTGTAGTCACTTTCACATGTCAAAAATAGTGGGCAAATCACTGTACACACATCTGAGCATTATTACTACACATGTTTCTTATTAAAATTGTGGTTTTATTTGACAATTAAAATAATGATTGCAATATTTGAATTTATTTCAAATATAGAAATTCTAATTCTATATTGTTAGTAGTGTTTAAACAACTGTGAAACTAGAGAACTATTTTAGAGGTATCAACACCATTTCCAAGAGGTGATCTTTGCACATATGAGTACATGCATTGTTGGCTGATCTCACTGGACAACAGAGAAATGCACATACAGGTGACATGTGACCTGTTGATTTCCATCCTGTCAGTGACTGATATGGTCAAATATTGACAACTACACATTTTGAAGATCTTGAAAATTGTTTTGGAATATATATTATACCAATCTGATTGAATGTATTTAAGAATGAGCATTGTTTGCAGGTATGTTTTAAGTGTTGATGAGTTGTAACAACACCTTAGATAGGTACAGTACATGTTTATTTTTAAATGTGGATCCAGGTGAAATGTTGAGTGAGCAATCCTGCCATGAGAAAAGGTCAAAGCATATCATCAGACCTGTGAGACACATAATAATGCTGAAACATTGGGAACTATTGCATCGCACTGGATTTATTCAGAGATGCTCAAGGTTGGCCTCTTGATCAACTTACTTGAAGTTTAAAGTCTATGATAAATTCTTGAAATTGGATCCATGTTATAATTCGTTTTTTTCTAAACTGAAATAAAATTGGAATATGAAGATTTCTTATTTGTTTTCTGCATATAATTACTATTTTTTATATTTTCTATGTTGGCAAAAACCATATTCAATTCTATATGTTCTGAAATGCATATTGCTCAAATATTACCCCAGTATGAAGATTTTATATTTGTTCACTATATAAAGTCTGTATTATTCATATTGTCTATGTTTGCAAAATAAAATAATAAAAATTATATTCTTCTGATATGCAAATTGCTCAATAAGAACTCCAATATAAAAATTTCATTTTTTGGGGGGTATCAAATCATTTCTATTATTTTATATTATTCTGCATTTGCAATAGACAAATCAATTTATGTTTCCTGAAGTTCATATCACTCAAACAGAACCCCAATATTAAGATTTCACCTTCAGCATGAAAATAATACTTTTCCCAACCAGGATTCGAAACCTGGACCTTTAGCATAGAAGACAGACATCTTAACCACTGAGCCATGTATCACCCTGTGTCAGTACTGTAGAAAACTTGGAGTCACAGCATTGTATGAAAATTGAAATTGTTCCATTTCTTTGCTAATAAAGACATTTTATTTTAATTTTTTGTATTTTCTCCATTTGCCAAACAAAAAAAAAAAAGAAAAAACAAAAGAAAAAACAAAAGAAAAAACACATTTTATGTGTTCTGACTTTAATTCTGCTCTAAAAAGACCCCAACATGAAGATTTCACCTTTGAAGATTTCACCTTTGTTTATTGTATCGTCATTATTTTTTATAATTTCTATCAAAATAAAAAATGTTTCAATTCTATATGTTCTGATGTGCATTTTGCGAAAATAAAACTTCAAAATGAAGATTTCAGTTTCAGCATGAATGAAAAAAAAATATATTGTTCCCGGTGGGAATCGAACCCGTTACCTTTCGAATGGGAGACAGATGTCTTACCCACTGAGCCATGTTGATTAGTATGATTTGACCTTCTCAAAAATCACCCAAATAGTCAACATCTTTATCACTTGATCAAGTTATTTTTATAAAGCGATATTCAGTTATTTCACACAACAGTCAAAGTTAAATTTGTAGAGTAAAATTTTTCAAAAATATGTATGTCTAAGATGATATCAATAGTAATGCAAATAGATCAAAAGAAATAGATATATTTAACACATCTCTCATTTAGATCTAACCATTTCCTAGTTGATTCTCTGTAGGTAGGTATATAAGGTTAGTATGTAGTTATTTATAGTGAATATGAGGTGTGTCATAAAATGTCCATACACATTTTATATATTTAACTCGAGCTCATAAAACAGAGAATTGTAATAAGCCAAAGAAAATCAGTTACTAGAGTGGTGCACAATTTTCTGGAGAATTCATATGGAAAGTAGTCCGGTAGGATGTTAGTTTCATAGGGAGTTAATGTGTTGATATGTACTCAATGAGTTCACTCATAACAGAAATCAAGATGGCCGAATGTTGGTTGGGAAAGTGCTTGATTCCTCTTAAGGGGAGTACACGTCATGATACTCATGCTTTAAACAAATGGAGACCATGATATAAATTCTAATTGTGCACATTGCCATGGCAACCATTAATTATAACATATCAAGTTAGGTTTCAAAAAAATCTCACAATTATCTTATTTTGTGTCATTTTGTTTCATGTTCATTAGTGAATGAATATTATATTTGGCATAAATGTGTTGGTCATTAACACATGCCAATAAATTACATAAATGGTTATTTTTAAAGGAAATTGTTTGCCATGGAAACCAATTTAATCAGACTTCCCCACTTTTTTCAAAAAGAAATACTTAATTTATAAATTGGTTAGATTATGGGACACAGAATATGTGCGAGAAAGGCAAATATATGTGACATTTCATAGACATTAAACAATATTTACAGGATAGATGACGTATAGCATACCAACACGCATGCTCATCAGTTCATCATACATCATAGTTGACCACTGATGCAAAGGATTGATTGCCAATCAGAGATGAGCAGAGTAGGTCAACCACATTGTGGATCTAGACGCATACCTACTTAATGGCCCGAAACCGCTGCTTGGCACACAGTATCCCGATGCCTAGATGCCTGCTGTTAACCGGCATTATCTGAGGTGCGTCCTATGGCCAGGAGAGTCCTTTGCAGTTATCCACATCACACATATCTCACTCATGCCATGCATAGCCTAGTCTGACTCTATGTATATATGTTGTGCACCCAATAAAAGCGACTATTGTGTACCATATATATCTGAGTCTTCAGTGAATCTTATCTCCACGGATAATAATAATAATAATAAAATTTGTATAGCGCTGATACCAGACAAGTCTGTTCATAGCGCTGAGTTCAGGACGTGCATCCTGAAGAGATGAGTTTTCAGCCTACTCTTAAACGAGGAGACTGACGTGCTTGTCCTAATATCAGTAGGCAAGGAATTCCATAGTCGTGGGCCTAAAGATGAGAAGGCCCTGTCACCTACTGTCCTTAGCCTGGTTTTAGGTACTTGTAGGTGGGTGCCATCATTGGATCTTAGACAGCGTTCACCTTCTTTAATCAGGAGTAGATCCCGTAAGTAAGGCGGAGCCTTACCGTTAAGGGCTTTCCAGGTTAATAGAAGAATTTTAAAATCAATTCTCGCATGAACGGGAAGCCAATGCAGTTCCCTTAATTTTCCTGAAATGTGATCAAATTTCCTGATTTTTCCAACTACCTGTGCTGCAGAGTTTTGGAGGTATTGCAGTTTCATGATGTCAGTTTTAGGAAGACCTGCCAGAAGACCATTACCATAGTCAAGGGTGGATGTAACAAAAGCATGGGTAAGTGTTACCGCGGTCTTCTCGTCTAGACAATGTCTGATGGCCGCCAGGTTCCTGATGTGATAATAGCCCTTCTGACACATTTTCCTGATCTGGGCCTTCATGTCCATGTTGGAGTCAAATGTGATACCAAGGTCAACAACTGACTGACTAGGAGCAATATCAGAGTCACCCACTCTGATTGTGGTTGGGATACTGCTATGGGTGGTAGTACTGTATCTGTCAGTACATATGAGCATCTCTGTCTTTCCATCATTTATCTTCATCTTGTTTGATATGAGGAAATTTCTGACTTCCCTGACACACTCCTCCAGTTTGTGTCTGCTCATATCCACATGATGGGGAGAGGCGTGGTCCACAGGGATGTAGATCTGAGTATCATCTGCATAAATATGATAGCTCAGACCATATTTTGCAAGTATATCAGATAGGGGTGTCATGTAAATGGTGAACAGTATAGGACCCAGGACTGAGCCTTGGGGTACCCCATATTTTAAGGATTTGAGACAGGATCTATGAATCCCCACCTTCACACATTGCTTTCTGTCCATTAGGTATGACCGAATCCAGGAGAGTGCATGACCTGTGACGTTGCATCTATCCCTCAGCCTATCCAAAAGGATTTGATGGTCAATAGTGTCAAAGGCAGCGGAAAGGTCAAGCAACAACAAGATAACTGCCTTTCTATTGTCAAGGCAGCCCAAGATATCATTTTGCACTTTTAACAAAGCGGTTTCAGTGCTGTGATATTCCTTGTAGGCTGATTGAAACTTGTCAGTAAGACCATTCCTTACAAGATGGGGGACTAGTTGGTCTGCAACCGCCCTCTCAGTTAGTTTGGAGACAAATGTTAGGTTGGAAACAGGCCTATAGTTTTTTTCAACCAGTTCCAGACCTAGTTTCTTCAGCAGGGGTGTTATGATGGCTATTTTCATATTTTCCGATACTGCTGATTCCATCAGTGATTTATTTATGATGGAAGTAATTATTGGTAGGAGGTCATCTAAGAGGTCAAGTAAGAGCCAGGTTGGAATTGGATCCAGGTCACATGACTTCTTAGCTGACCTTTTGACCAATTTCCGTACGTCATCAATGGTTAGGGGTGTGAACCTATCCAGACATGTAGTACTATCGTTTGCAGTGTCACTTGGTGGCGAAATTTGGCCAGATGGAGCATTATCAATGTCCAGGCGGATTCTCTCTATTTTTTCAAGAAAGAATGTGTTGAACTTCTCAGCTTGAGTAATCTCACAGTCAGATTGGGGCATAGGTGTGTCCTTTTTCTTGTGCATGACTGTGTCAATGACTCTAAAAAGCTTTTTGGGGTCATGTTTGTTTTCCTCAACCAGGTTGGAAAAATATGATGATTGAGCAGATTTAAGCATTGAGTTGTATTTGTTCCTCTGAGAGTTATACAGCTCCTTGTCAATTTGAGTGCCAGTCTTGCTCATTTTTCTCTCAAGCCTCCTCCTGAGAGATCTTTCCAGCTTTAATTGGTCACTCATCCAAGGTACAGGTTTGCGTTGGGTGACCATGGCAACCTTAATTGGTGCATGTTTGTCCATGAGTGATGTGAGTTCCCTATCATAATAATTTACCATGTCCTCCAATGATAAATGTTCCCAAGTTGAGTCTCTGTCAGTTAGGGATTTAATGTCCCTTCTTAGGGATTCAAGATCTAATGCCTTGAAATTCCTAAATTTGATAGATTTTTTGGGGGGTTTAGGAGGTACAATATCAAGGTAAATCTTAATCATTTTATGATCAGATAGGTACTCATCTACCAGGTGACTCTTCATGAGCTTATTTCCCCTAAAGGTCATGATTAGATCAAGGGTGTTCCCTAACCTATGGGTTGGTTCCTGAACCCATTGTGTTAGATCAAAGGTAGATAGGATGTCATTAAACTTAATGACATCAGGCTTTAAGGGCAAGTTAACATGGAAGTTGTAGTCACCAAGGAAAATGACCTCATGACTAAAGGAACCATAATGTGCAACCAATTGGGTGAACTCATCATAGAACTCAGAGTAGGTATATCTATTTCGATCAGATGGTTCAGGTCTGTATATCACCACAAATGTTACCTTTTTTCCCTTCAATGTGATGGATGACTCCATGAGCTCCATGGTGGTGACTACTGGTTGGTTGGCCCTATTGGTTATGAAGGGGAGTTCAGATTTGTATAAAATCCCTAATCCTCCCCCTGTACGACCAATTCTAGGAAAGGACTCAAATTCAAGTGACCCTTCTTTAAGTTCACTTTTGACTTTGTCAGAATTTGAGTCATGCATCCAAGTCTCAGTCATGAACAGGGCATCAAGGTCATGCTCAGTAAAATAATCTTTTACTGGCAGGATCTTGCTAGATATGCTCTGTACATTGCAACAACCGATATTTAATGATTTTTTCCCCTTTGTATTAAGATTTTTAATACGAGAATGCTGTTTGTTTACAATCCGTGGCTGACCACGTGGAGCAGAGCTAGCACGTGTAGTCAGAGCCGGCCCCACAGGCCTAGCCTTATTGTGATTGGTCAGGTCAGACCACGTGGTATAGTTGGGCGTGGCTAGTCCACTATAACGTAAACAATTGAACCGATTACTGTTTCGGCCCCTGTCCCTCTGAGTGGTTGATTCAGGCCACGTGATCACAGTGGATAGGTATGATAGGCAGCTAGATAGGCCCCAAATCACAGCCAGCGAGTATTCCCGATATCTGTGAGGTTAGGTGTCCCAACCCTAGATAACAACTGGTGGTTTGTTTGTTTGTTTGGGGTTTTACATCACTTTCAACATTATTTCAGTCATTTCGTGATGAGACATACTTGTAGCAGATATAGTGCTGCCTCACTGAATTGTCATGTCGCAGGTCCTTGATGTGACAACCCACCCAGTCACAGATTTGAAAGGACAATGGGTTAACCCTTTGACACAGGCCTCAGCTCATGTATGAAATTGTATCATGAATTTAATCTCGGGATCGAACCCACGACCTTTGGATCACGACAGAGGAACTGTTGCTAGTAAGCTGGTGCTCTAACCAACTGTGCCACGGCCCGTGGCCCATTATGTTTACATTCTTACACATAATAATAACAGATGCATTCCAAAGAACTGCTCTTTTTACATTCCAAAGTATGACTGGAAAGAAAGCAGTATAGATTAAAATTTAAGCAATATTCCCCAATAAATTAGAACATTAGACTTAATAGATAAGATTGAATTTAATCACAACTGATTAATTTGAAGAATTTCACAAAACAACCCCAAAATCATGATTAAATCTTCACACAAATATATAAATAAAAATATTTGCTTGTCTAGCAAGTAATATTGCATAATCTATTAGCATGCAGGGGTAGATATCAAATATTAAGTAATTTGTCCCTTTGAATGATTAATGTCAAAACCATCTTTCTACAATATTTGTCAAGACTCAGGTATCTTCAGCACTATAAAGCACCTGGCAAATATATTACACGGGTCAAAACAAGCAAAAAATAGACTGATAAGGAAAATGAATACCATTGCAGGTGATAATAAATATTAAATATGATCTACCTCCTACTTACTCATGTTTATTCAAAGAACCAATATCATAGCAGCAAGGTCAAGGTAAAAGTACTTTGAGCATGAAGGGTGTTTATGGTTTTATGTTTCTGAATAAACTCTAAAATAGCATGTCCCCTTGATATACACATCTCTCACAAAATCAAAGTAAGGAAAAATTCAAAAGGATGCACCTGATATCTTATAGATGATGGATATAAATGTCTTTATCACAACTGGTACAAAAACTAATTAGAGCTGAGCATACTAAATGACAATTGATCAATTACATGATACATATAATTGCTGTGTCCACTGAGTATACTGACAATATTAACATTGACCAATATTATCATTGTACCTTTCTATAGCTTGATTCTATTCTTTATTATAGTTATAATCCTATAATATAAATGATATGATCAAGGTTTTGGTCACATGAAACGCACATTATTTTCAAGACTAAATAATAGTAATAAAATAATTGTGGATGCTTCACTCAAGAACGATACAGGATTTGATTCCACTGGCTTAACTTGTTTGAGGATTAAATGTTCATACAATTGAAATTTCAGCTTACATATAAACAGATATAAAGGCTTTAATTCCAAGCTCCACATTAACTTGGAGAAGGACCTTCCAAGATAGTCTTTGACAATAAACTCACATAATATGTATTAATTTAAAATTCATGGACCACATGGCAAAGATCTTCACATCAAGCAATTTTCATGAAACTCATTTCACCCTACATATATGCTTTGACTTCAAGCTTCACTGGGTTAAACCTCTAATTCTAACCATCTAATTCGCACAGTCTGAGAGGACCATGAAGCAGCCTGGTGTGTTCACATCTGTCATGCATGGTAAACTTTGGCAAACATGATTTGTTTGTTTGTTTGGGGTTTTACGTCACTTTCAACATTATTCCAGTCATTTCGTGATGAGACCTACTTGCAGCAGAATAAATTGAATTGTCACTGAATTGTCATGTCACAGGTCCTTGACATGACAACCCGCCCAGTCACAGATTTACAAGGAGAACGGGTTAATCGTTAAGGCAAGGGCCTCAGCTCATGTGGGAAATTGAGTCACAAGTTCAATCTCGGCATGGCCGGGGATCAAATCCACAACCTTTGGATCATTCACAGAGGAACTGGTGCTAATAAGGTTTGGTGCTCTAACCAACTGTGCCACGGCCCCGGGCTTCTGGCAGACATGAAAGTTTGGCTCATAGTAATAACATTTTGATTAAAAAGCAGTGAAATTATATTTGATTTCACATTCATTTCGAGGTTATTCAGATAATGTAAATCGTCAATGGATTACCAAGAAACACGATGTTACATTTGAAGTATTATTCCCAACTCTGCAAAAAAGTAGGCAGGTAAGTCGACATTTCAAGCTTGGAAGATTTAAAATAGTTCCCAATTTACAATTAAATACTTGTATTCAACAAAGTAATGATGATAGTTACAAAGTTATCTTGCCAGTTGCAAATATATGCACCAGTCACAGTGCCCCATATTGTGGTTTTCCCAAGTCTCAAGAAAGACTCTACCGGCAAACTGCAGTTGTATCTAATATCTATATTACACTTTTATTTATAAGAGATGGTTTTTCCAAGTGACGAAATAGCCACATGATGTAAGATATCAATCCAAAATATGGTGGTATTTGCTTGTATCGAGACAGACACCTGAAACCACTCCCATTTGTCAGGAGTCTCTAACGTTAAGACATGTATTTGTAGTATATGGGCAGTGCTATGTGGTGAAATAACTATTGCATCTAACTCAAAATGGAGGTAGAAACAGTGTCATCCTCACTTTTTCCAAGATTGATTACCAATGTAAATATGTGTTAAAGACAATAACTCAAACTCAAATCTAAAGAATATCAAATTTGCCCTGGTAAGATGTGCAATTCTTGTATCATTTAAAATCATATCAAATATTCCGTGATAAACACATTTTGTAGAATGATAACCATCAACACAAAACAATTAAAATCAGATTTTTTCAAAAGTCACTTATCCTTTAAATATGAAGCCAATTGCCTTTAATAATGCTTCTTTAATTGTTTGAATTCCTGATATGTCATGTGCTCTGTAATGAGGAGTACAATATTATGAAGTGATGTGAGGACATACCGCCCTATCTTATTCTACACTGGCTTAGATCGAAGGACGAGATTTCTCCACATCAAACATTTTAAATATTTTATGATTCTTTGTCTTGTTTAAAAGCATTGAAAGCAAAAGATTTGAAAAATCCTTTTATTTACAAAATTCTTGAAACGGCATCACAAACTCTGTACTGAGGAAAATAAAGTTAAGCAATTCATATTTATTGGATTCCTAGTCATATAGGTATCCTTGGAAATGAGGCTGATGACCTTGTGTTCCAAGTGACAATTATGCTGGGACGAAGCTGTTTGTTTGTCTTGACTCGTATAAGAATATATCCTATATTTTGTGAACAAGATATACTTTTAGGATCAAGATTAATGGAAACATTTGATCAATTAAAAATGCTATTATATAATAAACATTTATCATAAACAAATTTAGTAGTTTTAATGTAGAGTATAAAGATAAGTTTAAGAGATCATCTATCTCCACGTGAATGAACATCTATTACTTGTCTGCAATAATATTCTATAGATAAATGAATGCTTATCTTTTAATTGAAAGCAATTGAAAACAAACAGTGAAGGATTCCTAGATGAATTGAATTTGTTTTTCTATTTTCCGAATATCTAATTGTACAGCATCTCTTTTTGGTCTCCTCATAAAGTTTCTCTGGATAAAATAAGATATACACCACATACATCTTGCAGCCTTGTTATTCCAAATGAGTACTTTGCAAACCCCACATTAAGGCTCACTATAATATTATATTTTAGATGAAATTGAAATTTAAAGACCCAAAAATCAACTTTCTCCTGATCAGACAAATTTGAATAATTGTTTGTTTCTATTGTTTTGGAAATATGTCATTCAAGTACACTGTCATTTTTTGTTACAGGAAAAGTAATAGAAGTAATTAGTTTAAAGATGGATGTTTTTAATATATATGTAGAAGCATTACCTGACGATGTGGGTGCAATAGAACCTCTCCGTGTGAAACGTCTAGAACAAAATCAGCATTGAGAATGAAACTGGGAAGAACAAGGAAGAATGCAATTTTATTTTGAACGAGAATTTATATTTTGTCCACCATTGTTTTTCCTTCTGACCAACCAAACAGTAGACTAACAATTCTTATGATTTTTATAATGATGAATATCATCGCTATATTTTTATGATTATGATTACTATTATTTATATGATTATGATTTAATTGACAATAATTATGATGATTTATTTCAACAAAATCCCTCTTTCAAACCAATCTAGCAATGTTTATGACCCTCCAAACCCATCTAGCAGTGTCTCAAATTTTTACCCTTTTTCAAACCTGCCTTGCAGTGATAATTATGACTCCGCTGCATACCTATCTAACATTGACTCTCTGTTAACCTTACCAGTAAATGGATATTGGTATCACCAAACCATTACTAGCAACTCTGGACTGTTATTTTTACTGATATTTTCGATGTAGCATAAGAACTTGGGATTGGGCTTGGGATTGACTACGGGGACATGAAGTACTCAGCTTACCCTGTTTTTCAAACAGACGAACTGGCTTATTTTGGTTCATAATAAAATGTATTCTCATGCAATTTATTAAAAATCGTCATGCATAATAAAATTCTTCTTACACAATTTTCGATGCAACTATTTTCACCATTCTTCAATTTAATAGTTCGAGCATTATCATTTTTATATTTAAAACCTTCAGGTTTATAATATAATCTGCTGAGGGATTATTATGTCTAACATTTCTACACATTTTTTTCTGATATAGAATTTCTGTCATTTTCATGTCTACAATTTAGATACCTCATGTCCCCCGAAAAAACTGTTTGTATTAGAATGTGAGAATTTGCAACTCTCTCCAGAACGGCATTCACCAATTTTTTGAAGATTTTGACATGGGATTGATTTGTTATAAATTGTTTTTTGAATGTCATATGCCTGAAAAATGCCATATCCCAGCAGAACTGTGTTCACCCAATCTAATGCATTCATTGAATTAGGTGTGGGGCCAGAAATTAGTGGGTTTCCTCCCGTCCCTCAAATACACACATATATTTATATTATACATATCTTTTTGTGCAGATTCTTGTTTTGATAAACCAAATCAAGAACTTCGAAAACTACTCATTGTGAAAATAATCTTGTTCTGATCAGAAATTACAAAATTACAAAACAAAGCTTGGATTTTATTTTTTAATGAAAGATTATTTATTTATGCTTGTTAACTTACATATATTCTTTACATAAGTTACATGAAACATCTCACAATATCATATCAATAATAATCTAATACAATGTCATCTGCATACACTTAACATGAATTCATATTTTGTATAACACATTATGTGGCTTACGAATCTGGCAAGGGTCATTGACATGCAGCCAAATGACTAAGGACGTGTCTATTAACGTTATACTATAAGCCACTGGTATATGTTTCCTGATATTCAAATAGTTTACAAAATAATAAATGTATATCTTCTCTAGATTTTATACTCAACATTCTTTTTAGATTATTTACTACACCCCTGCCAATGCTTTTGGTCAGTCCTCATTAACAACCAAAATGAAATATATCAGTATCTATTCATTATAATCAATGTTAGGAGCATACCATTATTCCCAGACCTTCCCAGACCAAGGACCTGTTTCCAAGACCTTTGTTTCCAAGATCAGACATAATATATTTACTTAGTAATAATAATAGGCCCAATGAAACAGCTCTGAGACAGTGGGCTAATGCAGGCCTGGATCCTTTCAAAATGTGGCCAAAGGTTTTGACATTCCACTATAATTGTTCATCTCTTTGACAGCTAAGAAAATCGTAGGGATGTTGGGCATTATTTTGACCAATCAGAGACGACATGCTTAAAACTCAAATAATTGGTATATTCAATTCTATTCTTAATTAAAATGCTCTCCTTATCAATTTAAAAGTGACTGACTCAGTCACATGTGAAATTTCATTTAATAGCAACTTACAAATGAAGGCGTTTTGGTTATTATCGATAATGCTATCATTGTAATAGTTTTGTGGCTACGCAAGACTGAAAAAGCGATGTAATGCAAAGAATACACAATTTTACTCTATGATTAATGAGAGTTATTTATGTTAATTCAACGCACTGACTCCCAGTCACCAAAGCAAGCTTTTTAATCAAATAAACGAATGACACTTGATGGGACAGTTAGGCCAGTACCTAAGCGATGGTATGTCTACAATACTGGACACACACTTGTTTGTGGCTCTTATCATGCAAAGGCTCTCAGGTCAAGGTTCAACGTCCACTGCAGATGTGACTGGTATAAACCTCAATAACAGAAAATACCTATTCGCCCACAACAATCATTTGATCATAGGGTCAACAACACAATATATTAGGTCAATTGCTACGAATAGTGTGGTATACCTCAATATCAACTATAAAGTAATGCATCTGAATTAAGCATTAATGCATTTTCTAAAAGATCATACATCCATTTACACACAAGTATAAACATTAGGACAAAAATGATAGCCCAACTGACTGAGAAAAAATATATATTTAGGTTAAAAAAATAGACTGAGAATTGTCGATTGAAAAAAAGATCAGCAAATTTATTTTCCTCCACTCCCTGAATGAATAATGGTCCGCCACTTATGTTGTATAAACAATCACCATAATGTAGTGGTTTCCTCAATCATATGTTCTGTGTTCCTAGATATGAAATAGGTTTTTAAAAATATTGTTTTGTTTTTTACCAAACCGGCCCCTTCATCAAAATGGAGATGGGCATCTTCTCCTACCATTTCCTTTGTTGTATTACTAACATGGACACGCATAGCCTTACCTGATGATTCCATTTTAACAGCAATATCAACTGTTTCGCCAAATAAAAGATAACGAGGCATTTTCACCCCAGTGACTCCAGCCACACATGGGCCTGTATGTACACCACATCGAATCCTGAGTTTCTCATTTGGTAAATGTGGAATGATTACACTCTGCACAGATTCAAGTAAAGCAATACTCATTTTACATATTTCTAATGCATGCTTAGATCCATTTCTAATTGGTACACCACTGGCTACCATGTAGGCATCACCGATGGTCGCAACCTTGTAAGTGTCATATCTGTGTGATATGTCATCAAAAAGTGTGTACATGTTATTCAGGAGTACAACAACCTGCATTGGGTCAGCTGTTGAAGTGATGCGTGTGAAATCTACTACATCACAAATGAAAATAGTAATATTGTCAAATGTCTCAGGATTTACTTTATTTCCACTAGCAAGCCGCATTGCAACAGTTGGAGGAAGTAGCTCACTCAGAAGAATTTCCATAATATGCTTTTCATTGTTGAACTGTAAAGTTCTTGTGGCTACTCTCTCTTCTAAATTTTGAGTGTGAATTTCCAGGCGATTTATTATAGTATCAACTAAATTTGCTTCCCTTTTACCAGTGTACAAATTCAAACTTGCTTTTATCTTGGCAAATGATGGCCTAAAAAGTGGGTTTTGATCCCAGCAGCTTTGCATTAGGGATAACCAGGAAGTGGGACAAATATTTTCAGGTATAACGGGACGGAATGGTGGATTTAAATTTTGACTAACCTTTTCAATAATTTCAGGGCTTTCCTCAGTGTTAGCACCGAAAGGTGGTAAAGTGGTTAAAATCTCTTGCAAGATGATAGAAAAGGAATATATATCTGCTTTTTGTAAATCACAAATTAGACTATTTGATGCTGATGAATTAAGGATTTCAGGTGCAGTCCAAATTTTTTCTTCAGACTTTCTGACTTTCTGATATTTTTCTATGTTATGGGCATAGATTTTACTTTGAATTGAATGTACTCCAAAACCATTTAACTTGCATGTCCATTTGCTGTCTACTAAGCATTTGAAGCTGGAAAGATTTCCATGGTATCCAATAGATGAATTATGCAAAAAATTCATACCAGATATAATATCACGGATAAAGGATACCTTAAAATCCCAATCAAGATTGATATTATTATCAGCAATAATGTCGTGAATACTTCCCCTTGAATTATATGCCATAACTAAACTTGGGGGATCATTACATATACCAATGAAGGTATTAATATTTTCGTGGACAAGGTATGAAATAGATAAAATATCTTCAATCAAACCTCTTTGCATTAGAACAATTGATAAAGCGGGTAAATGGGACAGAAAAACGTATTGGCTACAATATGATGCAATATTTAAGACATGAACAGGGTCTTTTTCTGGCAAAATGTTTTCATCAGAGGAGTTAGTTTTAACAGCATCTAATACCTCTGTTTTCTCAAATGATAAATCATTCTTTTTGATATGGAGTCTTCTTATTCTGTTCATTTTGACCTGATTTTGTTTTCTTTTAATAAAATATATGCTCAGGGTGATGAAAAAGATAAAAAGAATGCCTAAGAAAGACAAAAATAGAGTAAGATTGGAATTGCTTCTTTCAATTTGACATAATTCCTTCTCTTTTCCACATGAAAACAGACCTATCGGAACCTGTGCAGTGTTTCCATGCCATATAATACCACTCCAATTGTGCAGTTCACCAGGATTGTAAACCTTCACAATGGAGCCATTTACTGCAAGCCAATTGGCCAACACAATCTTTTTATTGTTTTGCATTATGACTATCCTGAAAGAAAATAACATGATGTATAAAATTAAACAAACAAGAAACAAGAGACAAAGAGTTAAATACATTGTTGCCATTTTGATACATTTGTAGACTGCAATAGAATCTAGATATGCTCCATAATAGGTATTGGGATTAGACAAATTTAAAATAATGTTAACCGTCGAAATTGTCAAAGTTTACCAAAACCATATTATATAAAACTATTCTTAATTTGTTATTTTTGTTAATCATAAAATTCCTATATTAATAACCAAGCTTAACTCTTGGTATGGTTGATAGAATAAATTTTATAAATAGCATTGTGTATTTGGTGGACAAAATAACATATTTCTGAACACCTTTTGATAAAAAGCAATTTACAATTATTGACAATCTGTTATAGGTGATGCACACATGATATGTTCACAACTATGTGCCAAATTTTGGTTAACATTTTCAAACAATGTGAACTTAAACACAAAGCACATTATAACTTTCCTTACCTTTGATCTGACCAACGATCTCCAACTCCATCAATAACAACTGTTCCAGTAATGCCCTCAAACGTCAGATTGAATATATTTTTTGTCACCCTGAAACCATCATCTGGTGAAAATCCCTCTGCCAAGGTTTTGTTTACACCATACGCCCATTGCAAAACGGCATCATGAACAAAACCTTTCATAACAAGAAATATCTATTTAGATACTGTGCTGTTCATGTAAATGAAATTTGGTACAAACTAATGATGGCAGTGTGGTCAACAATTCATCATTATCATTAATTTACATCATTTTTATAGTAATAAACAATACAATTGATAAATTTATGTTCAGGAAATGGTATCAAAGGGATCAAATGTTAAACATTTAACACATGTTATATTACAACAAAGGTAAACAGGACACATGAATTACCTGCATAGACATTAACATCTTCCATGCTTGCATTTGGGAGTAAATGTGGAATATTATTAAACACTGGGTCATCAAAAGCTTCAATAGCTCTTCTTAAAAACTCCTCATATTGATGCCCTGATGGGTTCTGAACACCTACACCCACCACACCTGTGAATATATATTGATCTGCCTCTGGTCTGAAATACAGTATCAATAAGTATCTTCATTATAATGAACCATATATATCATGCATCAGACATACTTTTATGAAAGACAAAGGTAAACAACATTCTTTAATTGTTATGTTTAATCTATTACATATTATAATCCAGCTGGATTACTATGATTCTTTTTGAATATGAATAAACACACATTTGTATAAAAACTACCCATGCAGATATTAGGCTAAAATCATTCAAATAGAAGAACAGAGTATTCTGCTGATTCTGAGAAATGCATTATATAGATCTGCAATGTTTCCATAGTTTTGCTTATAGCGAGTGAGCAGTAAACCCAAACCATCTCAGTAGATAAGAATGAGATAAAGGCTAGAACTTGGGTTTGTGCAGTGTTCAGGCTGGCAGATCTCCCTGAACACTGCACTCACCAAGAGAAAAATGTTGGTTGCCCAGTTGGGCCACAAGAGCATGAGAAGTGGTGGCCCAAAGTTTTTGAGAATAATAGATGGCAGTGTTTTGATATAGCTCCGTATTTGTTGGTTTTTCTGACAATTTACAGTGCTCTAACGTATCTGAAACCTGTTATAATATACACCCACCTGTTCTAGCACACCTCTGCCTCAGGTCTACGCTATCTAGCCGACCTGACCAAACACTAGCAGTGTAAAAACTGATCTGTAAAGTAACGAGGGCTGGTATTTGATTCGCTTTGAACGAAGCGCAGCGCTCGTCACACAGATCTTTTTGTACTCGTGGCGAGTGTTTACTTCTCAACCTCCTCTCTCAAACCAGCTTGGAATCACCTCCTTGCGGTACAGGTTCCTAATCACCTAGGCAACCTTGTCTAATCACCTAGACAAATATTGTCCAATCTCCTGGACATTATCAAACAAAATACAAACATCCTATCTAAACTGACAAGCCGAATCACCTCGGCACTAGGGCTTGCCCCACATAAACATTGTCGGTCTAATTTGAACGTAATAATCGTTCTCCTATAAGAGCTGGGTTTAGAAATAACTTCTCTAGAACCTTCAGCATTTATTTTTTATTTTCAATCAAAATATCAAGTAACGGTTGAGCCGCCATTGACCGCTCGCTCACCCTAGCTATTTCTACGACGTATATAAATAGCACATACAAATATACAAAACAACAAATCCAAGCCTACTTACCATTTCTCCAAGTCTGTATTTTAATCCTAAAGTGTTAATCCGATTGTGCACCAAGCTGTATATTGTCTCAACCCCAAAATCGCCCACTTGGTCTCAAACAGTTATTGAATACAGACGTACTTTCCAAAGAAATAACATGGCTTGCTCTACTCGTAGCTCCACAAGGGACATGCAGGATGTCCATGATATTGAAAATCCCGCCACACCAAGCGGGTCTCAAACTCTTCCTGCAGCCTTGCTCTCTCCAGTGCAAAATGCGGTAGATGAGCTGGCCGATCTTAGGACCACTTACAACAACTTGGTCAAAATGAACAAGTCCACTATGGACGTCAATGCCCGTCTGACACAGAGAGTGGCAGATCTGCTTGCTGAGAAGGACGCCATCTTGGCTGACAACATCGCTCTCAATGCCGAGAAGAAACTTCTATCGGAGGAGAATCAGACCCTCACGGATGAGCTGACCACTTCTCTTCGCACGATCAAAGAGAAGGACGATGTCCTTGACACGTTTATTCCTTCCTCTTCTGAAGTTCGTAACCTTGAACCAGACAGTGACACTTCTCTTCCTCAACTCCTGATCGTGCTACCCAAAGACGGTAATCAAGCCACGATTGCTGATGGCGTGACTCGCGCTGACTGCGCTCATAAGGTCTCGGCGGAGAGCTTGCATTTCCTTCGTACTACATCTGACCGAGTTAAAAAGGCAGATCATCTCGTCATTCTTCCAGATACGTCTACTATCACTGCTGGCGAAGACGGTGTAAATACTTTTAACCGCCTCATGAATGAGATCGAAGGCATCAGGGCGGTAGGCCCGACAGTCACAGTAATTTCTCCGCCAGCTCCCACTGACAAGGTGCACAGAAAAAATTGGATGTACTTTATCAGTTTCCTGGCCTCCCACGTCAAAGTTCTGCCCGGCTACAGTTTCCGTAAAATACAACTTTTTTACGGTTCCACTGACTTCGCTGTTGCTGCAGATGGGAGCCTCACTTCTTCTGCTATCGATGAAATCACAAAGGCCATAAACTCTATCTCTTTCCCCGAGAAAGTTGCATTCGTGCCAAAAAAGGGCAGCACTCTTCTCCCGGAGCGTGACGGTGACAACAAGAAAAACCGCTGTCCTGTTAACACGAGGAAAAGAAAGGGGCTGACAGCAGCTGCATCCGCTAGTGCCTCTACCCCGGCCGCCTCTGTAGCCTCTTCTTCGTCGTCTGCTCCTGGGATCAAAGACATGTTGGCCATTCCTACCAAGACTGCAGGACGAATTTTCGGGAAAAAAGGATGCAACATCAGAGCGTGGAACAATATACCTGATCTAGTTGTTACCTTAACGAACATTGATGATGACACTTCCTTAGTTAAATTTACAGGCCCTCGGGCAGTAGTAAATAAAGTTAAATCTGAAGTTCAGAAATTAGTGGACACCGCCTGAGGTCACTGGCCGGAGCCGTCCACCACTATCAATGGAAATCCCTATGTTAATCATGAATTTCATAAAATAAATATATGTACTTCCATAAGAAATAATAATGAAATATTCTCTTGTACATGTTTACTCAATGAAATAAATGATCTTTCTACATCAAATAACATAGATGGAAATAAGGATGCCCCTCACTGCCTCAAAGGCGGTTGCAAATATCCTCCATTCTCTTATGTAAATGGCATCTCCAGCTTGTTCTCCTTAAAAATAGTTTTAAAAACATTAATTTGTTCCACATTGGAGATCTAGCTTCTATCTATAATACACCACAATTGCTTAACTATCTACATAGATACTATCTTCTTAATCTTAAGAAAGACATGTCTATACAGATAAATATAAGACTCAGAAATTTTTTTCGAATTAACCCACAAAACATCCACAGGGATCTCTTGTGCCTGTTTTCCCCGGTAGATGGCTCCGGCGGGTATCATATTGACTATAAGATCTTAACACCAAACGAATTTCTCAATCGTAATTACAAAGACAATCCTGCCACTGGGATCACGTGGCCCAAAGCAACCAATCAGAGTGACACAGGCCGAAACAGTAATCGGTTCAATTGTTTATGTTATAGTAGACAAGCCACGCCCAACTATACCACGTGGTCTGACCTGACCAATCACAATGCGGCAAGGCCTGCGGGGCCGGCTCCGACTACACGTGCTCACTCTGCTCCACGTGGTCAGCCACGGATTGTAAATAAACATCATTCTCGTATTAAAAATCTTAATAGAAACGGGAAGAAAACATTAAATATTGGATGTTGCAACGTACAGAGCATATCTAGCAAGATCCTGCCAGTAAAAGATTATTTTACTGAGCATGACCTTGATGCCCTGTTCATGACTGAAACTTGGATGCATGACTCAAACTCTGACAAAGTCAAAAGTGAACTTGAAGAAGGGTCACTTGAATTTGAGTCATTTCCTAGGATAGGTCGCACAGGGGGAGGTTTAGGGATTTTGTACAAATCTGAACTCCCCTTCACAACCAATAGGGCCAACCAACCAGTGGTCACCACCATGGAGCTCATGGAGGCATCCATTACACTGAAGGGAAAAAAGATAACGTTTGTGGTGATATATAGACCTGAACCATCTGATCGGAATAGATATACCTACTCTGAGTTCTATGATGAGTTCACCCAGTTGGTTGCACACTATGGTTCCTTTAGTCATGAGGTCATTTTCCTTGGTGACTACAACTTCCATGTCAACCAGCCCTTAAAGCCTATCTACCTTTGATCTAACACAATGGGTTCAGGAACCAACCCATAGGTTAGGGAACACCCTTGACCTAATCATTACCTTTAGGGGTAATAAGTTCCTGAAGAGTCACCTAGTAGATGAATACTTATCTGATCATAAAATGATTAAGATTTACCTTGATATTATACCTCCTAAACCCCCCAAAAAATCTATCAAATTTAGGAATTTCAAGGGATTAGATCTTGAATCCCTAAGAAGGGACATCAAATCCCTAACTGATAGAGACACAACTTGGGAACATTTATCCCTGGAGGACATGGTAAATTACTATGATAGGGAACTCACATCACTCATGGATAAACATGCACCTATCAAAGTTGCCAAGGTCACCCAACGCAAACCTGTACCCTGGATGAGTGACCAATTAAAGCTGGAAAGATCTCTCAAGAGGAGGCTTGAGAGAAAAATGAGCAAGACTGGCTCTCACATTGACAAGGAGCTTTATAACTCTCAAAGGAACAAATACAACTCAATGCTTAAATCTGCTCAATCAGCATATTTTTCCAACCTGGTTGAAGAAAACAAACATGACCCTAAAAAGCTCTTTAGAGTCATAGACACAGTCATGCACAAGAAAAGGGACACACCTATGCCTAAATCTGACTGTGATATCACTCAGGCTGAGAAATTTAACACATTCTTTCTTGAAAAAATAGATAAAATCCGCCTGGACATTGATAATGCTCCATCCTGCCATACCTCGCCACCAGGTGACACTGCGAACAATGGCACTACATGTCTGGAAAGGTTCAAACCCTTAACCATTGACGACGTTCGGAAATTGGTCAAAAGGTCTGCAAAGAAGTCATGTGAGCTGGATCCAATTCCAACCTGGCTCTTACTTGACCTCTTAGATGACCTCCTACCAAAAATTACTTCCATCATAAATAAATCATTGATGGATTCAGCAGTATCGGAGAATATGAAAATAGCCATTATAACACCCCTGCTGAAGAAACTTGGTCTGGAACTGGTTGAAAAAAACTATAGGCCTGGTTCCAACCTAACATTTGTCTCTAAACTAACTGAGAGGGCGGTGGCCGACCAACTGGTCCCCCATCTTGTAAGGAATGGTCTTACTGACAAGTTTCAATCAGCCTACAAAGAATATCATAGCACTGAAACTGCTTTGTTGAAAGTGCAAAATGATATCCTGGGCGCTCTAGACAGTAGAAAGTCGGTTATCCTACTGTTGCTTGACCTCTCCGCTGCCTTTGACACTATTGACCATCAAATCCTTTTGGACAGACTGAGGGATAGATGCAACGTCAAAGGTCATGCACTCTCCTGGATTCAGTCATACCTAATGGACAGGAAGCAATGTGTGAAAGTGGGGATCCATAGATCCTGCCTCAAATCCCTAAAATATGGGGTACCCCAAGGCTCAGTCCTAGGGCCTATACTGTTCACCATTTACATGACTCCCCTATCTGATATCCTTGCTTAATATGGTCTGAGCTATCATATTTACGCAGATGATACTCAGATCTACATCCCTGTTGACTACGCTTCTCCCAATCATGTGGATTTGAGCAGACACAAATTAGAGGAGTGTGTCAGTGAGGTTAGAAATTTCCTCATATCTAACAAGATGAAGATAAATGATGGAAAAACTGAGATGCTCATATGTACTGACAGGTACAGTACTACCACCCATAGCAGTATCTCTACCACAATCAAAGTGGGTGATTCTGACATTGCTCCTAGTCAATCAGTAGTTGACCTCGGTATCACATTTGACTCCAACATGGACATGAAGGCCCAGATCAAGAAAATGTGTCAGAAAGGCTATTACCACATCAGGAACTTAGCGGCCATCAGACATTGTCTAGACGAGAAGACCGCTGTAACACTTACCCATGCTTTTGTTACTTCCACCCTAGA
The DNA here is from genome assembly GCA_949316495.1 of Amphiduros pacificus. Classification (NCBI taxonomy): domain Eukaryota; kingdom Metazoa; phylum Annelida; class Polychaeta; order Phyllodocida; family Hesionidae; genus Amphiduros; species Amphiduros pacificus. Next base: position 9,039,087 of record OX439002.1, on the reverse strand, counting down.
CTACGGTAATGGTCTCCTAGCAGGTCTTCCTAAAACTGACATCAGAAAACTGCAATACCTCCAAAACTCTGCAGCACGGGTAGTAGGAAAAATCAGGAAATTTGATCACATTTCAGGAAAATTCCAGGAACTGCACTGGCTTCCTGTTCACGCGAGAATTGATTTTAAAATTCTGCTATTGACCTGGAAGGCCCTTAGTGGTAAGGCTCCGCCTTACTTACGGGATCTACTCCTGATTAAAGAAGGTGAACGCTGTCTACGATCCAATGATGGCACCCACCTACAAGTACCTAATACTAGGCTAAGGACGGTAGGTGACAGGGCCTTCTCATCTGTGGGTCCTAGGCTATGGAATTCCCTGCCTACTAATATTAGGACAAGTACTTCAGTCTCCTCGTTTAAGAGTAGGCTGAAAACTCATCTCTTCAGGAAGCATGTCCTGAACTCAGCGCTATGAACAGACTTGTCTGGTATCAGCGCTATATAAATTTTATTATTATTATTATTATTACATAAGGCTGCCCATCAGGCTGCCAATCAGGCTGCACATCAGGCTGCACATCAGGTTGCACATCAGGCTGCACACCAGGCTGCACATCAGGCTGCACATCAGGCTGCACACCAGGCTGCACATAAGGCTGTATAATTACTAGTGTCTGACTGGGGGTTACTTGTCACAATCAAAAGTCCATTGATTGTGATGTGAGACAAATATCTATCAAGGATTGAAATTCAAGAAAAACTCAAGATAGTATGGGCCACTAAAATACCAAAAATATGGTTGCCCAACCTGGTCACTACAACAGAGCATTCACTAGCCCAAACAGAGGATCTGGGGCCACCGGGTCAATGCATATGTCAAGGATGGTGGTGTCCTGCTGAGAATGCTTGCTGAGTTTAGTACTCAAATTATTGGGGTATGTGGTCACTTTCACATGTCAAAAATAGTGGGCAAATCACTGTACAACCATCTGAGCATTATTACTACACATATTTCTTCATTCAAATTGTGGTTTTATTTGACAATTAAAATAATGATTGCAATATTTGAATTTATTTCAAATATAGAAATTTTAATTCTATATTGTTAATAGTGTTTGAACAACTGCAGAACTATTTTAGAGGCATTAACACCATTTCCAAGAGGTGATCTTTGCACATACGAGTACATGCATTGATGGGTTATCTCACTGGAAAACTGAGAAATGCACATACAGGTGACATGTGACTTGTTGATTTCCATCCTGGTCAAATATGGACAACTCCACATTTTGAAGATCTTGAATATTGATTTTATTCGAACCCTGGACCTTTAGCATAGAAGAAAGACATCTTCACCACTGAGCCATGTTTCACCCTGTGTCATTACTATAAAAACCTTGGGAATCACAGCATAGTACGAATTTAGCACTATGTTCCATTTCTTTGCTAATGTGCCATTGCTCAAATTTAACCAAAATATTTTTATGCCATCTTATTCTGATGAAGATTTCACCTTTGTTTATGGCATAAAGTCATTATTTTTTTTAAATTTCTGTCAAAACAAAAAGAAATGTTTCAATTGTGTATATTCTGATGTGCATGTTGCTAAAATATAACTTCAAAATGAAGATTTCAGTTTCAGCAGTCCCACCGGGAATTTAACTCCAGACCTTTAGTATGGGAGACAGATGTCTTTCCCACAGAGCCATGTTGAATAGTATGTTTTGACTTTCTCACTGGTGAATCACACTTTGTCAAGTTATTTTTTTAATTAGGGATATTCTGTAATTTCACAAAACAGCCTAAATTTATAGAGTAAAATTTCCCAAAAATATGTTTGATGATATCAATAATAATGCAAAAAGAAACAGATATTTATAACTCATCTGTCATTTAAATCTAACCATTTTCTAGTTTAGTATTTGTAGGTGGGTATATAAGGTTAGTATATACTTATTTACATTGAATATAAGGTCATATAATGTCCAGACACATTTTATATATTAAACTTGAACTCATAAAATAGAAAATTATAGTAAGGCAAAGAAGGTCAGTTACTTGAATAGTACATACTTTTCTGGAGAAGTCATATGGAAAGTAGTCTGGTGGGATGTTAGTTTCATAGGGAGTTAATGTGTTGATATGTATTCAATGAGTTAACTCATAACAGAAATTAAGATGGCTGAATGCTGGATGAGAAAGTGCTTGATTTCTCTAAAGGGAAGATGCTACAGAATTGCATACTTCTGCTAATGATTGAATAGCCATACACATCAAAACTATGTTCCATGCCAGATTTACACACATATCTTTCTTGTTGGGTTAATATTAACTGACTATCAATAAAATACCATTGATTTTATCCAATCTAAATTTGGCAGGAAACAACGAGAAATTTCAAACTTTAATCTATAGTGGATCATTTATATTGTGTTATTTACTTGATCATGTACCTTTATAAAGGTAAGAATGGCATTGGGCAGAAAGGGGTGGAATCTATGTTTGTTTCTTAGTACAGAACACAGAATGTTTAATACAAACCGAAAATGTTTGTGATGTTTATTGGGGAATTAGAATGTGTCTCAGAGAATTGTGTAAATTGCATCACAGTGAGTTCAAAAATAAAGAACCAAATATTTTCATTGAAGAGAAAATAGGGAACTATATTTTTCTATCAAAATATCAATTTTAATGCTAATTCTAACTGTCTCTACCTATCTCTATCTAATAATGTTGAAAGTGATGTAAGACCCCAAACAAACTCATCACTAGAACACAAGAAAGTGGCTGTTATATTTTACAGGAAAAGGGTTGTAGTAAAGCATATATGAAAATAAAGCACTCACTTAAATGTTTGTTTCTTTCCTGGACCAATATTCGCCTCTGTTGTTACAAATGCATAGTTGCCATCCATCATGCCTTCTTCCCAGGCTGCCACCAGCATGTTACGCAGGTCTACCATGTAAGTCATTAGGAAGAATATTCGCACTGATGTTTTCATAGTAGAGATGGTCTGTCGAAGTGCCTCATATTTTTCCATGATTACACCATCCCCAAGGACTGTTGGCTCAACTATATGAAACACAACTTCTTTTCCTTTAAAAATAAATAAATCAGAAAATCTACTAATTTAAAAACAAAATCTACTAAATGAATAATCAAAAGCAGGAAGTTGGAATCTTTTTACAACATGTATATTGACTAGTATGCATTAGTCCTTTTCATAATTTTTCATTGATGAGAAATCTTGGCAAATAAGTCAATGTTGTTTATATCTAAACCTCCCTTAAGGGTATCAAGCACTAAATCTGTAATTTCGTGCATAAACAAAGCATTTACAATGATTATTTACATACAAACTTCATGACATGTTGAACTTTAACAATGTTGTTATGAGACATAGCAGGTTCACTCCCAGCAGGTCATTCTGACACTATTCAAAGGACAATACCTTTCATGACGTCATAAACATATTGACCTACTCTTATGACGTCATTTTACCTTTCAGGGCCTCTATGATCACACTACACATAAAATGACGCCAAGAAAATAAGTGTGCTTTCAAAAGGGGGCTATAAATTAGGTTCCTGTTCAAACAGGTTTTACAGGCACTTACTGGAGTCCATCAACCAAAATAATAAATACATATGAAAGGCAAATATCATTATCGTTAATTTATGATACTAAGACATATTTTTCAAAATCACTGCTTAATCCCTTTAACTAGTACACGGTAATCGGGTGCGCATACGTGAGGTTGAATGGTGGTGTTTTCATTTTGCTCCTTGTTTCTTCTCCTGATGAAATCACTTAAACTACACCACATAGAATAACTAACTACTGTCTGCTAACCCTAGACATACCTTTAACCATCTAATTCCCATGGATGTGGGATTAAATTAGCACGCCGACTCAGAATTCCACTGATCATGGTGGATTACTATGATCAGAAGCCAACATCCTTAATGGATAAACATGCCCATCTTAAAAATGCTAATGTGTCCCAAAGCAAACCAGTGCCTTGGATGAATGACATACGAAAGCAGGAGAGGTCTCGCAAGAGAAGACTTGAGAAAGATGAAAAAATAATTCACATTGATAAAAATTCAACCATTGATCATCCATTAATGTTTGATAAATTGGAATCAAGATGCAATGTTCATAGTCATGCTTTTGATTGAATCTGGTCATACCTATAAGGGACATGATGCAATGTGTTAAGGTTGGGTGCCACAGATCCTCGCTTAGGCCCATTAAGTATGGAGTCCCAGTGGGATCGGTCTTTGGTCCCATTTTTTTCACTATATACATGTCCCCATTGGCTGACATTCTGGCTAGGTATGGGCTTAACTACCACATTTATGCAGATGACACACAGATTTACATCCCTATCTCCCCTGTGGGTGCGGGGATTAAAGAATAGCCCCACTGCCCCCCAGCATGTCGTAAAAGGCGACTATAGGGGCATCCTGTTTGCCGTGGGATGCGACCTGTGTCGGGGAGGATATGGAATCCTGACGGGCTGAGCACTGGGCTAGTTTGGCAGTAATACCGGTCCAGTTGCAACACGCCTGTCTTGGATCCAAATGTTCACCAGACAGGCAGATCAGATTAGGCCTGGATCTGATTTAACCGGCTTGTGGTATATTTCCTTTAATAAATTCTGGCTATTTGATTTTTATTAATGATAATTTCAGTGTTTGAAAATAGGAATAATTTTAAAATTTTTGATAAATATTTGCTGAAAGGAGATTACTGCTGATTGGGTCAATCGAGGGATATAAATAAAATCCGAAAGGGTGGAGTTTTTATTCTTAGAGTATGTCATGTTGGGTATCCTCACGGCGTCAGGGCTTGGAGTAACCGGCCCAGAAAGGCGTCCCCTTGTTGGGCTCCGTGGTGGGTAGGGGACCTAACTGATGAAATATAAAAAACACACATGGCGCAAAACAAACAAAAACGACCAAGGAATGACATAGACAGCGACGATGATTCAAACAAAATAGAAAAATGGCCTAGATTTTTAATTGCGGAAAGTTCTGATGCTGAACATACCCTGGCAAAAATGTCCCCCTTTGCAATTGCAAAGGGGATACAAGGCATTGCCGGGGTACCAAAAACCGTTAAAAAGATGGGAAATAAATTATTGATTGAGGTTGAGCGGAAAAGCCATGCGGACAATCTACTACGATGCCGAATGTTGGCCACAGTTCCTGTTATTATAACAGCTCACAAAACTCTCAACAATAAAAAAGGAGTAATCAGATGCCCAGATTTAGTGGGAGTTTCTGAGGAGGAGATAGTGGATGAGCTCAAAGACCAGGATGTTGTTCAATGCAAGCGGATATTTATAAAAAAGGACGGTGTCAAAATTCCAATCAATACGTTTATTCTGACATTTGAAGCAGCGCAGCTTCCAACATCTATTAAAGTTGGATATTTGAACGTTAGAGTTGATGTATTTATTCCAAACCCTCTGCGCTGCTTCAAGTGTCAGAGGTATGGACATGGATCTGATCGATGTAAAGGTAATGAAACATGTCCAAAATGTACCGCTCAGCACAGTGGAGACGATTGTTCTTCAAATATAATAAAATGTGTCAATTGCCAAGGCAATCATCCATCGTATTCGCGGAATTGTCCTTCTTTTTTAAAAGAGAAGGAAATTCAGCGAATACGACACACTGAAAATATATCTTTTCCAGAGGCACGGAAGCGAGTAGAAAGTTATAACACATCAAAGGCATCTTATGCCAGCTCTGTAAAAACTAAAGAAACAAAATCAATAGCAATTCAAACCGAAATTACATGGCCAATCGATGACAAAAATTATTCCTTTTTCACAAAAACCTCAAAATCTTCAGCTACATCTACTCAGACCACGACATCCACTATCCCAGTAATACCTCAACTAACATCAACATCCACTAAACCCTCTTCACAAACTCCCTCAACATCATCCAATAATAAAAGTATCAATAATAATAGACCAATACATAAATCAGACAAAAAAGAAAGCAAAGATCAAGTAAAAAGTAAGATAAATAGAAGTAAATCCTTGGAAAGGATGGACACAGGTGATCCTTCAGATGTGAATTTTACTCCTGTGCACTCAAAGCATAATCGTAAATTTAATAAGTGATTATGCTGAATCATATATTTTTTCTCATTATTCTTAAAATGGCTATCGGCAATATCATACAATGGAATTGTAGAGGATTTGATGCGAACAGGCCAGAACTGGAGTTATTAGCCCAAAAATATAATGCATCGGTAATTTGTTTACAAGAAACTAAATTCAAAGATAATTCCACAACATTTAAGGGATATGTGATTTATAATAAAGTCGGTTCAATTGATATTATGGACCGAGCACATGGCGGAGTTTCTATTTTTGTTAAATCCTGTATCCCCCAAAGTAAAGTAACATTAAATACTCATCTACAGGCTTCTGCTGTTAGGGTTACCCTGCACAATACATTAACTATATGTTCAATATATTTACCACCTAGTGAGCCAGTTAATATTACAGATTTAAATAATTTGATAACCCAGCTGCCACAGCCATATATGTTAGTTGGTGACTTTAATGCTCACAACTATCTTTGGGGTGGCAGAAATAATACAGATGCCAAAGGGCGTATAATAGAAGATTTTTTAAATAATAATAGTTTGTGTCTTTGGAATGACAATTCCCCGACATATTTACATCCTGCTACAGGCTCTTTAACATCAATAGATCTCTCCATGTGCACTCCAAATTTATTTTTAGATTATTCCTGGGAAGTAGAGGAAGATCAATGGGGTAGTGATCATTACCCCATTATTCTAAATAACCATTTTCCTCCACCAGACGAACGAATCCCCAAGTGGAAGTTTCATAAAGCCGATTGGGCAAAATTTCAAACATCCTGTTTTAATAGAATAACTCCAGAAATTTTTATAAATGTAGATGATCCTCTTCAAGTTTTTACAGACACATTGTATGATATTGCTGATGGGTGTATTCCCAAATCAAAGTCAAATTCCAAAATTAAAGAAAAACCCTGGTTTAATGATGAGTGCAAAAAAGCTGTCAAGGAGCGCAAAAAAGCTCTGAAAAAATTTAATCGACAGCCAACTCAATATAATTTGCACCAGTTTCGTATAAAGAGAGCTAAAGCCTGTTACATTATTAAAATAAGCAAAAGAAAAAGCTGGAAAGATTATGTTTCTAAATTAAATACACGTTCACCAATTAAGAAATGCTGGGATATGGTGCGTAAAATTACTGGGAAGGGAGGTGGAGCAAGGATCAAACATCTAAATCATAATGGCCAATTAATTACAAATCCCACCGAAATAGGTAACACAATAGGTCAAACCATTTCCAAAAATTCCTCATCCAATAATTATTCTGCCAAATTTCAACAAATAAAAACTAGAAAAGAAAGAAACCAACTAAATTTTATATCCCATAACTTGGAAGTATATAATAAATCATTTACAATAGAAGATTTGAAACTTGCTTTGGATAAATCTCATGATACTGCTCCTGGACCTGATCAAATTCACTACCAAATCCTTAAACATCTCCCTGACCAATCACTTGGGCATCTTTTAGATATTTTTAATACAATTTGGGAAAGCGGTGATTTTCCTCCTTCATGGAGGGAAGCCACTATCATTCCCATTCCCAAACCTGGCAAAGATTCATCAGATTCAAATAATTATCGTCCCATTGCTTTAACAAGTTGTATTTGTAAATCAATGGAACGAATGATTAACGAGCGTTTAGTTTGGTTTTTGGAAACTGCAGCTTATATTTCTGTTGCACAAAGTGGCTTTAGAAAAACTCGAAGTACCATTGACCACCTGGTACGTTTAGAGACATTTATAAGAGAGGGTTTTATAAAAGGTGAGCATGTGGTGAGTATTTTCTTTGATTTAGAAAAGGCATATGACACCACATGGAAATATGGGATAATGAGCGATTTATATGATATGGGATTAAGGGGTCGTTTACCCCTTTTTATTCAAAATTTTCTATCAAACAGACATTTTAAAGTTCGAGTGGGTGCATCACTTTCTGATGTTTTTGATCAGGAAATGGGTGTTCCACAGGGTAGTATATTATCAGTCACCCTTTTTATTATTAAAATTAACAGCATTGTTGATTGTATGAGGCCTGGAGCAGATTGCTCACTTTTTGTTGATGATTTCAACTTAAGCTACAGGTCAACAAGCATGCATACAATAGAACGGCAGCTCCAACAACACCTAAATAGATTACAACAATGGGCTGATAACAATGGATTTAAGTTTTCTTTGAAAAAGACAGTATGTATGCACTTTTGTAAAAAGTGGAAGGCTCACCCAGATCCTGATCTACACCTTGGCCAAACTCGAATCCCTGTTGTCGAAGAAACCAAGTTTCTTGGACTTATATTTGATAGAAAACTATCTTTTATCCCTCATATTAAATATGTAAAAAAGAAATGCCAGAAGGCATTAGATTTATTACGGGTTCTCGCCCATACTGATTGGGGAGGGGACCGTAATATTTTATTACAATTATATAGAGCACTGGTACGTTCCAAACTTGATTATGGGTGTATGGTATATGGATCAGCACGTCCATCATATATTAAAATGCTCGATCCTGTACAAAATCAAGGGTTAAGACTATGCCTTGGTGCATTTCGTACCTCGCCTGCAGATAGCTTGGCAGTTGAGGCAGATGAACTGCCTTTTGATTTAAGAAGAGAAAAGCTTGCCCTGCAGTATGCTGCAAAAATTGCTGCTTGCCCAGACAATCCTGCACATGACGCTATATTCAATCCAAATTATGTTGATCTTTTTGAAAATAAACCAAATACAAAACCGACTTTTGGCATTCGCATTAAAGAATCTTTACAATCTTTAAATTTAAATCCGAATCACGTAGCTAAATTTCAATATCCTGAAACACCTCCATGGACCTATGAAACTTTAAATATTAATGTAGCCATGTCAGAATTAAAGAAATACTCAACCGATCCATCCCTTTATATAAATAGATATAAAGAAATTAAATCTATTTTCACTGGCTATCAGTGTATATACACTGATGGATCATTTGACGATGAGAAGGCTGCTGCAGCTGCTGTTAAGGGCAATCATATTTATTCAGAACGTCTGCCAAATAAATCATCGATTTTTTCTGCAAAACTACATGCTTTGTACCTTGCTTTGGATCATGTGGAGACTTCTCCACACCAAACATTTTTAATTTTTTCTGATTCTTTGTCTTGTTTACAAGCATTGAAAGCAAAGGATTGGAAAAATCCCTTTATTTACAAAATTCTCGAACGGTATCATAGACTCTGTACAGATGATAATAAAGAAATACGTTTTTATTGGATCCCCAGTCACATTGGAATCCATGGAAATGAGGCCGCTGACCAAGCTGCCAAAGCAGCATTGGACAAACGCCCAATAGATTTACTTATTCCATATACAGAGTTTAAGAAATATATTACTGTTTTTTTTACGTTCTAAATGGCAGTTGCGCTGGAACGAAGCTATTTTTAATAAATTACATGAAATTAAGCCCGTTCTAGGCAAAACTAAAGGTGCTATTAGAATTAACCGTAGAGAAGAGTCTGTTTTAACCTGTATAAGAATAGGACATAGTCATTTGACACACTGTTATCTGCTTAAAGGTGAAGATCAACCGGAATGTATTGGTTGTCAAAGGGCTTTGACTATTAAACATATTTTAATTGAGTGTATCGATTTTGATATTATACGAACTCAATATTTTAATGTACAAGATTTACATACGTTATTTGATACTGTAGATACTTCTGTAATAGTATCGTTTTTAAATCACATAGGACTTTATAATCAGTTTTAAGGGCAGAGCTTTTGTTTATTTATGTCATTGACTTATGTATCAAGAACTGTAAAACATCATACTGATAAAGTCTTTTAAACAAATTATACATATTCATTATATTTGATTGATATTATATAAATGCTGTTCACAGTTGATAAATTCTTGTGTTATCTACATATTGTATTAACATTTAAATTTTGTTTCTAGTCAATATTACGTTTCTATTTTTACTGTTTTGGCACTTTATTGTGTCAATGTGAAACCATTCATTCATTCATTTTTACCATTTTTAGGCACTAAATAACCTTAGTGGTTGATGTGCCTCTAAGCAACCATTCATTCATTCATTCATTACATCCCTATCGACCAAACCTTAAGACGTAGAAACCAGTAGACACAACTTGTAAACGAGTCAGTGACATCAGAACATACTTGATCTCCAAAAAGATGAAAATTAATTATGGTAAAACCAATCATCTGTACTGACAGGCATGGTACTGCTGCCAACCATATTCCAAGCACTGTCAGAGCTGATGATACTGATAGAACACCTAGTGAGTCAGTAGTTGATCTTGATATCAGACTTGATTCCAAATTGGACGTGAAGGCAAATGTGGAGAAAGGGACATTACCATATCAGGAATTTGACAGCCATTAGACAATGTTTTGATGAAAAGATTCTATGGACTATGGAAATAGCCACCTTGCTTGTCTCCCACAATGAGATATTAAGAGGTTGCAATATCTGCAGATATTTACAGCACATGTGGTTGGAAAGATGAGGAAAGTTGATCTTGTATCAGAGAAATTGAAGGAACTTCATTGGCTCCCTGTTCATGTCAGAATTGACTTCAACATTCTTCTTATGACCTGGAAGACCTTAAATGGTAAGGCTCCCTCTTGCTTGCTTGATCTACCACTAGTGAAACATAGTGATAAGGTGTCAGTTGTTTCCAAGACCCATATGAAAACAGTTGGTGATAGGGTTTTCACTTCCATCAGCCCCATTCTTTGGAATGCCCTCCCTACTGATATTAAGACTAGTACTTCAGCTACTGTCTTTAAGAGTAGACTGAAAACCCACCTGTTCAGGAAACATGTTCTGAACACAGCACTATGAACATACTTGTCTGGTATCAGCGCTCTTTAATTTATTATTATTATTATTATTATTATTATTATTATTATTATTATTATTATTATTATTATTATTTCTAATTATATCCATTATGCACTCAATGGCAGGCAATTTAGTTTGAAATGGCAAAGCTTCAATGTATTAATGATGTGTCTTATCATTAGCAACCAATTTATCCCAGGCAATTGAAAATTACACATTTAATTATTGAATGATTAGTCTATTTGATAAGTTCCTAACCATGCCGTTATCATCTTATAAATTTTACACAATCAACATAATAACTTTTCACAAAATGAATATCGTTCTAAGAAAAGGCAACCTCTTAAATATTTCATAACTATCAGATACCTATTGACCTACAGTTAATTTTACTTTACTTAAGTCTGCAAGTAATCTTGTATTTGGATTAGGAATGATAAATAATGGTTTGTGTAATTGCTAATGAGTTAATCTCACCTTTTGTAATCATATCATCTCTGATTCCTTCAGCAGTTAATCTGAAAATGTCTTGAGGTGTTGAGATAATGCCAATCTTGGTCCAATTGAACATGTCTGCCACATCATTGAATACCGGAATAACACTAAGCCATGTTCCTTCCAGACGAGAAAAGGAGGGATAGGTTTTCTTATTTGAGAGACTTCCTGATCTGCATCCCCAAGAGATGACTGGAATGCCCCAAGCTGCTGCCAGTAGGGACTGGGGTTGACATACACTACTGCATCCATCTCCTATGATGGCATCAAGGTCTGGAACTGACTTCCACATGTCCACTGTCACCTGTATTCCAGGCCCCGGCTCACAAGCTGTGTCCCCCCAAACCCATTCAATATCATACCCAGGCAGCAGTCCCCGCCTCTGTACTTCCTCTATCCCAAGGATGATAGCTGATCCCATAGTGTGGCCTAGAGGAAATCCTATATACCAAGGCAAAGTGTACCCTAATGTGAGGGTGTTATTTAGAGCAACACCCTGTATATTCCCACACTGAACCTTGTTAATTTCAACGTTAGTAAGAAAGGCAACGATTATGAGCATCTCCATTTTATGAGGATATCTGCAGGAGAAGATATTTGTATTTCCAGATCACAACCTGCCCAAGGATTATATACACAGCATATGAATATCAGAATAAACATAATATATGAAATTAATTAAGAATCACCCCATACACACAATCCAAAATAAAGCATAGGCTACTTTGCTGGTTATTAAATGTCATTGACATGATGAGCAAACTTATGTAAATGTCATGTCTAACCTAAGATAAAGGAGCTTGTGAAATTTGATCTAATATCTGCAAAACTAGATAAACTGTCGAGCTCAGAGGTAAGTGTAAGCTGAGAATGTTTGACTGTTTGCTTACAATGTTTTAAGAGGTAAATCAATTTCATGATGTTGTTATTGACAAACAAACTACAATTTATCACCAAAAAATGTATTTTTTTGGATCATATTTGTAATAATGTTGTTATTATCGAGAAATGCTCTGATTCTCGTCCTCTTGATGTGAAATCGTTCAAAGAAGGTCCACCTGCAGATCAACGAGGATCTTCCGAAGACAATGTAATCTATATATAAATATGATACAAGACATTGACATAAATCATTTACAATAATGAATGACAAAATTCCATATGTATATCTCATGAGCCTTTTTCTTGCATCTGTTTATCGATAAACTTACTCTAAAAAGTTCATTCCATATTTAATCAGAAGATTATTGATAATGGAATCTATTTAATACTCTAAAATTGCATTGTATAACAATATCAAACATTTACATCAAAGCTTTTATGTATTTCACTCTCAAGTTAATTATCCGGATCGTTACTGTGCGTGTTTCTGAGACATTAGGGGCGATCCATTTGATTTTTGTGGGGTGGGGTGGGACAGCAGTACTGGATGAATAAATTTTTTTTCTTTGGTAGGGTGGATGAATAATTTTTTTTTCTGGTGTGGGGTGGGTGAATTAATTTTTTTTCTGGTGTGGGGTGGGTGAATAAATTTTTTTTCTTGTTAGGGGCGATCCATTTGATTTTTGTGGGGTGGGGTTGGACAGCAGTACTGGATGAATACATTTTTTTTCTTTGGTAGGGTGGATGAATAATTTTTTTTTCTGGTGTGGGGTGGGTGAAAAAAATTTTTTTCTGGTGTGGGGTGGGTGAATAATTTTTTTTCTCCAAAATCTCCCACCCCACCCCACAAAAATCAAATGGATCGCCCCTTATGTCTGAAACAAGATATTAGTCAATACTAGGTTATCTTCTAATCCTGACACGAGAAGAAGCTATGCAACTCGTGTCATGGTCAAGATAAGATATAGGTGTCTCATGAGTAGTAATAATGAAATCCTGACAGCACTAGTGATAGGTCATGCAATTGAAAGATACCGGATATTAATGAATGGGTAAGACATGAATGTTCATGATGAAACTGTGACATGTTTCACCTCCGCTTTGTCGTAGGCTAAAATTCATTCAGGTATGGGCATCCTCATACAGCTGAAAGGTTAATGCTCCAGCCATTAAGCCAAGGATGTGCGTATGGTCGTTGATTTAGTTTGAGGTCGCCGGCAAACTCTTCACATGGGGTGATACTTACCTTTACGACCTTTATACTTATTTTTACGACCTTTATCTAAACATTGTATCAATGTCTAAACCCTTAACCCTATGATCAAATGTTAATTCCTGTCATACTATCCTCACCTATGGGCCAGGCAACATTACAGCTAAAAAATATGTTTCATTTATGGTTTAACTTTTGATTTAGTAAAATGAGTATGATTCTTGTTTAAAAAATGCATTTTAAAAGGAGAGAGTACCAGTACATGTATGTTACCAATAACTCAATGCTTGCAATCGTACTGCACTAAAGGTCAGGTGAAATTCGCTGGCCAATGGAAGATAAAATGTGAATCCTACAAAGTGCATATCTGAGCGTATATTATGGGTGCTATAGTCAAAGGGGACGTAAAGGACCTTGTAATCAATGCTGTGAAAAACAATAAATTTAAACAAAAGAACTCATAGGTCAGATTTCACTTAAAACAAATCTCAACACTTGCAGTGTGAGTGGGGGTCTTTAAAAGTGTGAAGTTTATAGTCTGTTAACAGGTAACTGTTAGTTCATTCATTCAATCTCCTCTTTGTCATTGCAATGTCATTGTCCATAGTATGTTTTTACACTGATTTCATAAAAAGCTTTGACGCTGTGAGTTACATATTCATAAATGATGAGACTAATTATTGATAATTAGACCAAGATGTTACCTTTCATATGTCAATTATACAATTGTTCATATAAGATGAGGCACATAGCTGCTGTCTATGTACACTTTTGACCAGGTAGGGTGTCAGATTCATATTCCAGGAAAAGAGGAACCAATATAGCACTTATAGACTTCATTTGATACCACTTAGAGGCTCTAGTTCAATTATTGGTGGACTTAAACTTTTCTTTTTCAGGCTCTATAGTTTACAGAGAACACAAAAGAACATTTTTTACCAAGGCAAGAGTTATACCAACAGCACCAACAGATACATTTAGGACAAATCTGTTCAATATTTGATTTAGGATGGTCCAAATACCTACTAGCAGGATGGCCTGGCCTAGAGGGATACTTCCTAGCAGGGTGGTCTGGCCTAGAGGGATATTTCCTAGCAGGGTGGTCTGGACTGAAGGGATACCTCCTAGCAGGGTGGTCTGGACTGGAGGGATACCTCCTAGCAGGGTGGTCTGGACTGGAGGGATACCTCCTAGCAGGGTGGTCTGGACTGAAGGGATACCTCCTAGCAGGGTGGTCTGGACTGAAGGGATACCTCCTGATAGGGTGGTCTGGACTGGAGGGATACCTCCTAGCAGGGTGGTCTTGACTGGAGGGATACCTCCTAGCAGGGTGGTCTGGACTGGAGGGATACCTCCTAGCAGGGTGGTCTGGACTGGAGGGATACCTCCTGATAGGGTGGTCTGGACTGGAGGGATAACTCCTAGCAGGGTGGTCTGGACTGGAGGGATACCTCCTAGCAGGGTGGTCTGGACTGGAGGGATACCTCCTAGCAGGGTGGTCTGGACTGGAGGGATACCTCCTAGCAGGGTGGTCTGGCCTAGAGGGATACTTCCTAGCAGGGTGGTCTGGCCTTGAGGGATACTTCCTAGCAGGGTGGTCTGGACTGGAGGGATACCTCCTAGCAGGGTGGTCTGGACTGGAGGGATACTTCCTAGCAGGGTGGTCTGGCCTAGAGGGATACTTCCTAGCAGGGTGGTCTGGACTGGAGGGATACCTCCTAGCAGGGTGGTCTGGACTGGAGGGATACCTCCTAGCAGGGTGGTCTGGACTGGAGGGATACCTCCTAGCAGGGTGGTCTGGACTGGAGGGATAACTCCTAGCAGGGTGGTCTGGACTGGAGGGATACCTCCTAGCAGGGTGGTCTGGACTGGAGGGATACCTCCTAGCAGGGTGGTCTGGACTGGAGGGATACCTCCTAGCAGGGTGGTCTGGACTGGAGGGATACCTCCTAGCAGGGTGGTCTGGCCTGGAGTGATACCTCCTAACAGGGTGGTCTGGACTGGAGGGATACCTCCTAGCAGGGTGGTCTGGACTGGAGGGATACCTCCTAGCAGGGTGGTCTGGACTGGAGGGATACCTCCTAGCAGGGTGGTCTGGACTGGAGGGATACCTCCTAGCAGGGTGGTCTGGACTGAAGGGATACCTCCTAGCAGGGTGGTCTGGCCTGGAGTGATACCTCCTAACAGGGTGGTCTGGACTGGAGGGATACCTCCTAGCAGAGTGGTCTGGACTGGAGGGATACCTCCTAGCAGGGTGGTCTGGACTGGAGGGATACCTCCTAGCAGGGTGGTCTGGACTGGAGGGATACCTCCTAGCAGGGTGGTCTGGACTGAAGGGATACCTCCTAGCAGAGTGGTCTGGACTGGAGGGATACCTCCTAGCAGGGTGGTCTGGCCTGGAGGGATACCTCCTAGCAGGGTGGTCTGGACTGGAGGGATACCTCCTAGGGTGGTCTGGCCTGGAGTGATACCTCCTAGCATGGTGGTCTGGACTGGAGGGATACCTCCTAGCAGAGTGGTCTGGACTGGAGGGATACCTCCTAGCAGGGTGGTCTGGCGTGGAGGGATACCTCCTAGCAGGGTGGCCTGGCCTGGAGGGATACATCCTAGCAGGGTGGTCTGGACTGGAGGGATACCTCCTAGCAGGGTGGTCTGGACTGGAGGGATACCTCCTAGCAGGTTGATTGGCTTAGAGGGATACTTCCTAGCAGGGTGGTCTGGACTGGAAAGATACCTCCTAGCAGGGTGGTCTGGACTGGAGGGATACCTCCTAGCAGGGTGGTCTGGCCTGGAGGGATACCTCCTGATAGGGTGGTCTGGACTGGAGGGATACTTCCTAGCAGGGTGGTCTTGACTGGAGGGATACCTCCTAGCAGGGTGGTCTGGCCTGGAGGGATACCTCCTAGCAGGGTGGTCTGGACTGAAGGGATACCTCCTAGCAGGGTGGTCTGGCCTGGAGGGATACCTCCTAGCAGGGTGGTCTGGACTGGAGGGATACCTCCTGATAGGGTGGTCTGGACTGGAGGGATACCTCCTGATAGGGTGGTCTGGACTGGAGGGATACCTCCTGATAGGGTGGTCTGGACTGGAGGGATACCTCCTAGCAGGGTGGTCTGGACTGGAGGGATACCTCCTGATAGGGTGGTCTGGCCTGGAGGGATACCTCCTAGCAGGGTGGTCTGGACTGGAGGGATACCTCCTAGCAGGGTGGTCTGGACTGGAGGGATACCTCCTAGCAGGGTGGTCTGGACTGGAGGGATACCTCCTAGCAGGGTGGTCTGGACTGGAGGGATACCTCCTAGCAGGGTGGTCTGGACTGGAGGGATACCTCCTAGCAGGGTGGTCTGGACTGGAGGGATACCTCCTAACAGGGTGGTCTGGACTGGAGGGATACTTCCTAGCAGGGTGGTCAGGACTGGAGGGATACCTCCTAGCAGGGTGGTCTGGACTGGAGGGATACCTCCTAACAGGGTGGTCTGGACTGGAGGGATACTTCCTAGCAGGGTGGTCTGGCCTGGAGGGATACCTCCTAGCAGGGTGGTCTGGCCTGGAGTGATACCTCCAAGCAGGGTAGTCTGGACTGGAGGGATACTTCCTAGCAGGGTGGTCTGGACTGGAGGGATACCTCCTAGCAGAGTGGTCTGGACTGAAGGGATACCTCCTAGCAGGGTGGTCTGGACTGAAGGGATACCTCCTAGCAGGGTGGTCTGGACTGGAGGGATACCTCCTAGCAGGGTGGTCTGGACTGGAGGGATACCTCCTAGGGTGGTCTGGCCTGGAGGGATACCTCCTAGCAGGGTGGTCTGGCCTGGAGTGATACCTCCTAGCATGGTGGTCTGGACTGGAGGGATACCTCCTAGGGTGGTCTGGCCTGGAGGGATACTTCCTAGCAGGGTGGTCTGGACTGGAGGGATACCTCCTAGCAGAGTGGTCTGGCCTGGAGGGATACTTCCTAGCAGGGTGGTCTGGACTGGAGGGATACTTCCTAGCAGGGTGGTCTGGACTGGAGGGATACTTCCTAGCAGGGTGGTCTGGACTGGAGGGATACCTCCTAGCAGGGTGGTCTGGACTGGAGGGATACTTCCTAGCAAGGTGGTCTGGACTGGAGGGATACCTCCTAGCAGGGTGGTCTGGACTGGAGGGATACTTCCTAGCAGGGTGGTCTGGACTGGAGGGATACCTCCTAGCAGGGTGGTCTGGACTGGAGGGATACTTCCTAGCAGGGGATTGGTGTACAAAAAAATCACAAGGCAAAACAGTGTTATATGTTGTATGTGATTCCAATGCTGAGAACAATACTATATTTTATTTCGGCATATAATGCAGAGGCGTCATTAGATGGTTAGTAATTGAATATAATAATATTAATCATTGGGAAGTTGAGATCCACAGCGTGATTTCATATCACAGTTTCATTTAACAGCTTTCAAATTAAATTGACATGCGTGAGTAATGCACGAGCCTGGATTCCGATATCTCCCATCTGAAAGGTAATTATCTTTATGATTTCTCCGATAGCTTCCTCATGAATAAACACATTTTCAGACTGATCATTTGATCAATAGAACATATAGTGTGGCGAGCCCAGGTTCAGAGGGATAGAATGTGCAAATAAAGAGATGGCTGAATGTATCAGGTCCTGTGATTTCATCTAAATGTGACCTGCACATCAGCTAATCATTCTGTTGGTGTCTTTCATTGCAGGACAGTTTGAGTCACGTTCTGGCATTGAACCATTCACAAACAATGATCGCTTCACCATGTTATTCATTCCCAAAAATGTCAGAGAGACAATTTGAAATATAAAGTAATGAAAAAAGAGATTGGAGGGATGTACGGAACTTGACTATAATGATTTGACAACGGGTAACATGGGTGGCCTTTTAAACATGGGTGGCCTTTTAAGAAGTACAGAACCATTTTTTAAGATATCTCTTAACTACCTGGAGTGCATTTCAAGTTAACTAATTACCTCTTCAGTGTACACATCTATGTGTTGTCCAAAATAATTAGGGATTAACTTCCTGTATTTAGCTTTGATACCACTCTGATTGGTATGTGCATGCAATGGTTTGTGGCCGATACAGTAAACACAGGAAGTTTGTCATGGCAACCCTGAGCGCAGCCAGAGGAGCAGGTGATATTGGATAGGATTAACACATAACACAGCATCCCATGACAAACAATACAACATAAAGTGAACATAAAATCCATTTCAATGTTTGCAAGTTTTCCATGATTTGCCCAAGATGACATTTTGTTTGATTTTAGCATAAAGGGTTTAGCACAAAAATGATTAGGAGTGATCCTCCTTAACGTTTGATGAAATCTTTTTCATCATGGGGTATTTAAATCTTACTTCTCAATTTCTATCTACGTCACAACTTATTTCTAAAATTAAATTACCCTCGAGTAGTACTCACCTCACAAATATCAAAATAATATTTTTTTTTATTATAATATTATTTACCAAAAGGAAATATTGGTATATAATGTAATGTAATCAGAAAATAGTGTTTTTGAACAAGCAACATGAACCCCCTCTAGTGTTTTTCTACATATCAAGCTCTCTAGATAAAAACTAATTAATTAAATATTAAAGAGATAATTGCATTTCCTCCAGTAGCATGACAGACGTAATTGTAAAATTACTAGTTTTTACTATCAATATATCTTTACTACATTGTAAACGGCTCACTGTGCGGGAACATAATGATGGAAATAATGCATGCTGGTGAACCAATAGTATCTAACGGGGTGAAAAGAAAAGAAATCCTCATGCAAGGCCTATCTCAATAAGTTTCCTTATCAAGGCATATTAATGTAATGCACGCATCGACAGATCAACATGTTCATACGAATTTTTGTAAGCCTTATATACAGTTTGTACAATCATTGACTATTTTTTTCATTTATATAGTTAATTCATTATAGAAGAAAAAACAAAAGTGTCATGACACAAATTCATAGATGATACAATTGTTTGTGACAGCCACTTCATTGAGAAAATATTATGCATATGCATTTGTAACCGTTTTTCCTACCTGGTTACAATAGAGAAACATGATCATTTCACTTAGATTGGCAATATTTTCTCCTCTAACGAATCACACCAAAATGTTAGTAACCACTTTCCTCCACCCCCCATGAAATATCAATGGGCCGTCCCTAATGTAGTTATTCTGGAACTGAGCAAACTGATGTCATCAGGGATAGTATACTTGTTGAACATTATCTGAGGTTTTCTTAATCCCAAGCAGTTTACAAAAGTATGACATGAACGATGGTTTGTGTGCTCACATAGACCTAACATGTTCAATACAGTTGTCGTTTTACAATTTGTGCTGTGCACTTTATCAGCATGCACCGACGTCGTATTGAGTGAATATAAAGGTAGATATGAAGACATTGTTTGTTTGGGTTGTTTTCAATAATTTATTCCATTGCAGTAGGACATACTTTTGCCATGTTGAATAAATGAAACATTTTGATCATGTTAGCAATTTTGCAAGGGGCACTAACATTTTGACGGGATTATCACAACACCGATTTCGTAAAATGCTTGTTTGTTATGATAGACAAATTCATTTTAAAGCATTATTTCTGAATCTAGATCGCACCAAGTTTCCATGTGTGGAGGTTGGAAGTGGCGTATATCAATGTGGAGATCGTCCTGGAGAGGACAACCATGACGGAGATGACGAGATGGAGGAAACCCCTAGAAGAGAATTATCATCTGGATCTTCTGGGTTATTATCTCCGGCTTTCAGATCTGGGCTGCCATATCCGGCTTTCAGATCTGGGCTGCCATCTTCGGCTTTCAGATCTGGGCTGCCATCTCCGGCTTTCAGATCTGGGTTGCCATATTCAGCTTCTGGATCTAGGTTGCCACATTTGGCTTCCGGATCTGGTTTGTCATCCTTGGCATCTGGATCAATTAGAATAATTTCAGGACTGGAATGGAAAGATGAATATTCCGATCCTGCCTCAGAGGAGCATAGAGTGATAAAAGGGCTGTTTGAAGATCTGGTATGTACTTCAAGGTCAAGACCTATATAATGTCAAGCATAGTACATTGCAGGTGACTACCAAGTTCATATGGATAAACCTAAATATACTGTAATTGGTGTTCAATAATGAGTTACTGTTAAAAGATTGTATATATATATATGTATATATATATATACCTGATCAACTTAAATTTGAGGAATAGTTTATACTTCATGATATTTCTAACTGTAGATTTTAGCTGCTGATTTTTATAATTAGATATTTCTAAGACAAATATTGAGACAAATATAAGCATTTACTTTGGTGGAATAGAACATGTATATAATGTATTCATGGCGGTATCTTTGGAGTTTCATCAATGCATATTTGACATTGAATCGATGTGTTATGATTGTTTTACAGTTAGCGCGTATATTTAGGCCGGCTATTAATCACCCTGATGTCGGAATTGTTATTCACGGATTTAGGTAAGAGAATATCAAATTTACAATCTTTTGATATGGAGAAGCTTTCCGCAAGCATCAAACAAGGATCAATGAGCATACCGTGAGTCTTACTGCAAACATTTTGTGGTATCATAGATTATGTTATCCCTCCTATCCTGTGCAATTCTGAGAGTAATTTTGTGATAATATCTAACAGTGGTTTTGGTGAAGCTAACCAGCGTTTCTGGTTTCAGTAAAGGAAGTGTGAGGGTTCAGTTTGAACTAGTGATTGATGGCACCCCTATTAAACTAAATCTGACCGGTATGACACCTGATGAACTGATCCAAGTGCTACACGATAACTGGGACACCACGGGAACTAATCTTGTGCTGTCCACAAACTCCACTGTTATCAAAGGTGGGAAACATATCTCACAATATCGGCCATCATGCTGATTATTTTTCTTATAAAATCAATCAAGAAATAATAAGGGGGAAAAATTATGTTTTGTTTTTGCCTTTTCTTTTATTCCAGTGTTTTACTTTTTTGAGTTATTCTATTTTCTGGTGTAGAATATTTTTTCATGTGGGGATTCTCATTCAGGATAACCTGTACAATGTATTTTCCATTATATTATGAATTGGGGAAGAGGCCTCAGATGACAATATTTCTTTTTAACTAACCGTAAGTCTGTGTTCAGATTACTAAACTCGATAGGTGAATGGCCATTTTTTTATGTACGCCTCCATGAAAGTCAGGAATTATAGAAATATCGTATGATTAGAATATACTGAACACCTCAAGAAAGAATGCTTTGACAAGTGAGAAAGAAATATCAATAAGAATTCATTCTGGTTAATACAGCAATTTCGTATCATAAAAGTATATTGAATTCTCTAAGGAATTTTTTTAATTGTTTAGCATGGCTGGAACAGAACGAACAGGTTACACCACAGGATGCGGAAGTAGCAAGCGAGTCCTGGGATTCTGTTGTGTCCACCATTATGACCACTCTGCCACCTTTCAGCTCTGTCTTAACCAATGAGAGCGGGGATCACAATGGTCTCACCACAACAATCATACCATCCCTCGGATCTCGCGAGATTACGTTTTCTATTGGAGCAGATATGACATCCAGTGGAACATCCCCTAGCTATGACATTATGACGTCAGTTCCGGATTACCCCAGCTCAATATCAGACCAAGAAGGCAGCAGCCGACCTGCTCAAGACAAACTACCAACAACTACAAATGAAAACGATTCTACAGAACCGATAGAAGGTAGAGAAGAGACAACAAGTAAATTCTTAACAAAATCTAGCTCAAGTTTTTCTTCAGTTGCATTTACCAGTATGGCTATAATTGCCACGCAGATGGTTAAAGTAGAAGGTAGCACAGCTCATTCGGAACAAACAGGGGAAACCAGCACTGAACAAGTGCTAACATCTTCAAACGGACCTGACATCACAGGTACTACCGACAATACTGGTGCACCAACTACATCGGATGCTATATCTACAACTATTGACAGACAAACAGGAAAATATGGCACTTCAGGTACAGACACATCAACGAAGGTAACTTCACCGGAAAATAAAGTCACAACTCTTTCTGAGACAACACAGCATTCTGGAACCACAAGCAAACAAAGCACGATGCACGGAACTCATAATTTACTCAGTTCAACACAAGCATCTGAAACAAGAGGGGAAAATAGTTCCACACCACCTTCAGCATCCACAGAAGTATATAGAAACGGCTCAACTTTAAGTGAACAAACCACGATAGAACCTCCAACTACAATTATAGATATGACAGATGGGTCTCCAACAACTAATGTTGACAAAACCACAGATGGCTCTCCAACAACTAGCGAAGACAGAACCACAGATGGCCCTCGAACTACTAGTGCGGACATAACCACAGATGGCCCTCCAACTACTAGTGAATACATAAGAACCACAGATGGCCATCCAACAACTAGCGAAGACAGAACAACAGATGGCCCTCCAACAACTAGTGAAGACAGAACCACAGTTGGTCATCCAACAACTAGCGAAGACAGAACCACAGATGGCTCTCCAACTACTAGTGTAGACAGAACCACAGTTGGCCATCCAACAACTAGTGAAGACAGAACAACAGATGGCCCTCCAACAACTAGTGAAGACAGAACCACAGTTGGCCATCCAACAACTAGCGAAGACAGAACCACAGATGGCCCTCCAACAACTAGCGAAGACAGAACCACAGATGGCCATTCAACAACTAGCGAAGGCAGAACAACACATGGCCCTCCAACAACTAGCAAAGGCAAAACCACAGATGGCCCTCCAACAACTAGCAAATACAGAACCACAGATGGCCCTCCAACAACTAGCGAAGACAGAATCACAGATGGCCATTCAACAACTAGCAAATACAGAACCACAGATGGCCCTCCAACAATTAGTGAAGACAGAACCACAGATGGCCCTCCAACAACTAGCGAAGACAGAACCACAGATGGCCCTCCAACTACTAGTGTAGACAGAATCGTAGATGGAAATCCAACTACTAGTGCGGACAGAACCACAGATGGCCCTCCAACAACTAGTGAAGACAAAACCACAGATGGCCCTCAAGCAACTAGTGAAGACAGAACCACAGTTGGCCATCCAACATCTAGCGAAGACAGAACCACAGATGGCCATTCAACAACTAGCGAAGACAGAACCACAGATGGCCCTCCAGCAACTAGTGAAGACAGAACCACAGTTGGCCCTCCAACAACTAGCGAAGACAGAACCACAGATGGCCATTCAACAACTAGCAAAGACAGAACCACAGATGGCCCTCCAACAACTAGTAAAGACAGAACCACAGATGGCCCTCCAGCAACTAGTGAAGACAGAACCACAGTTGGCCATCCAACAACTAGCAAATACAGAACCACAGATGGCCCTCCAACAACTAGCGAAGACAGAACCACAGATGGCTCTCCAACTACAAGGGAAGACAAAACCACAGATGGCAATCCAACAACTAGCAAAGACAGAACCACAGATGGGCCTCCAACAACTAGTGAAGACAGAGCCACAGATGGGCCTCCAACAACTAGTGAAGACAGAGCCACAGATAGCCCTCCAACAACTGGTGAGGACATAAGCACAGATGGGCCTCCAACAACTAGCAAAGACAGAACCACAGATGGCCCTCCAACTACTAGTGTGGACATAACCATAGATGGCAATCCAACAATTAATGAAGACAAAACTACAGATGGCCCTCCAACAACTAGTGAAGACATAACTACTAGTGCGGACATAACCACAGATGGTCCTCCAACAACTAGCAAAGACAGACCCACAGATGGCCCTCCAACAACTAGTGAAGACAGAACCACATATGGCAATCCAACAACTAGTGAAGACAAAACCACAGATGGCCCTCCAACAATTAGTGAAGACAAAACTACAGATGGCCCTCCAACAACTAGTGAAGACACAACTACTAGTGCGGACATAACCACAGATGGCCCTCCAACAACCAGTGAAGATATAACCACAGATGGCCCTCCAACAACTAGCAAAGACAGACCCACAGATGGCCCTACAACAACTAGTGAAGACAGAACCACAGATGGCCATCTAACAACTAGCGAAGACAGAACAACAGATGGCCCTCCAACTACTAGTGCGGACATAACCACAGATGGCCATCTAACAACTAGCGAAGACAAAACCACAGCCGTCCATCAAGCTACTAGTGAAGACAGAAGCACAGATGGCCATCCAACTACTAGACTAAGTGTACACAGAACCACAGATGGACCCCAAACTACTAGTGTAGACAGATCCACAGATGGCCATTCAACAGCTGGTGAAGACAAACCCACAGCTGTCCATCAAGCTACTAGTGAAGATAGAAGCACAGATGGGCCTCCAACAACTAGTGTACACACAACCACAGATGGACCTCCAACTACTGATATAGACAGAACCACAGATGGGCCCCCAACTACTGATATAGACAGAACCACAGATGGACCTCCAACTACTGATGTAGACAGAACCACTGATGGTCCTCCAACTACTGATATAGACAGAACCACAGATGGCCCTCCATCTACTGATGTAGACAGAACCACTGATGGTCCTCCAACTACTGATGTAGACAGAATCACTGATGGTCCTCCAACTACTGATGTAGACAGAACCACTTATGGTCCTCCAACTATTGATATAGACAGAACCACATATGGGCCTCCAACAACTAGTGTCGACAGAACCACAGGTGGCCCGAAAACTACTAGTGAAGACAGAACCACGTATGGTCCTCCAACTATTAGTGCAGGTAAATCCACAGTGGGGCCTCTCACTACTGGTGTAGACAAAACAACAGATCCATATCACACTTCCAAAGCAAATATCTTCACAGATGGGTCACCAACTACTAATATAGACAGAACCACAAGTGGTCCTCCATCTTCTGATATTGATATAATCACAGATGGTCTTCCAACTACTAATGCAGACCAAACCACAGATAAGTTTACAAATGCAGATAGCTCCACAGATGGCCCTCCATCTACTAATGAAGACAGAACCACAGATGGGCATCCAACTGCTAATTTGGAAAGAACCTCACATGGATCTTCAACTGCTAAAGTAGACCAGACACCAGATGAACATACTGAGGACAGAACCTCTGAAGGGCCTCCAACAACTAGTGAAGACAGAACCACAGATGACCCTCCAGCTACTAGTGTAGACAGAACAACAGATGGCCCTCCAACTACTAGCATACACAGAACCACAGATGGCCCACCAACTTCTAGTGACGACAGAACCACAGATGGCCCTCCAACTACTAGCATACACAGAACCACAGATGGCCCTCCAACTACTAGTGACGACAGAACCACAGATGGCCCTCCAATTACTAGTGTAGACCGAACCACAGATGGTCCTCCAACTACTAGTGTAGACAGAACAACAGATGGCCCTCCAACTACTGATGTAGACAGAACCACAGATGGCCCTCCAACTACTAGTGTAGACAGAAACACAGATGTATCTTCAACTACTAAAGTAGACCAGACAACAGATGTACATCTACCTACTGATTTAGACAGTGGGCTTCAAACCTCTTATCAAGACGGAAACACAGATTGGTATCAAACTGCAAACTTTGATGGAACCACTAAATGGCCACCAACAACTAGTGTAGGTGGAACCACAGATGGGCCTTCAGCTACAGATGTATACAGGACAACAAATGGACCTTCAACTAATTCTGCAGACAGAACAACTGCTAATGTAGATGGAACCACAGATGGGCCTTCAGCTGGGCCTTCAACCCTCAATCTTCACTTATCAACATCCGAATATCAGACCACAAGCATTGACAGGACGGACCCTGAATCACCAACTCAAAATGTCGAAAGAACCACAAATTGGCCTCCAACTACAGAATCTGTAGATACAATAACACAGGTACCAATGACTTCAAGCTTCAGTCCAGAGGTTCAAACAGCAAATTCTGTCTTTACAATTATGGGAAGTACACACAAATCAATTGATACTGTAACAACAAAAGTGGCTGATATAACAGAAGGGGCTTCTACAACCAAATATACTGAAAT
This sequence comes from Amphiduros pacificus, assembly GCA_949316495.1. Lineage (NCBI taxonomy): Eukaryota > Metazoa > Annelida > Polychaeta > Phyllodocida > Hesionidae > Amphiduros > Amphiduros pacificus. The sequence goes on along the minus strand of OX439002.1, from coordinate 9,012,473 downwards.
ACCAACAGAGGCTGATACAACCAAATATACTGAAATACCAACAGAGGCTGATACAACCAAGTATACGGATATACCAACAGAGGCTGATACAACCAAGTTTACTGATATATCAACAGAGGCTGATACAACCAAGTATACTGATATATCAACAGAGGCTGATACAACCAAATATACTGATATATCAACAGAGGCTGATACAACCAAGTATACTGATATATCAACAGAGGCTGATACAACCAAGTATACGGATATACCAACAGAGGCTGATACAACCAAGTTTACTGATATATCAACAGAGGCTGATACAACCAAGTATACTGATATATCAACAGAGGCTGATACAACCAAATATACTGATATATCAACAGAGGCTGATACAACCAAGTATACTGATATACCAACAGAGGATGATACAACAAAGGTGGCTGATGTAACAGAAAAGGCTGATACAACCAAGTATACTGATATATCAACAGAGGCAGATACAACAAAGGTGGCTGATATAACAGAAAAGGCTGATACAACCAAGTATACTGATATACTAACAGAGGCTGATACAACCAAGTATACTGATATATCAACAGAGGCTGATACAACCAAGTATACTGATATACCAACAGAGGCTGATACAACAAAGGTGGCTGATGTAACAGAAAAGGCTGATACAACCAAGTATACTGATATATCAACAGAGGCTGATACAACCAAATATACTGATATATCAACAGAGGCTGATACAACCAAGTATACTGATATACCAACAGAGGCTGATACAACCAAGTATACTGATATATCAACAGAGGCTGATACAGCCAGGTATACTGATGTATCAACAGAGGCTGATACAACCAAGTATACTGATATATCAACAGAGGCTGATACAACAAAGGTGGCTTATATAACAGAAAAGGCTGATACAACCAAGTATACTGATATATCAACAGAGGCTGATACAACCAAGTATACTGATATATCAACAGAGGCTGATACAACAAAGTATACTGATATATCAACAGAGGCTGATACAACCAAATATACTGATATATCAACAGAGGCTGATACAACCAAGTATACTGATATATCAACAGAGGCTTATACAACCAAGTATACTGATATATCAACAAAGGCTGATACAACCAAGTATACTGACATAACAGAAGAGGTTGGCACAATAAATGTAGATAATACAATAATTGAGGCTGATACAACAGATGCAGGTGCTACAACAATTGAGGTTGATATATTAACACATGCAAGTGATACAACAAAGGCAACATATGTTGCTGACACAACAAAAATATCTGATACAACACAGGACTTTAGTACAAGAAACATTGACACAACAGAGGTAGTTGATACTACCACTGATTTCGATACAACTCTAAAAGCTGATATCACATATACTTCAGGAAATCTAGAAACAACTTCCTATGTCGCTGCTACAACAAATAAAGCTGAAGCAACAAATGCTGAAACAATAGCAAAAACAACAACACTTGTACACAAAACATCTGATGACGAGAAGACAAGTGTCTCTGAAACAAGTGGAAGAACAGATGATATTTCAACTATCACTGCCAATATAGACAACACTGGAGTTGTGGATTTGGATAACACCTTTTCTACGACAATGCCTTCTATGAAATCTACGACCACTCATAATGATCAAACAACTGTTATATCCACATCAAATGTCCATGGCACTGTTACCGAATCAACTACGGCTAACAGATTGAGCATCAAACCCCTTTCTACCGATTCACAAACAAGTGAAACAACCCAATCTGACCGAGTTTATACTTCTCATATGTCAAGCCAAGGCATGTCCGCTGATCCCACAAACATGGTAACATCATATTCAAAGGGTAAAGTCTAACATTCTCTAATTTCAAATCGCTTCAAAACATACCTATGTTATCTTTCTGCCTGCATGGCTAAAGTATGCATGGCTAACAATATATCAACATATGCTTAGATATGCCTGAAGCTTGTTTTGTATGTAACACGTATTATAGAGTTTAATTATGTTTCAAGTAACCTTTCACGATGATAGCAGGGTTGCTGCTATATTACTTTGGCACAAGCTAATTGGTTCACACTTCAAAGTTCTTGAGAGAATAGCTTTATAATGCTGTTTGTTTTCACACAGAGACCATCCGATCAGCCACTGAAGAAATAAATGAGGCTAGCACAGAATTAACTCATAGCGAAATGTCTTCAATACATATGACAGATCAATCTGTCACAGTTGATAGCTTAAACACAATGGATAAAACAAAAGAAACAAATCTGGAAGATACAAGTAGTGGAAGTACTGCAACTGTAACATATACTGAAACTGATTATAGAACTCAAGATATCAATATCACCCCATCTTCAAAGCATATAACAATCGACGCTGACGTTGTTACTCAAAAAAATACGTTTCCGGAGACAATGACAACAACAAAACATATTGATGGTTTCACAACAGGTCAAAATAGTATAATGACAAACGTTGAAAATGATTTTAAAACAACAATAGTTCAAACTACTATGACACAAAATGACATACATGATTTAGCAACGACACAAACTACTGCAACAGGAAGAGACGGATATGACCTGTCCTCAATAAGTCAAAGCATTGTCACAAATGTCCATGGACAAGGTTTAACAACATCAGGTCAAAGCACTGTATCAGATTACGATGGACAAGGCCTAACATCATCAGGTCAAAGCACTGTCACAAATGGTGATGGGCAAGGCCTAACAACATCAGGTCAAAGCACTTTCACAAATGGTGATGGGCAAGGCCCTAAAACATCAGGTCAAATCACTTTCACAAATGACGATGGACAGGGCCTACCAACATCGGGTCAAAGCACTGTCACATATGATGATGAGCAAGGCCTCACAACATCAGGTCAAAGCACCGTCGCAAATGGTGATGGGCAAGGCCTAACAACATCGGGTCAAAGCACTGTCACAAATGACGATGGACAAGGCCTGACAACATCAGATCAAAGCACTGTTGCAAATGACGATGGACAAGGCCTAACCACATCAGGTCAAAGCACTGTCAAAAATGATGATGGACATGGCCTAACAACATCAGGTCAAAGCACTGTCAAAAATGGTGATGGGCAAGTCCTAACAACATTAGGTCAAAGCACTGTCAAAAATAATAATGGACAAGGCTTAACAACATCGGGTCAAAGCACTGTCACAAATGGTGATGGACAAGGCCTTACAACATCAGGTCAAGGCATTGTCACAAATAATGACGAGCAAGGTCTGACAACATCAGGTCAAAGCACTGTCACAAATGACGATGGGCAAGTCCTAACAACATTAGGTCAAAGCACTGTCAAAAATAATGATGGACAAGGCTTAACAACATCGGGTCAAAGTACTGTCACAAATGGTGATGGGCAAGGCCTGACAACACCAAGACAAAGCACTGTAATAAAAGACGATGGGCAAGACCTAACAACATCAGGTCAAAGCACTGTCACAAATGGTGATGGGCAAGGCCTAACAACATCAGGTCAAAGCACTCTCACAAATGGTGATGGGCAAGGCCTAACAACATTAGATCAAAGCACTATCACAAATGGTGATGGACAAGGCCTTACAACATCAGGTCAAAGCACTTTCAAAAATGGCGATGGGCAAGTCATAACAACATTAGGTCAAAGCACTGTCAAAAATGATGATGGACAAGGCCTAACAACATCGGGTCACAGCACTGTCACAAATGGTGATGGGAAAGGCCTGACAACACCAAGACAAAGCACTGTAATAAAAGACGATGGGCAAGACCTAACAACATCAGGTCAAAGCACTTTCAAAAATGGCGATGGGCAAGTCCTTACAACACTAGGTCAAAGCACTGTCAAAAATGATGATGGACAAGGCCTAACAACATCGGGTCACAGCACTGTCACAAATGGTGATGGGAAAGGCCTGACAACACCAAGACAAAGCACTGTAATAAAAGACGATGGGCAAGACCTAACAACATCAGGTCAAATCACTGTCACAAATTATGATGGGCAAGGCCTGACAACTACAGGTCAAAGCACTATCAGAAATGATGATGGACAAGGCCTGACCACATCAGGTCAAAGCACTGTCAAAAATGGCGATGGGCAAGTCCTAACAACACTAGGTCAAAGCACTGTCAAAAATGATGATGGACATGGCCTGACAACATCAGGTCAAAGCACTGTCAAAAATGATGACGGACATGGCCTGACAACATCAGATCAAAGCACTGTCACAAATGGTGGTGGGCACGACCTAACAACATCAGGTCAAAACACTGTCACAAATTATGATGGGCAAGGCCTGACAACTACAGGTCAAAGCACTGTCACAAATGGTGATGGGCAAGGCCTGACAACACCAAGACAAAGCACTATAATAAAAGACGACAGTCAAGACCTGACAAGATCAGGTCAAAGCACTCTCACAAATGGTGATGGGCAAGGCCTGACAACATTAGGTCAAAGCATTGTCACAAATGGTGATGGGCAAGGTCTGACAACACCAAGACAAAGCACTGTGACAAAGTATGATGGACAAAGTCTGACAACTACAGGTCAAAGCATTGTCACAAATGGTGATGGGCAAGGCCTGACAACACCAAGACAAAGCACTGTAATAAAAGACAATGGGCAAGACCTGACAACATCAGGTCAAATCACTCTCACAAATGGTGATGGGCAAGACCTAAAGACATTAGGTCAAAGCATTGTCACAAATGGTGATGGGCAAGACCTAACAACATCAGGTCAAAGCACTGTCACAAATTATGATGGGCAAGGCCTGACAACTACAGGTCAAAGCACTGTCAAAAATTATGATGGGCAAGGCCTGACAACTACAGGTCAAAGCACTGTCAGAAATGATGATGGACAAGGCTTGACAACATCAGGTCAAAGCACTTTCAAAAATGGCGATGGGCAAGTCATAACAACATCAGGTCAAATCACTGTCACAAATTATGATGGGAAAGGCCTGACAACATCAGGTCAAAGCACTTTCACAAATGGTGATGGGCAAGGTCTGACAACATCAGGTCAAAGCACTGTCAAAAATTATGATGGGCAAGGCCTGACAACTACAGGTCAAAGCACTGTCAGAAATGATGATGGACAAGGCTTGACAACATCAGGTCTAAGCACTTTCAAAAATGGCGATGGGCAAGTCATAACAACATCAGGTCAAAGCACTGTCGCAAATGATGATGAGCAAGGTCTTACAACATCAGGTCAAAGCACCGTCGCAAACGATGATGGACACGGCCTAACAACATCAGGTCAAAACACTGTCACAAATTATGATGGGCAAGGCCTGACAACATCAGGTCAAAGCATTGTCAAAAATGATGATGGACATGGCCTAACAACATCAGGTCAAAGCACTGTCAAAAATGGTGATGGGCATGGCCTTACAACACCAAGACAAAGCACTGTAATAAAAGACGATGGGCAAGAACTAACAACATCAGGTCAAAGCACTATCACAAATGGTGATGGGCAAGGCCTGACAACATCAGGTCAAAGCACTGTCACAAATGGTGAAGGGAAAGGCCTGACAACACCAAGACAAAGCACTGTAACAAAAGACGATGGGCAAGAACTAACAACATCAGGTCAAAGCACTATCACAAATGGTGATGGGCAAGGCCTGACAACATCAGGTCAAAGCACTGTCACAAATGGTGAAGGGAAAGGCCTGACAACACCAAGACAAAGCACTGTAACAAAAGACGATGGGCAAGACCTAACAACATCAGGTCAAAGCGCTGTCACAATTGGTGATGGGCCAGGCCTAACAACTACAGGTCAAAGCACTGTCACAAATGGTGATGGACAAAGCCTGACAACACCAAGACAAATCACTGTGACAAATTACGATTGGCAAGGCCTAACAACTAAAGGTCAAAGCACTGTAATAAAAGACGATGGCCAAGACCTAACAACATCGGGTCAAAGCACTCTCACAAATGGTGATGGACAAGGCCTGACAACTACAGGTCAAAGCACTGTAATAAAAGACGATGACCAAGACCTAACAACATCAGGTCAAAGCACTGTCACTAATTATGATGGGCAAGGCCCGACAACTACAGGTCAAAGCACTGTCACAAATGGTGATGGACAAGGCCTGACAACATCAAGACAAAGCACTGTAATAAAAGACGATGACCAAGACCTAACAACATCAGGTCAAAGCACTGTCACTAATTATGATGGGCAAGGCCCGACAACTACAGGTCAAAGCACTGTCACAAATGGTGATGGGCAAGGCCTGACAACACCAAGACAAAGCACTTTGACAAATTATGATGGGCAAGGTCTGAAAACTACAGGTCAAAGCACTGTCACAAATGGTGATGGACAAGGCCTGACAACATCAAGACAAAGCACTGTAATAAAAGACGATGGGCAAGGCCTCACAACATTAGGTCAAAGCACTGTCACAAATGTTGATGGGCAAGACTTTACAACATCAGGTCAAAGCACTGTCACAAATGGCATTATATCCAGAGAGTATACAATTCATGCATCAACAATACTGGTAGATCAAAATAGTAAAGAAAATATATCAAAAACTACAGTTACAACAACAGATGATCAAAAGACATCATCTATTACTATCTCTACACCCCTTGTCTCTATCACCAACACCGATGTGGATACTATCATGCATGAGAGGTATAGCACCACAGGTCCTGTGAAAGGTAAGAAGTACTTAATCACTGAATCTGCATTTTACTCTTTTTTACAATCTATTGCTTCATGTCTTGCCGTGCCCACCTATTGATGCATGCTATCGATGTATTCTTTACATGAATGAAATATTGAATCTGTAAAACAATTGATTCGAAATTTGATATCCGTTTTATGTTCTACGAAGAGTTTGTTATATTACTAATCACTGTTGCAATTTCAGAAACAACCGACACTGCAAGAACAGAACTATTGACTCATACCTCTGAATCTGAGGGAGGTATTTTCAGCAATACCGATGTGAGTGTTACTGACTTCTCTCCTACTGATGAAGGAAAATTCACTAATCAACATGAAATAACCACTGGCCAAGAGGGAATTGTATCCACAACAGATGAGGGAACGGAAACATTGCCTACCTCAGTTAAGATAAACACAAGCGTAAAAACCGAGAAATTTGTGTCAACGAGTGAAGTCCATTCCACAACATATGGTGATGCACAGGCCAGTACTGGTGTCAGTAACACACAACATCCCACTCAAGACATAACAACACATCCTACAAGTGAAGGTTATGGCACAACTGATCGCTCCACACATATTGCTTCAACAAGTACTGAAGATATGAGCACAGAACATGCATCAAATGTTGTAGTAACAACTTTTGAAACACAATCACCTTCTGACACCCAACAATCTACCTCACCTACTACTGACAATTCAGGTAAAACAGAGGAGCAAGTTATTTCTGAGAGCAGCACACACATCGAGGATATTACAAACACAGGATCAAATGAAGTGACAGCGAGTTCAACAGCCAGTCCAGCTTCAACAAAGATCCTCCATTCATCTGTGACGTCAGAACATGTAACCACGCCAAGCTCATTTACTACTGTAACAGATATTCCTCACGAGGAAACATCTGAAACTATGGAAAAATCTACTACCATAGAAATACAGGAAAACACTGAAATAATGCAAACGATGCAGACTTCGGCTAAGGATACTGTGCTGACAACGACATCCGGGGATTCTGAAGAAGTGACAACAAACAATGATGGGTTGGTCCCCGCATCGACAAAGTCTACAACCCTAACCACCACACAAAAACACATCATAGATGGAGAGGTCAACACAGTAAGATTCGATGTCAAAATTGAAAACCGACAATTTACAGCAGAGCTTGAGGACACATCTTCAAATGAGTACAATCAATTTAAGAATGAACTCATAATAGTGGTGAGTTCATCTAAATATTTATCATGAATTCCTATTAAATAGACGGTGTTAGTGAATTTCTATATTTTGTATACTGCCTCTGCTTCACGAAAAATACACAACAGTTACTGTAATATTTTTTACGATATTTGGTTCTTTCAGTTCGAAGAAGTGTTCGGATTCTTGAGCAATGATATAATATTTAAAGACTTTATATTTTCGTAAGTATATGCTTTGTACTATTTGTATGTAATGCGAAATGTTATCTCGTGGATAATTTACTTTACACTTAGTGTGTACACAAAGTGTATTGGAATGCTTTCATCTATTCTAGGGAAGGAAGTATTAATGTTGGAGTTACCATATTGTATCCTCTAAACGTTAAACTTAGCAAAGAAGAAATCAAAGACAATTTTGTTGCCAACATCGATACACAGGGATATTTCAAGGGGTATCAGTTCAACACTAATCATGTGTACTTCAACAACACTGGTATGTATCGTTTATTTAGTTTCTATCATGATTATAAATACCTGCTTATGACTCCCCTTTTCCCACTGCAGTGGATTTTAGTGTATTTGTATTTTGATATTATATGTCAATTTATATATATATATATATATATATATATATATATATATATATATATATATATATATATATATATATATATATATATATATATATATATATATATATATATATATATATATATATATATATATATATATATATATATATATATATATATATATATATATATATATATATATATATATATATATATATATATATATATATATATTGATCTGGTCGGATAACACTGCTGGCTCATTCTAGGATCTACATTACTGCCCGATATTGGTACTACCCTGAGTGGCAAAACAATAGGGAATATCTTGACAAGCGTTGATGGAATAACACTACAGGATATAACAACTACTGAAAGTATAATGGATGATCTGATCACATGGGATGGAGGTCACGTGTCCTCTGAACCAACTACTGTTCTGGAGAATGTACACGTGACCACAGCAGATAGAACCACCACATCAGATAGAACCACAGCAGATAGAACCACAGCAGATACAACCACAGCAGATAGAACCACAGCAGATACAATCACAGCAGATACAATCACAGCAGATAGAACCACAGCAGATACAAACACAGCTGATATAATCACAGCAGATAGAACCACAGCAGATAGAACCACAGCAGATACAAACACAGCTGATATAATCACAGCTGATATAATCACAGCAGATACAACCACAGCAGATAGAACCACAGCAGATACAATCACAGCAGATACAATCACAGCAGATAGAACCACAGCAGATACAACCACAGCAGATAGAACCACAGCAGATACAATCACAGCAGATACAATCACAGCAGATAGAACCACAGCAGATACAAACACAGCTGATATAATCACAGCAGATAGAACCACAGCAGATACAACCACAGCAGATACAATCACAGCAGATAGAATCACAGCAGATACAACCACAGCAGATACAAACACAGCTGATATAACCACAGCAGATAGAATCACAGCTGAAAGGACTACAATGTCAGGAGATAGAACCACAGCAGATATAACATTAGGGGATAAAACCACAATAGATATAACATTAGGAGAGAGAGCTACTACAGATATAACATTAGGCGATATAACCACAGCAAGTAGAACCACAGAATACAGAACCACAGTAGATAGATCCACATCAAAACGTGCAACAGCAGATAGTACAACATCAGAGAGTACGATAGATCGAACAACAGGAAGTAAAACCGCATTAGACGGAACCTCAGGAGATAGAACGACATTAAAAGGTGCAACAGTAGATAGTACAACAGTATATAGAACCGCAGTAGATGGAACCTCAGGAGATAGAACCACATTAAAAGGTGCAACAGAAGATAGTTCAACAGCAGATAGTGCCACAGTGGATGGAACCATAGAAAGTAGAACAACAGTAGATAAAACCACAGACGATAAAACCACATTCAAAGGTACCACAGTAGATAGCATAACAGCAAATAGTGCAATAATAGATGGAACCACAGAAAGTAGAACCACAGTAGTCAAAGCAACAGTAGATAGAACCACAGTAGAAAGAGCAACAGTGGATAGTAAAACATCAAATAGTGCAACGGTAAACGGTCCCTCAGTAAGTACAACCATAGCAGATGGTACCACAGTACATGGACATAGAGCAGATAAAACAACAGACGATAGTACCACATTGGAAGGTGCAACAATAGATAGTGCAACAGATGGAACTACAGAAAGTAGAACCATATCAGATGAAACCATCATAGACAGAACCACATTCCATAGTTCCAAAGTGAATAGTTCCACAGTTGATAGTACTACAGTAGAGACTGCCATGGTAGATAGTACCACCGTGGTTAGTACCATATCCGATAGTACAGCACTAGATATTCGATCAATAGATACCACAGCAGATAGCGCAACAATAGACAGTGCCACACCAGATAGAACCATGGAAGATAGTTCCATAATAGATAGTGCTACAGTAGATGTTTCTACAGTACAGAGTAATACAGAAGACGGCATCACAGCAAATAGTGCCACAGCCGATAGTGACGCAGTAGTTAGTGCCACCGTGACGAATACTGAGGAGTTATTGTCTCCTACTTCAATGGGGGAGGTCCTAACCACATTCACGGATGAACGCTTATCAACAGTTAAGGATGATAGTACAGTTGAATCAAAGACAAGATCCTCATCTACTGAAGTGAATGTTATGTTTTCTACAGTTGTAAACACTGGAAATGTATCTAATACACATAGTAATATGGAAACATCAACTAAAGAAGGGGATTTAGAGAACATTGCTCTGACATCAGATTCAAATGCAGATGTAAAGACAATATCCGAATCAGAAATTAGCACACCAACTGGGTTTGGGGAAACAACACATCCTCCAATAGGCGGGTCTTTAAGTGACACTGAAAGCATGCCAACTGTCTCTCCACATTCAACATTGAGCTGGTCAACTACTGGCCAAGACAACCTAGCTCTCACAGTGAAGGAATCTACCATTGTAAGTGACTTGTCTCCCTCTGAGGACAGAATGGTGTCATCTACCATTGACAATGAAGACAGTACAACATTATCTATTGCCGATGATCAGGCAAAGACAACTACATTTCAGGCTTCAGACAGACAGTCAACATCAAGCGGAATTTTGAATGATTTCTCTACTCTGATAGTTCAGAATACAATTGATGACTCCACCGATAAAACAAGTAATAGAGATGAGAATATGTCACATTCAACAACCATTGATAATACATCAGTTATCACTGTGTCAGCTTCAGAACAAACAAATTCACAAATGACTATGCTCATTCAAACTACAGCAAATGTTCTGTTCACTACTTTATCTGAGCAAAGGGAATCGAGTTCCGGAAACATACAAAGCTCTACCCTGACAACAGCTGAAAGCGATCAGACAGGTTCACAATTACCTCTTGGTGTTAAAGAAACTACGGCTGATTTAATGACAAGAGAAATATCTACATCTGGTGAAAGTGATATGACTGTAGTCTCTAAATCCTCGACCCTACCCTTCAGTGAAGAAACAACCTCTCCTGCTTCAGGTGGAGATGTGTCAGTGGCACAGACAGAGACTGTGTCCTCACAGGGAGATATCACAGTAGCAATAACTGCTCAAGACCAAAACACAAGTAAACCACAGAAACCACTGGATTCCACAATATCTCTACAAACATCCCCAGCAGGTAAGGTAAGCACTAACGTAGTGGCTGTCCTCGAAACAACTTACGTATCGACTAATGGACAAACTGATGAGGAGGAGACCTCAGAAATACCCATCACTACCACTACATTCAAAACATCTCAGGCTCAGAAAACCATCACTACAGAAGTTATAGGTTCGTCATATCTAATTAACTCTTATTGTATTGAAAACAAATATGATAATTCTTTTATCAATTAAATATATATATATATATATCGATATATATATATATATATATATATATATATATATATATTCCTTTTAATATATACTGGAATCATAGAGTGATCATAACAGCAGGATATGTTTCAGAGGTCAATGAATGCCTGCAGACACCAAGTGTTTGCCCATCCAATGCCACCTGTGTAGACATCTTGGGTGGATTTCAATGTGAATGTGTCCCTGGGTATTCACAAAATGGCAATGAATGTTCTGGTAAGCACATCACGCTCGGCTAAAGACACGTGCCACATGCATTTAATTTGAAAAGAATTATTTATCTGTCAATTCATTTTTAACGTCTCTGTTGGACGTTTTTTTATTTTAATTTCATCCTGGACAATATTAGAATATAGAAATGTTATATTCTTCACACGGTCTGAGATAGCTTTGTATCGATGTACATGTATTTGATTGCATGTTATGTTGTCACAGATGTGAATGAATGTTCATCTTCTCCGTGCATGGTGCATTCAGCATGTCATAACACAGAGGGAAGCTTTACCTGCCTCTGTGACACTGGATATTTCAAGCAAGGCAGTGAGGATCAATGTCAAGGTCAGTAACATCAAGAATATTAGAAGGCAATTTGAAAGGCAATTTGAAAGGCAATTATAGTAACTGTTGTAACCCTGGAAAATAAAGTTGTTGTTTACTTTGATATCCTGGAACATCCATGTTCTGCATGGTGTAGTCTATGAAAAGCTATATAAAAAGCATGTCCCCTGCAACTATACCATTTATTCAGACAATGTTTTTTACTGTATCCCTAATTGTCGACTCACCCCGTAGGGGGAGAGGAGACCTTGTATCACCCTCCATCATAGAGTCCGCATGTCGAGGTTTCCAGATGATAGCAGGAGGGCCGTTTGACGGGTTACTATGATGTTGTACTGGATTATATAAGTTTTTGATATCAGACAGTAGTATGTGTCTCTCAACTCCCGTCTATGGGATTGATGATGAATGACCTTGACTGATTTCTCAAGGTCACGGGAGATATTTTAAATTAGCATGGCTTCCGGATGATAAAAGGAGAGTCGCTCGACAGATTATTTTTGTATTGCACAGGATTATGTAAGTTCTTAAAACCTTGCACGAAATTTAATTTCTTTGACCTTGACACAGTTCTGAAGGTCATTGAAGCAGTTTTGTGTTGTACTTGTTGGTTTCTGGATTACAACTTGAAAACTTTTTGGCACTTTTTTGATATTGTGTACATGCTAAGTCCTTTTTCATTTTCATTTTATGTGATTATTTATGGATGACCTTAGTAAAGTTCCCAAGGCCACAGGAGCAATGTGTGTCTCTGCAATACTCGGTGGTTTGACTTTGTCACCATAGTGGGTCAACAGATTAGCTTTCCTCTTTTATTTGACCTTTTACCATGACTCAATACCATTATCCTTGACACAGAATTTGTCCGTTTACCTTGACACAAAACTCTACTTACTCTACTACTAACTCTAAAACCCGATCATTTACTCAAACCCAAAACTTTTACGTTTGATACCGGGTTTCATTTGATTAAAACTTTTCTTTTCTTTTAAAACATTTCTTTCATTATCATGAAAACTTCAAGAACACTAACGCTGTAATAATATATTTAGAGATGTAATCTCAAACCATTCACATTTCCCTTCATCGTTCAGGTAACTCTTGGCAACACAATGTGGGCATCGACCTTGAGGTATCCTGTCCATAATATGGAGGTGGCACATCTGTAATATCCCCTAAAATCCCTATCAAAATAATGCTGATACAATTCTGAGTAACAAGTGTATCACAGACCATCATTAGCTGTTTCTAGTGAGGAAAAATGACAACAAATAATATTTGGTTACGAAAGCAACCATCTGGGTTGGATTGTATCAACAGGTTCCAAATCGGGGATCCAAATTGGTGTTCAAAAACCCAGAAATTGGTGTTGGACCCCAAAGTATTGTATGAACAAGTTCCACCCCCAAAAGAACGATTTCAGAGTTGAGGTTCTTGAACACCGATTTGGACTCACAAATTTTGCATCGATTGATATTTATTTTCGAAATATTTGTCATCTTTACCTTCTTTCAGGACACAGATCACAACATCAATGAGCTGCTCTTATCGTTAAAACGCCATCTTTGTTGACACTCACAAGACGTAATTGTGACCTAATTACCGCGGGGCCCAGACAGGCATTTTTATAACGTCACAAGGGAGCATTTGTAATGTTCTTATAGATGTTTTGGAACCGATTTTTGGCACAACTTTGGAGCGGTTAAAAATATGGAAGCCTTGCATCGATTCTTCCAAGATTTGCACACAATATGCAACAGGGTTTTATCCTAATACTTGTTAATTTATACATCAATCGGGAAAAGATAAAGTATATTTTTTATTTGTAAATTTGGTCTATTTTTACGGCCGATTTGAACCCCTCAAATTTTCGGGTCCAACCCCGAAATCTGTGAACACCAATTGTTGTGTTAACCTTGTTGATACAATACATTGGGGTCCATTTCGAGGTTCAACACCGATTTGGACCCCCTATTTGGACCCGAACCCTGTTGATACAATGCAGCCCAGGTAGTATAATATAGTGTCACTTTGGTGTATGTTTATTCAGGTTTGAAATTGCATATTTACGAATATAGTACTGTTTCACATTCATAGAAAGAATTTTCGAATGTTGACACAAACAGATATACTTCAGGACAAAAAAGATCTGTAAAAAAAACAATATAAAAGTATCAATATATTGTTCCGACCATTAAATCAAAACGAGTATTCCTAACTGCTTGTTCGTAGAATGGAATCATGTGTTTACTGACATGTTCACGATAAATCCGTTGATTATGGTGACAATTATTTTCAGATGAGAATGAATGTCTGGCTTCGCCTTGTGCACAACACGCTGACTGTTATAACACTGAGGGATCATATGACTGTACCTGCCAAGATGGCTACACCAAGGACCCCAATAATCTCTGTATCGGTGAGCTGGGCATTGTACTTTGTATTTACATTAATGTTAACATTTTTAGCATTTACATTTTATTTTATCTACATTATTATTATTGGGTTGGAATGGGTATTATCAAATACATATATTGGCGTATTTGAGTCCCTTAATTACGATATTACATACAGATCATGATATAACATGCAGAATGGACCGTGGGGTGTGCAATACTTGGATGATACCACTCTACATATTCCATACCATCACCACATTTATATTTCCAAAGTTGATCATAGAATTTGTGTTGAATTAATGCTGTTTTTTATCATTGTACGTCTGCAGACGTTGACGAGTGTTTGACAGTAACGTGCCAGGTTAATGAAGTTTGTCAGAATACAGATGGATTTTACCTATGCCAGTGTAAAGAGGGATTTGCTACCATCGATGGTACATGCACAGGTGGGACATTACCAACATGTTTGAGACATCTATATTTTTAATATTTCTGTCTGATTGCATGTCTTGTCCATTATGGTTGCATGCTGTATGTTTTCAGACATAGATGAGTGTCTGGATGTCGCTGTTTACCCCGCTAATGCTGTATATATTGGTTGAATTATGTGTGTTTTCAGAAATAGATGAGTGTCTGGATGTCGCTGTTTGTCCCGCTAATGCTGTATATATTGTTGCATTCTGTGTGTTTTCAGACATAGATGAGTGTCTGGATGTTGCTGTTTGTCCTGCTAATGCTGTATATATATATGTTGCATTCTGTGTGTTTTCAGACATAGATGAGTGTCTGGATGTTGCTGTTTTACCCGCTAATGCTGTATATATTGGTTGCATTCTGTGTGTTTTCAGACATAGATGAGTGTCTGGGTGTCGCTGTTTGTCCCGCTAATGCTGTATATATTGGTTGCATTCTTTGTGTTTTCAGACATAGATGAGTGTCTGGGTGTCGCTGTTTGTCCCGCTAATGCTGTATATATTGGTTGCATTCTGTGTGTTTTCAGATATAGATGAGTGTCTGGGTGTCGCTGTTTGTCCCGCTAATGCTGTATATATTGGTTGCATTCTGTGTGTTTTCAGACATAGATGAGTGTCTGGATGTCGCTGTTTGCCCCGCTAATGCTGTATATATTGATGCATTCTGTGTGTTTTCAGACATAGATGAGTGTCTGAATGCCGCTGTTTGCCCCGCTAATGCTGTGTGTGTCAACCTGCCGGGATCCTTCAAATGTAATTGTCCTGATGTGGGATTTGTCGTTCAAGATGGACAATGTTCTGGTTCGTTAATAACTTTTTTTATAATAATCATTATATTTTTTTTATATGTAACAAATAACATATTCATATTTGATTCACTCTGTGAATTCAGGATATTTAAAGCTTTCATGAAATCACAGAGCTCAGAGGCAATTTTACAGAGGTTTGGGGAATGCTTAAATGATATGTGGCCACGAAACTGTGAAACAGGCAAGCTACGTGACTGAAACCAACCAAAATATACTGACCACGGTTATTGTGTTTTGCTGAAAGTGCTGGCTGTATACAAGCATGTGGCCTCTATTGTTGTCTGTCTGGGTGTTAGGCGTGTACCATTGGACAAACATTAGTAGACAAACAGGCCTCTGTTACCTATTGTCCCAATCTGAAGGTGCCACATTGTCACCAAAATTTTACTATGCAGGTGTTGTTAACAAATGTCCGATAGATGATTTGGATTTTACAGAAGACTCATCCATTTTCAAATGGCACAGACATTAATATATTAAGGAAAATATGATGGGTGAAACTACATGCTTTAATTACATTCTAGGCTAAGGAACTAATGCTCTGTCTCACATCGCAAAACTGTTTCAAGAGCCACACCAGAGAAACTATTTTCCAGGCGCCACGAAAATGAACCAGCCCTCGTCGTCTCTGATCACTATATATGCAATTTGTCACGATATAGTCTCTATTATTACATATATTTATTATTGTTCTAAGAGTTGCAAACAAAAAGCATTAAATATTTCAAATGCCTTAGAAGTATTTATTTTTTGTGTGTGTGTTTTGTTTATCTAGACCTCGATGAGTGCAGCCTCGGTATTTGTCCTGATCACTCGGCCTGCACCAACACTATAGGATCGTACACCTGTGCCTGCCACCCCGGCTTCTACCCCGATAACGACCTCTGCCTCGGTGAGGACCATCCCATACATATATGGAACCCCTTCCTACAATGCCCATAATACTGAAATGTTGCATTGCATTGTCTGAAAACCTTGAATACTCAGTCACACGCTATTGTACTTAGTGATATGAATATGAATAATTTGATAACTTGGGATCCATCTGAATCTATTTTATTGACTTTTATATGTATCAGATACCGATGAATGTTTGTTGACGTCTATATGTGAGGTCAATGCCGACTGTATCAATACTCAAGGCAGCTACTCATGTACCTGTAAGTCTGGATACACAAATTCCACAGGTCTCTGCTCAGGTAGTTATTTACTTGTGTCTCCATGTTAACGCAAATTACTATTTAGAATTTAGGGATATTTTTATCATTTTCCCTGAATCAAGAAATATGTTGTGATCATTATATTCCAGATATAAATGAATGTGATAACCCAGCTGTCTGTTCTGCTAATGCTGACTGTATGAACCATGACGGGAGCTATAGCTGTGTATGTCATCAGGGATACGAACATAACACTGGCATCTGTCAAGGTAAACACGTCTTACTATCACAGCAAATGTCGTCAATCATTTAATATTGAATCGTTGTATAAAGAATGCTTATATATATATTTGAGATATTTAGGATTAATCTGCATATAATGTCATGCACATTTAGATGTGGATGAATGTCAAGAGCTCACAACTTGTGAGGACCACGCACATTGTGAGAACATTGAGGGAGGATACCTGTGTCCATGTGAGCACGGCTATGTCAAAAACACCGCAGGCAAATGTCAAGGTATTTATATATATTTATATGTATTACATAGTTATTGACCAGCAGTTTAATAGGCAGAGAATTTGCCTTGAGACCCAGGGACCCCCGGTTCGAATCCCAGCCAGTATGAATTATATGAATTATCGCATATGTATGTTGAATGAGATCATTTCATTTGATGATTGTTGTATTTAGATGATGACGAATGTGAAAGGGAACCATGTGGAGACAATTCATTCTGCGTTAATCAGCCAGGCTCCTTCCATTGTCAATGCAGAAGTGGCTTTTACTCCATAAATAATCAGTGTGTGGGTAAGCTAGTTTTGCAAAATTCAATTATTTCAATATCCAAAGTAATTAGTACAATTTATTCATACATTAAATAATTCGAGAAATAAGAATATATACTACATTTGATCTTATTAATAACGTTTGCATGATTGAATTTAAATTAATACATCATACAATAAATCAACATCATTTTTCCAGACAAGGATGAATGCCTGGGTGATGTATGTCCTATGAATGCGCAATGTATCAACTCGGTCGGAAGCTTCAGCTGTCTTTGTAACACCGGGTATATCAGACAGGCTACCATATGCCAAGGTCATTCAACCAGCCACTTTTCTTACTTTTACTCTCCATTAAATTACCACGTATATCACTGTTTCATCAAAATCGGTATTGAAAGAATACAAAATGAGAATATAATCAAATTGAATAACTTAGGTGATACTTTTATTAAGTCATGTCGCTAAAGCTGTAATCATGATGCCAGAACACGTTATTGTTGATTAATCTCAGAATATTTTTACATTCCATCTGTTTATTGTTTGCTACATTTACCAAATAATGATTGTTGATTATGAATTACTTTTTTAATCAAGTGCTCGACGTTTAGTCATCAATAATCTCAATCAATGTAACGTAAATAGTGCTATATATATATATATAGTGGCATATCCAATGCACACAAGCATATGTCAGTGATTGGCGACATATATGCTGTCATGTTGTCGGCAATAAGCCCCTGGCCTCCATCATTGTATTCTGGCACGAAGGATTTGTCATGACTTTTTTGTCAGATGTATTTGTATTACAATGTTTTTGTCTATATTACTTTCACTTGCTTGAGGAGATATATGTCATTGACATTTCGCACACATGTTATTCTTTTTTATTTGCTCAAGCATGATGTATTCCACGAAATATGAGCGTTATATTACTTTCAGATGTTGATGAATGTGAAGTTAACGTCAACTGCCCTTCCCACTCTGAGTGTAGTAACATACCAGGGAGCTTTTCTTGCAACTGTCACTCCGGGTATGTCAAGGTTGGCGATGACTGTCAAGGTAAAGACTTGATCTAATACACCTTGATATGGGAAATTTGACCCTATAATTTGATCTAGAATAAAGGAAGTTGTGTTTTACGACCCTTTCAACAACATATCTGGTCTCCAGAAAAAGACCACAAATAAAATTTACAAACAAGAAGCAATGTCGTTTACGTTTAAGAAACAAGTTCTTTTTATTGATATCTAATGAGCAACAATTCTTCGATAAGATAGCGATCATCATTAATATAACTAATTGCTGTCATACTATCTCAATCTACACTTTGATGGCAAAAGTTATGAGAAGTGAACAAAGATCTGAGGAACCTATGTATAACAATACCATTATATTTTGCTGCAGAACGATTTATACAACTGCGAACGTTTATTTGCTTTCTCAGAAGTATTCTTTTCTTGTGTTGGAATGAACTTCACAGATTTCCGACAAAAATAAAACCTTTGAACTGATAAAATATACATCGATACAAGTAGAAATGAGTTATGTTTACTGTGAAATAGTAACCGAACAGTGTTTATCTGTACAGTTTAAATTCAAAATCATTGTTAATAAGACCCCAGAGACATACCAGATTGATTGGTTATTCTAGCGTAAAATGCATATATTGGGAGAATGGAAAGACCAATGCTTATGTCCCCGTTTAGTAAGAACTATGTTCACTGGGAAATAAGTGCAGGGAACCTTTTTTCTTATACTTGGTACCGTTTTTTACTTTATACACTTACTGCTATGGCAGGTAATAAAAATGATAGTGAATAGGAAAGAGGGTCTCTTTTATTATCATTTCCGCGGTATTATTCCCTGCCATATTGGTCATCAGAACCTTAAACCACTTTATGTCAAATGTCGTAAAATGATCCGAATAAAGAATTGTAAAAATCACCCAACCTATAAATGATATTCATTTTGGATGATTTGAAGTTACTGTGTGCTTGCATATGAAAGTGTATTAAGTTATTTACTGCAACATGCACACAAGAAATCATACCTCAATATAATTATTTTGCAGATATAAATGAGTGCAACAATGGTGCATGTAATGGTCTTGATAATACTCAGTGTGTCAACAGAGAGGGAAGCTATGTGTGCACGTGCCTCCCAGGCTACGAAGCGCACCCTTCAGGAGATGGCAGCTGCACTGGTGAATCTTATATTCTGGAATTTATCTCTTGTTAGATTCAATTAACTTACACATGTATGCTATTGATATTTGATGTAAAGTAGCTGCAATGGTGAATATTATATTCTGGAATTTATTTCTTGCCAGATTGAATTCATTTACAAATGCATGCTGTTGAACATTGATATGAAATAGCTGCAGTGGCGAATCTTATTTTCTGGAATTTCTCTCTTGTTAGATTCAATTAACTGACAAATGCATGCTATTGAAAATTGATATGAAACATTTTAGACACGGATGAATGTGAGGAGTACCCATGTCATGCTAATGCTAACTGTGTCAACAATCAGGGAGGGTTCTCCTGTCCCTGTAATGTGGGGTATGAGGCCGATCTGGGCACTGGACTGTGTGCAGGTAAAACTATTTACAAATGGACTACATTAACAATTAATATAACATGATAAAAGAATTGATGTAATAAGAAAAAGTAACAATTAAGTGAACACGAGAATATGTAAAAGTATCTATCTTGACTAAACATAATGTATATATCAACTATGCACTTTAGATGTGAATGAGTGTTCAATTCTATCCTGCCAACCCAATGCTGACTGTGTCAACAACATTGGAAGCTACCTCTGTGTATGCAATTCTGGATTCAGAAAAGAGAAAGAACAATGCATCGGCAAGTATCTACCTCAATTTGTCTCTTCACATTCTCCATCCCAAGAACATTTATTAAGTTTGACTGGCTTAGATGTGCACCGCAATAACACATTGATCCTACTGACATATTGCAGATATCGATGAATGTGAGGAGAAAGATACCTGCCCGGATTTCTCGCAGTGTGTTAACCAAGTTGGTACCTACCAGTGTGAATGTGACAAAGGCTTTCAGAAATCTGCTGATGGATTGTGTATAGGTAAATAGCTCATAAGCCTCTGTCCGTATAATCAACAACAATAAGAAAGTTTTTATGATTACGTTTTAAAGTAATTAAAGAAACCAATCTATTAGCTTATTGGCAAGAATTCCGAGATGCGGTTGACATATTTTCAGAGAGAAGAAGATATTTGGTACAGATACCAATATCCATATTACCGTCAGGTGGCGCTGCGACATATACAGCAAGTCTCGGCGATGATACGTCAAATGATTATAGTAGTTTGGCATCTTCAGTGGAGTTAGCAGTACGTTATGATTTTTTATATATATATATATATATATATATATATATATATATATATATATATATATATATATATATATATATATATATATATATATATATATATATATATATATATATATATATATATCCATTTCTTTAATTTCAAAGTACATTACAAGTATCCATTGTGTGATCATTGTATTCATTTGTATTCTTCAGAAAACGTGTTTAATGAACCATACATGCGATATATCACATTTTCCAGATTGATAAATCTGTGGGTTCAAGCACCATTGCATCCGAGTACACTGGATTCAAGGTGGCATCATTCAATGGTGACGATTCCAGCTTAGTGGCTGAGGGATATGCGTACTTTGACCTTGCTGCCTCCAATATTCTATCATCTACCACAGAAAATAAACTCACAAGCCCAGCAACTTCTGAGGCTTTCCTCAGCCAGGGTGTCGTCGTCAACGCTGGATCAATCGTTGTGAATGGTAAAGCCTTAAGGATTACAGCCACCATGTGTTTAGGTCTCTTACAGTTTGATTACAGCTGTCACAAATTATTTGGACGCTTTCATAAAACGTGCAAATGCATTCGCCGCTCTGTCCTATTCAGCTGTTTAATCCCCCACAACTCTTTCTTACTCTATTGTTTTCACCTCCAAAGTAAGTTATAGTCTGTTATATAGAAAACGTCATCTATCCCGCACACATTTTTACTTCACAAACTTCATCGGGATCAAGTAGATCACTGCATGTCACCATGTAATTCACCCAATGGTATAGGCGCATAAGAAACATAGTTTCATTGATTGCAATGTCTGGAAAGAAAGGGAGACAAGTTATTTCATAATAATAATCTGTATTATCTAAAAGTGTATCTTATCAGGACCAAGATATAAATTTGTTTATTCAATTTTAGATTTAAATACACTTTTCCATTATTTGTGTTTGAATTCAGATGTTGAGGAATGCGAGATGGTAGAGTGGAATGACTGTGATCTCAACTCTCTGTGTAGCAATAATCCCGGGTACTATAGCTGCCAGTGTTCCTCTGCCTTCCTGGACATCTCCCCCGATCCCAGCAGGCCTGGACGACTCTGCGCAGGTCACTTTATATCCTTCACTCCTTGCTCATCTTCCATAATACTCAACTTGTTATTTTAACCTATTGAAATTTCTAATATAATCTATGATGTCTTCAGTTGATGTTAGAATAGTCATTCTGTTCCGGAAATAATACTTGTGTTAATATATGATTGTCTGGAAATGTTAACAAATAAATAAAGATAGTGACTTTTACCATCCTTTTATGCTTTGAGTGTCCTAACATGTTCCATGGTGTTATTTTGCAGTGATTGACTCAGACAATCAGGATGCGATCCAGGACTTGGTTATCAGAACCTCTAATACCTACTATGCCACAGGGGAGAACATCAACTTTGTGATCACATGTGAGAGAGGATCACATGTTACTTATGTTGTTACCTTCACTGACGGCACAGTC
The DNA here is from genome assembly GCA_949316495.1 of Amphiduros pacificus. NCBI lineage: Eukaryota > Metazoa > Annelida > Polychaeta > Phyllodocida > Hesionidae > Amphiduros > Amphiduros pacificus. The sequence continues at coordinate 8,989,458 of OX439002.1, read as the reverse complement.
AACACACAGACAAACCCTCAAACACTAGCCTTCCAAAACCCTATAACCTTCAGTCACTCATTCAGAAAACCTGGAAATTTCACAGTCATCGTGTTTGCGACTAATGACATAAGTAATGACAATGCAGAGATAGTTGTCAGGATTCAGAACAGCCTTGAAGGGTTAACCCTTAATGCACCAAGCATCATACCCTTCCCCCCAGGAGAGATATCATTCCAGATCATGTCCGTAGATATGACATTTGGTGATCTTAACCTAGAATGGGACTTTGGTCACTTGCGACCGGAAGTAGAATATATCGCAGAACTGTCCACGGAAATTCCACATTCAATATCATATCGTTACTTTGTATCTGATATTGGCGATCACACCGTCAATGTAACCTGTAAGAACCAGGTTTCTTTACTATTTATGACCAGACAAATTACAGTGGAACAGACCATAAAGAATGTTGCCCTTGTGAGCTCCAAGCACTTGGTTTCTACTGGAGAAAGCATTGCATTCACCGTTACCATAGGAGCAGGTTCACATATGTTTCTGGATATTGACTTTGGTGATGGCTTAAGACATACATCAGAAATGCTGGGTAAATCAGCAGGGGGAATAGACTATATAATCAACCATATATTCAACATACCAGGACATTACACACCAATATTTCATGTTGAAAATGATGTTAGTCAAGAAACTATTAAATTAGAACACAATATCATTGTCCAAAATCTGGTACGTGACCTAAGTTTGGAATCTAACAATCCGGTATCAATACCACCAGGTCTGGTCGAACTTAGCATTACGTATAGCGAGATAGAAAATGCACCAACTGAGGTTACATGTTCATCATTTTATGATGGAGTATACATCACAAAGAAAACACAATCTATTTTAGATGTTCATAATCCAATGAATTTTGTTTTTCCCGTCCTGGAAATGGACAAATCAGGAATATTTCCGGTTAAAGCAAATTGCAGCAATTTACTTTCGTATCAAATTCTTGAAACTGAAATAACCGTTCAAAGAACCATTGATGAGATCAAATTTACAAGTAGTAAGGAGAACATTCCAGTAAATTGGACTGTTTTGTTTGAACTTCGCATTACCTCTGGATCTGATTTGACTATCGTTCTTAATTTCGATACAGGAGAATCAGTCAGCAAAACCGTAACACAGTTATTTGAAGAAGAACTTGTCTTACAATATAGTCATACATATGAAAAAGCCGGCATTTATAAACCATATTTAGAAGTATATAATGAGGTTGACAGGAAAAAACAGACCCTAAAAGTGAAGGTATTAGAGGAAATAAAAGGTGTTAGAATGGAAAGGTTTTATTATATCTCAGACCAGGAGAACAGTAACATCAGTTATGGTGAAGGGAGCTTACAAAACATATTTCCACAAGTGAGATACGTTGAATACAAAGCTTACCACGATACCGGAAATGACCTTATTTTCACTTGGACCTATGGGGATGGGCACATATTTAGTGCCATGAGGAGCACGGCAAGATACAAGTATGAAAAAGCCGGGAATTTCACAGCCATGCTGAACGTTAGCAATGCTCTTTATTCACAGACAGTAAGCACGGATATAGAAATATATGAGACGGTGAGGCCATACAGGCTTAACAATGATGGGCCCAAAACGTCCTTCAGTCCGGTTAATTTCATCCTTGACATGAGCAGGCCTGGGACGAGTCCATGTTACTTTTGGGATATGGGCGATGCCACACCTGTCTATGTGTATGGATATGCGGGATGCGTTGACGATGTTGAAACCAATGAATACTTCACAGAGTGGGCTCCTAGTCTTACAATGGAACACTCGCACACCTACAAAGAGGTTGGAGAATACCAAGTGACTGTCACCGCCAAAAATTATATCTCCCAAGGTTTTGTGACAGACACCGTGGTTATCAGTGGGATTAACTGTAACTACCCTGATGTGGATATCGTGGGAGGTGGGGATAATCCGGATAACCCAATCATCAAATACAGAGCTGATATGATATCATTTGAAAGTACTGTGATTATTCATTGTGCAGCTTCCAAGGAGGCCCAGTACAACTGGACGATCCAGCTGCTACTACCAGGGGAAACCTACCAAGAAGACATCCCAGTCGACTTCCCCATAGAGAACAATGAGATCAAAACAGATAAGTTCCAGGTTGCATTTTTGCCAAGAACATTTCCCTATGGTACTTTCATTATAAGGCTACACACCAGCATGACTATCCTCCCTGCTATAGGGATGTCAGATATTGTTTATCTGCGGGTGTCTCCTAGCCCCCTGGTGGTCTCTATAAAGGGCGGCAGGAGCAGAACAGTGGGATATGATATGATCCTTGACATTAATGCATATGATGTCAGCTATGATCCTGATCAGACCACTCAGGATAAAAGCCAATTTGTCTTTGAATATTGGTGCAGACAGGAATCTGAGGAATTTGATTTATTTGATGATGATATCGTTAATGGTGAGATTTTCATACCATCCAGAGAGGAAAGACAAAACTATACTGGAGATGGGTGTTTCGGAACAGGAGTGGGTAAACTTAATATTACAAAAGGAAGATTTGAAATTGATACGTTTACCTTTGGGTACAAAACAACAAACATATTGGTGGTGAAGGTGACAGGTGGTGTAAAGTCAGGCATTTATGAACAGGAGATCAAGGTCGTTGAAGGACAACCACAAATCATATCTATCAAGTAAGTAGGTTTTAAATAAAATATCCAAAGTTATGAATCATAATTATATACTGATTGAGTCATTGAATTTGATATGTCTGATGCATGAAGAGCAAAAGCAATTGCAAACTGATGTATTCTATTCATGTATATCCCAGTTGTGTTCTAAACTGTCAGAGGAAGATGAACCCCTCGCAGGAGTTTGTCCTTGAGGCTAGATGTTTGTCATGTGACTCTCGTGATAGGACCAATATAAGATACACTTGGTCACTCTTTCTGATGGACCTTGACTCTGACCAATTCGTGGAGGTCACTTCACTGCCGTCCTTGGTTCGTTCTGGTAAGTACACAACATCTGGATAATATTCTGAAGTGTATCTTGGCTTGTAATGTCTTCAGTATACTCCCGACAATTATATCAGATTACCAGATAAAGACAAACCTCAGAAAAGCATATTATATATATGATGTATTGAAAAATCCATCCCAAAGATAGCCAAAGATGAGCAATTAACAATTAAATTCTCCCACATATTTGACGCACAGAATATATTGAAATGAATCATTTTATTTGATTGTTCCAGGTACAAGTTCTACAAGCGTATTCTTTAAGACACATCAGCTGATAGGAGGGCGTGTGTACAGAATGCGTCTCGGAGCCAGCCTCCCAGGCTATGCTGATGGCAGCACTGAGCACGAGTTCATCACAAACCTACCTCCATATGGTGGAAATTGCTCCATAGTTCCCACCAAAGGTTTAGTATTAAAAAAATATAATATTATGCAACTTACACGCCCAAAATCAACGTGCAAAATTCAAAATTATCAATATCCACGATTATATTGGTTGTCAAAATATAAACTCTTGCTTCGTGATATATATTGTGTAAACATTTGTAGCCAAAGTCAATTTTAATTTCCTTTCCTCGTGCTCAATATCAACATCTTAGCGTCAATAACATACGCTTCCATACAAACATTGATACGCGGCACATGGGACATTCATATTGTTATATAACAAGAACATTTGGTGTCAACAATTTGTCCTCAAAAAGCAAACCAATTCTGATTTAGGCCAAAAAGTGTCACAAAAATGCAATTTCTCAGTATAATTTGCATTGTAGCGTGAACGCATGAGTGAAATGCGGTTATAGCACAATGTCTATTTCACAGACATGCAGTTTATAAATACATCAAACCCTAAAAAACTACTTTTTTCAGGGTATGCTCTGACCACTGAGTTTAAGATTGAGTGTTTTGACTGGAAGGACCACGACGAAGACGCAACACTCATCTACAGATTCTGGTCTCAAGTCAACCCGAATGAAGAGAGCAGCGACCTTAAGAATGAGGTCCTGTTATACCATGGTCCCACACCCACCACGCCCGATGACTGCACACTGGAAGGGGGCACTGTTGGCAACGACTATATCATCAAAATCACTGTCAGGATAGCCAACCCTTTAGGAGAATATACAGAAGTCATGGTATTCCCTCAGGTAAGAAACGTTATCTGCAGGCTCATATGGCCTATTGGTCTAGTGGGGCTATTTAGGGATATATTGCCTAGAAAGAAGGAATGTCTTTGTCAAAATGGGCCGTATGCATATATGCATTGAAGTAATAATGAATTTAATGATATTAATGGCACCACAAGAGGGCACCACCTGGCTGTGTCTGAGACAATGCCATGAAATAGCGATGGACATATTTAAAGGTTTTGTCGGAGGTAGAACAAACAGACGATACGCCGGTGAGGGACTTACTGCTCAGTAAGACACAGGGAGAGAACAATCAAATGGACCAACTCTTTGAAAGCGGCAAAACACAAGTCATGAAGATGACAATAATAGCAATGTCTTCTCTTATCAATGCTCAGAGAACGGTGAGTATGTATGGCTAGTTTATTAATTTAACATATCTCATCACCGGTAGAGACAGTTTTCATTTCTATTATTTGTTTCAAGCGTCTTTTTGTCATTCTATTTCTTATAATAAAATAAAGCACAAAAAGTTTGTCTTTATAAATTCGCTGATAATAATATTCATATATCAAAAATATGCAATATTGATGATTATATAATACCAAAATGGTAAAATTCCAAATACAGTTGTTAAAGATACATTCAAAATATTATTTTCATATGATATGCGATCTATGATGAATGTTAATGTTTCTGTACTTTCTGTACACTGATAAGACTGAGGAACCCGGCGACGTGAGCCCATCCTCGTCTCCCATAAATGCCACCACTAACGCCACCCAGGTGGACTCTACTGTCACTAAGGCAGATAAAGCAATGGTACCAACCCTTTATAATGATTCAACTAAATCATTTAAATCAATTATTCAAAGTTGTGTTACAAATCTCTATTATTTGATAATGTATGCAAGAATCTGCAATATCATTGCAATATCATGAATCCTTAAACTTCATATTCTAGCTTAAAGACATTGATAATTGCAGTTGAGGGAGAATTGTATTGACTTCTTAGTGAAGACGGAGGATGTATCCATGGATCAGAGTACACAGGGATGCCAAGCTCTCGCCAGCATCACCAGTGCAGACGACCCCGATGAACTGTCTACATCAGCTGTTGTCAGTAACGATTTGTAGTATTAGCATATATACAGAATAGATTATACAATAAGGTAACAGAACGCCTGTAACTAGCAGATTTCGATGTAATACTACGAACATAACACGTGATCCTCTCTGAAGTGCGTCCTCTGGTGGCCAAAATTCTATCAGAATATAACTCCACCTTTTCCACCAGAATACACGTGGAACATTTTCATCAGCGAGAATGAGTGACATAGCGCATGTAACGGGTCTATAGCAGTGGGAGGAGCGGACGTCCAGAAAGCACCCTGCAGAGCACTTTCAGTGACATGTAATATTGGCCGATTTCTACTTACATTCACCAAATCAACTACACAGAATACCATTTTTTTTTTAAATTATCAAAATGATTTAACCCAATTGACTCTACATTCAATATATTTTTTATTATATTTTTTTTAATCATTTCTATTCATGACTAATTTTCTCATATTTGTCATTGAATATTTCTTCTTTTTTAGGTATTATTATGATAAGAGCAACTTATTGCTGATTATTTTCTGAAATTAGATTAATATTTGATTTATCTAATATCTCAAAAATAAATGTGAGGTCAAATTAAAGTCCGTCAATTTGTCACTTTTGTAACCCTACCAATTTAAGCTATTTCTAATCATTTTAGCTTCATAATAAATCTTTAAATTGACGGACTTTTTTTTCAATTTCTTTTTAGTATTAATGTGTTTTTCTGTGCAGTATTCTATATATTTTCATAAACTAACCCCCAATAAGCTGGCATTTTTATATTATTTCAAAAAAACTTAGTATTATAGTATTTTCCTATGTTTTCCCTTATAGATTGACCACAAAACTATAAATTGCTCTCAAATTGTTAATTATGAACAGATTTTGATGAATAAGGACTCTACGAGCTCATATTTGAAAGATGTAGATGATAGGATAATAAAACATGTAGATAATTTCGTGGAAATAGGCTTTCTATTTTCAAGGTCATTGAAAGGTCACCTCAAGGTCACCTGCAATATTTGATCAAAATAGCCTGAGAAGGTTGACATTCGATCACATATCATTTGTAGATGTATTCTGAGTAGTAAAAAAGTTATATTGCTATGTCTGCCATTTCTAGTGATGAACTTGAAATAGAAATATAGAGTGTTTATATGGTTTTATTTTCTGCAGGTTAAATGCACAGGGCTGATATCAAACTATTTGAACGCAGTGGCCACGGCCAGCGTAGATGAATCACCAGAGCTGAGAACTAGTGCCATCTTGAGTAAGAAAACATTGGGACTTCTCAAATTATATACATACATTGTCTAAATTGGCTATCCGTTGTAGATTTTTTGTGCATTATCAATAAAAGTTCTGGTTGGATGGCTAAATGTGCCCTTCCGGTCCTGATTGAAATCTGAATTTCTTTCTGAGGGTATACCCTTCAAGTATATAGACATATATAGATATTTTAAGACGAAATTTTCAAATTTACCCATAACATTTCATGCCATAAATCGTTTTTTGTTGACCTGACAAAGGATTTCACTACAATTATATAAAAATTGTTAGCATTTATTTTCTGTGCACTAAAAATGATACAGTCCGCGATATTGAAATATTTTTTTATTGCTTGTTCGCCCCTTAAGCGATTTTGGCGCAATTTTCGACCATCTTTTAAATATCTTGTTGCTTTCACAGCTTCACTGCAGGTATCACAAATGACTTTCACGATAATACAATACATGTAGGTGAGAATGCCTTCGCCACTTTCACCCATACCCCACGACTGTTCCTGGCTCCAATTTGACATTTGTGACCTAACAATTCCATGAGGATAGTAAGCTTCATAAAGGAATACCTGGAGTAATGTTTTAAGTGACATAAAACACCAAACAAACAAATGAAGATATTAAATATTAACTTATCGCGTTTGTTGTTTGATAAAGAGCGTCACCTAGCGTGACAACACTTCGTCGGCAGCCATGCTCATCACCATTGTTTGTCATTTCCTTAGATCTGGCCACCTCAATGAGCAATGTTGTGAAGTCTGCTAAGGCAAGTTTAGTATCCAGTATCCAGAAGAAAAATAAAGAGGAAAGCGAGAGTTCTGTCTTCACGGAGACGTCCTCTTCCACTGCAGAAAGCAGCACCGAGCAAGAGGACGAGGATGCCCAGACCAAGGTGAGACAATAGCCGCTAGATTATCCGCGAAGCTTTTGGCTTAGTGAAGGTCATGTGGTATCACAAAGCCCGCATATAGGGTATATCGCTCACTATTTCGCAGAACTCTACATCGTTCATTAGATACATTTACTTATAGTAAATGTTTCGGAAATTTATGATTTATGATGTGCATGTATTTACATCCATTTTTACAAGGATTCCTTTTCTCAAGTATTTCAAGGATAACAAATTGATGATAAGAATTACATCATTTATCTCATTTTATTTTTCAGCTGAAAGTATTGGTTCAGTTGAGAGACATGATCAGAGAAACCCCAAAAAGTATGGCTAAGGGATTAGCTATTGGGCAGACTGAAACTATTCAAACTGAAACCATCATGATGCAGGTGTGTGCTGGATGGAAACCTTAAGCTATATATACATGGCAGAGGCCATTGTCAGAATCTGATTTGATTCTGACAAAAGTCTGGCAATGAGTAGTTGAAATATTAAATAAAAATATACATATTCCACATTTATTATTAATCACAAAGTAATATCCTTTAGACATTAAAATACAGGGTTTATAAGTGTGAACATATTGTGTGCTTTATCTATATCTTCATTAATGTCCTATATATCATAGGCAATACGAGAGGATCCTGACAGCCTAAGTAATAGCGTTAAATCTACAGCTGATGGTAACATCAGTCTCCCCATGAAGGATGAGCTGATCGGGGTGAATTCCACCCTGCTGTACGTCGATACCACGGTGAGAATATATCACATACACATACATGCCGGACTTAATATGACACATTGAAAATACCAAAAGGGTGAATTACTTATCTATACAGACGACGATTAAACGTGCAGATAGAAAACACAATTCATGGCTACCTGACAAACCTAATCACGACATTTTCTACAAGTCTGGTGAACAATATTGAGTGTATAGTGTTTTTTTTCTTTTTAACCTGCAGATTGTGACATCACCCAACATAAACCTTGATTCGGACACTGCCAAGTTTATCAACACTAATGTCATCGGTATTGAGTTAAGTGATGAAGATGGGAACACTATTCCAGTAGGAAACACCTCAGACTTCATTGATTTGGATATCATGCAAGACCCAAATAATATACCACAACCCAAGTTCATACAGGTATATTTACATACATTTGAAGGTCCTTGGCTTCAAAGTATAAAATCGTCTTTGGAGGAATACATTATTCCATGAAGCAATAGTTCTAAAATGACATTAAGTTCAACTTAATGCTCTTAAGGGAAAAGTATCTGACATGAATGCATATCTACCTGACAGATTTAGCATAACTGCAATCAATTTTGAAGAATTAATTACTGCATGGAATATTTCTGTTTTAGCCGATCATCCTGCCCAACCAGACCATGTATAACTACGTGACGAAGCTACGGACTGGGGACTGTTCCTGTCATATCCTCATCCAGCCCCTCAGTGCCCTGGACAAATACAGGGTCTACGTCAAGTTCGACACTCCCCCGACCTTGGACGACTTTGATCTCAACACTACCATTCCCCATGAGCTCGATAATGTTACCTATGGAAATGTCTCTCTAGATAGTGAAATTGAGGAGGAATTACGACATACTATATTCTTGTCTCCTGAATTTATTCAAGAAAGAAACAGCAACCTTACTGTTTATATAGGATTCATGCCCTTCGGTAGGTTTAAGCTAAAGCTAAATGTGCATGTGTTTTCTTATATCAACTGGTATTGCTATCATTCTCTCTCTTCACCTGAAATTAATATCCCATTTATTAAAGCATAGACAGAGTCTTCTAATAACAAGTAATATTGCAATAATTCTGTATCTTCACCTGGATTCAAATGAAGTCCCTCTTTATAAAATCATAGGTTTTTTCCAAGTATCAATAAGTGAGTGGTGGAAGTTATATATCCATATATTCCTAGAATCAATGACAAATGAGCAGTGGAGGTTATATGTTGTTTACAGAGGTGAATGATACAGCTGAGCAGCTTCTGTCGGACCCCGCTGCCTATGATGACTACTATATGGACTACGTCAGCGGCAACCAGAAGGCCACCATTCTCGGCAACTGTAACGTCACTATCTTCACATCCGGGTGTCGATACTGGGCTGAGGCGGAGAATGGTACCATACTAGGCTGGATATCAAACACGCCCACCACAAGGACAAGGGTGGGTCATATATGACCACAAATCAATGAAACGCCATAGCACATTATTGGACATACCAACAGTTTAAACTCAGTCTGTTGAAAGATATTTCCAATTTAAATTTGAAAATAATAACATATGTATGCTCCACATAGAAATACTTCTCATAAAGTATAAGCCTGTATTAAAAACATGTCTATAAGCGTACAGAATAGGAAAGCCTTTCGAACAAATATAAATATATACCTCAGCTTTGCAGGACCAAAATATATCAACTATAGCTACAATGCTTGTCTTATAGTATTTAATAATATTTATATTCTATCATGATAGATATTCACGACATCATTTGTGATAGGTCCAGTTATTATTTCATGAAGTGTATTTCTAATTATTTGTTTTATGCTGCAGATACATCCGATCTCCAACACCAGGTTCACTCGCTGCCAATCCGATCACCTGACATCATTCGGAGCAGACTTCTTTGTTCCTCCTAACACAATTCACTTTGACACAGTGTTCAATGACCTTGGGGCAAAATTGAAAGATAACAATGCAGTCCTTATTTTCATCTGCCTCATCCTGTTTGTCTATTTTTTACTTGTTATATGGGGAAGGAGGAAAGATAAACAAGATATCATCAAGGTAATGTACAGTCAGAACACATTCTTTTATTATACTTCAGCAAATAATGATAAAAACCAATATATGACCAATTATTGTATGTGTTTGTTCAGTGGGGAGTGCAGCCCCTGAGCGATAATGTGGTCAACGAGAAATACCTGTACCAGGTCTCTGTGTACACGGGCATGAGGAAGGGAGCTGGTACTAAGTCTCAGGTGAAGTTTGTCCTGTCTGGAGATCACGGGGACACCGGCGTAAGACAAATGAAGGATTTAAAGAGAAAGGTATTGCACTTAATTACATGACTGAAATGGCATGAATATCTATCTTCGGTTTTTATCAAACTCTTAGTTTGAGTCCCTAATGCACAGCTGTTCACTGATTGGATACTTTGTTCGCAGCTACTGCCCATACATACTGACTATTTTAGCACATATACTCGACTGTCAAACCTGAAGGTAAAATATCTCTTTAATAAAGTATTCGCTAATTGAAACATTTCTGATTGTAGTCTTTTGACCGCGGTAGTATTTGCCACTTTCTGATGAGTGTTGAGAAGGCATTGGGGCCCTTGACCTACATGCGTATATGGCACGATAATTCTGGGAAGGGCAAATATGCCAGCTGGTACCTGGACAGGGTGGTAGTCGCAGACCTACAGACCAACAAAACGTAATTATATCATAATCAGATTAATATTTCTAATGGGTTCTTTTATATCTAAATAATATGAAAACTATGTAATTATGATACAAATAACAAATAAGTATATCACCAATAGGTCCTTTTTCATGTGTAATCGTTGGTTGGCCGTGGAGGAGGATGACGGCATGATTGACAGGACTATGCCTGTCGCTGGCCGGGAGGACATGGCCACCTTCGGATCTCTCTTCACCACAGCGACCCGGCGCCGACTGACTGACTCTCATCTATGGGTCTCAGTGATGTCCCGGCCAAACCGCAGCAACTTCACCCGGGTGCAGAGAATATCCTGTATCCTATCACTCATCTTCACCACTATGATTGCCAATGCCATGTTCTACAAATCAGATGACAAGGTTGATAATGTACATGAGATCACGCTGGGTCCTATATCATTTGGGGTACATCAGCTTTGGGTGAGTTTTGCCAGCAGCCTTGTTGTACTCCCTGTTAACCTCCTTATTGACCAAATGTTCAGGAAGAGCGTGCCAAAACCCAACAAGGTACATGCCAAACACGGCAACAAGGGAATCTTCTCCAGATTTAGACGTCATGCCAAGTGTTTGAATGAAAAGGACACTGCAAAATATGACACCAGAATTGTAAATGATGATGAAAGTAACACAGTGTCAATATCATCTCGCTCTACCACACCCATTTCAAATGCAGATAGTAGTGACATTTTCACAGTGTCACGCCCAGAATCAGCACAATCCTGGAAATCAAATCAATCTGGAGAAAATATGACAATTTGTGATTTCGAAGAAGAAAAAAACAAGCCTAAGCCAAGAAAAGAGAGTAAAAAATGGAATTTAGGTAGCAAGTTATCGTTCTTGGGAAGTAATGACAATGTTCAGGAGCTGGCAGACAAAATCAATGAGAATGTTAGGAAACTAGAAAGCAAGAAGAAGAAGAAAAAGACCCTGCCATACTGGTGTGCCTATATAGCCTGGTTCTTCTGCTTCTTGAGTGTAGCCACATCGGCCTTCTTTACATTCACCTACAGCATGGAATGGGGCAAAGAGAAGGCCAATGAGTGGCTAAGCGCCATGCTTCTTTCCATCCTGGAATCTGTTATTCTTATCCAACCAACAAAAGTAAGATTCCATACATGTTTCTGGTATTATAATCAATTAATTAGAATTAATTAGAAATTTGCAAGAATAAAGAATCATTTTTCATCTTGTATTTTCTTATGTAAGAGACATGGTTTGAAAATATAATTTACAGATTATCTTCATAGCAATAATAATATCAGTGTTCCTGAAGAAACCGGAACTTGAAGAGGATGCAGAAGAAAATAATCCAGATGAAACATCACCAAAAGAGGACGAGGAAATAACTATAGAACGGCCACAGAATAGTGAGTTATGTTAAAGGTCTTAGAATATATGAGATACACAGACAAGTAGGTTATATATAGATCTCAGGTAACGAGTGACCTCAGACAACAAGTTACCCCAGACAACGAGTTACCCCAGACAACAAGTTACCTCAGACAATGAGTTACCTCAGATAACAAGTGAGGTTGGATAAAGAGTGACGTTGGATACCGAGTGACCTGCGATGAGTTACCTCAGAGAAGTTACCTCAGACAAAATGTAAAAACTCCAAACAACAAGTCACATAACATGATTTGTCGCCATTTCACTGTGATTAAACAAACGATAAACATGGAACCACGCTATATATCATGGAATAATAGCGTTTAGTGCCCTCACGAATGATTGGCCGTTAATTCGTATAATTTCATTGCAGGATTCCGGGAAAGTCTCCCAACAGATGTCGCTGATTCTGACACATTGGCAAAAGCCCGTGAGCAGCGTCTCAAGGAGATTCAAATGCACCGGGTGTCGCGGCATATCGTCGCCTACTGTATATTCCTGGCATTCACTGTGTTCCTGGCCCATCAGACAATAGACAAGCGATCATACCTGATCAAAAGAGACATTCTTGGCAGCTTCTATGATACAACCCCCTCATTTGAAAGTGTAAAAACGCTTACATTATATATATATATATATTTGTTTTAATCAAGTAAATCTATGTATACAAGCTATACAGGGTCATACCGCACTGCTATGGAATACCCTTCGATCGTAATTCAAATAATTTGTTTGCGCTTTTTTGGAAGCTTGAAGTTACTATTTTCATATCATTATAAGTATGTGCTAAGAAAAAAACTCAATAATAACTAAACAAATAATCAGAGTTGGCTGAAAGATCCCAACACTTAAACTTACTCTTTCATCAGGTGAAGTCCCCGGACAAGTTGTGGAAGTGGACAACCAAGGTTCTTTTGCCCGGTCTTTACGAATCTAAGTGGTACAATGGTAAGAGTCTGCCGGCCAGTGACGTGAGGATCACCTCCAACCTGGCCGCGTACCGGGCCGGCCCCCCACGCATCAGGCAGCTCCGAGTCGTCCCAGGTAACTCGCTGAGATCCCAGGGCCGATAGACGGCCAACCACTTATAAGATATCAATAGATAGGCTCTGTTGATGAAATTTTCTGAATGAAATGAAATTGGTATAACAGTAAATAAGAAAATGTATTGATGTCTGGTATATACAAAATCTATTTCAATAAAAGCTATTTCGCTTTGCACAATACATTTTCAAAATTCTGAGACTTTTATAGTTCAAGACATTGATTGGGTTTATGGAAATGTTTTCTCATCTTCTAGGTCTGTGCGTGCCTCACCCCACGGTAAGGGATCTTTTCGTTGAATGCAATGAGGAATACTCAGTTCCATACGAAGATGACCACAACTACTTGGTCGACTGGAAACAAGTTCCCTCAAACTCCACAGCAGTGCTTCCTGCCAACTCCCCCTGGCGGTTTCGCAGTCTTCTGGACGTAGATGGCGTGCCTCACGCCGGTACATTTGCTCTGTATAATGGAGGAGGCTATGTGAAAGACTTCATGGGATCCACAAAGCATGCCCTGAAGGGGGTGCAGGAAATGGCCAAAACCAGATGGTTTGACAAGTACACACGAGCCATTTTTGTGGAGTTTACAGTATATAATGCTAATGTGAACTTGTTCAGCTATGTCAAGTTGCTAGTAGAGTTCCCAAACACCAACAAGCCTGTGCATTCTATCACAATAAACACGTTCAGGTTATTCAGTTATGTTGGAGGGTTTGCTGCCTTTGTTCTGTTTTCTGAAATAGTATTTGTGGTGTGCAATATTTACTTCATTGGTTCTCTAATTCGAAGATGTAAAAGAGAGGGTTGGAGAGATTTTTTCAAAGCATTCTGGAACTTGGTTGACCTGATTAATCTGGGTTTATCTGTGGCAGTCATCGCTATGTATATTAGCAGACAAGGGGCAACTACCTATGCGATGACAAAAATCAAGAAGTTAAAGGGTGTGTTATATTTCAGTCCCAATCATAAATTTGGATTTTAAATAATACCATCTTCACTTTGTATCTCATAACAATTATTAGACATAATTATTTATTTTTTTCAATCTTGGAAAACATAGTACCTCTATTCTAATCAATTATTAGTCATAATTATGCTCTTTTTATTTGGGACAATATAGTACTTATGTTCTAATCACTTATTATTTCCAGGAGCCTACTACAATTTCCAGAGACTGGCGATGTGGTCGGAGATCCTGGCCACTCTCATCGGAGTGGTGGTATTCTTTGGTATCTTAAAGCTGATCTTCCTTCTACGGTTCAACCGGCGAATATCAATGCTTGCCTCCACACTGAAACAGTCAGCTAAAGACATGGGGCCTTTTTCAGTGGTTTTCTTTATCGTGATGGCTGCCTATTCTCAGTATGCCTATGTGATCCTGGGAAGGAAACTGGATGGGTATTCCACCTTCATTGCCACAGTGGAATCTCTTCTCTCCATGCTTCTGGGATCATTTGACTACGAGGAACTGGCCACAGCAGAGCCTGTCATGGGGCCTCTGTTTTTCTTCACATTTGTCATCGTGATGATGTTTGCGCTGCTCAATATGTTCTTGTCAATTATCAATGACACGTTTGCCATGGTTAAGGATGATATCGGTAAACAATCCAATGATCATGAACTGGTGGACTTTTTCTTGGGACGTTTTGAGAAGTGGACTGGTCTAAATATCTCCAAGACACTGGCCAAAGTGAAAAACAAATATATCAATGGTATGTTTCACATTTGTTTGTTGAAATATATTTTTGTCTCATCTGTGACAGCTGTCGGTGAGACTAAGATGTCACTTTTTATTTGTCCGTCTGTCTCTGTCTACCGCCTGTTAACATTTATACCCATGAGCTATTATCAGTGGCAATTATAGATAGAGCTTTGGTGGGATGATACATCTTGAAGAGTAGCATTAGTTATCCAGAGGAAAGCCATGCTTCAGCTATTTGCCAAACTTCAGTGGCCAATGCAACATTTTGCAGAAAAAAACTTGTTGCTTTCATCTTTTTTTGTTGCTATTTTACAACATCCAACCTTGAAACGTGGTGCAAATGTGTATCATAATGTTCTCCATAGGGGCTTGTTAACAGATTTATGTTTGAGTGAGCAGTCAGGCCTCAATAACACTTAAACAAACATTGAATTTGACAATAAGTGACTGACCAGTCATCTTTGGCTGGATGATTTAACTTGGTGGATAGTATTTGCATCAGTCACGCGCATCATGCTTGGCTGGGCAGTCATGCCCAAGTGAAAAGAAAAGTTACCGAAATATTGAAATGAACTTCAGAAGGTTGTTATAATAGATACGTTTGGCACGTCTTTTCATTTATCAATACGCTTATCTAAGCTGGAAAAATAATAAAATGTGTACTATTGTGGGTAATATTGGGCTTTTTGACATAATTGTGCTTGAATTTGCAGTCACGAATCAGTGATCACCTCAAAGAAATTATTGACAAGGACATTACTCAGCTACTGTGACGGATGGAGATGTAGTTTTGGGTTGGATGACGCGTCTTGATGAATAGTACTGGTATCGATGATGAACGTCATGCTTCATTGACCAAACATGCCCTTTGTAATCAAGTCGAACAAATAACATTGTCAATGTATATTCATTGATATTGCAGACAATATAGGTTGGATTGTAGAAACTTATAAATGGTAATGGTATCAGTGATGCACTATAAGCTTCATTGATCAGTCACGCCTGAATGAACTATCAGTGACTATCTTGATGCCTTATTGGTAAAATGATTTAGTTTGATGAATGGTTCGGGTATCAGGGACAACCTTTTTATTTCAGTGAAGTCATGCCTTTTTCCAGAATTCATGTTCTCACATTTCTATGACTCATAAGTATAAGGTGTTGAAGTAATGCATCTCAGAATTTTAATCATTACTACGTTTGGTTTGAGAAGAGAGCAAACTGAGACAACAGGCCAGACCCTACTATTTGTCTGAAAAAAAATATGAAGACTTCATTTCTGTAAATTTCTGTAACTGTATTGTCTTATTTCTCCATTGTTCTATTTATGTTAGACACATGCATTTGGCACTAATGCCCAAATCAGAAGCATGTTGCACGGTTAGAAATGATATTGTATTTAATAAGTATATTAAAAAAATGGTTTTGAGTTTTATCTTTTTATATTGCTTAGATTTAGTTTATTAAAACATATCCATTAATTCAACTCAATGATTAAAGGCACAAGTGTTGTTGACATTGTTATATATGTTGCATGGTTACATAACCTAACAAAATATATTGTTGAGATGTAGTTCATAGTATAACGCTCACAGTATGAATAGATACAGGCACATATCTACGTTTTGAGAAAATATTCAGTCTAATAATCGTTATAACCTAGCAGACAGGCCACGTGAATACCATATTGTACAATTTTCTGTTTTGTTTGAAACCTCATGATTTCTGTTCCAGCTTATGACGTGGTTAGGACGTTAAATTTCAAGATGTTTATGATTTTTCAAGATGTGGATTCTTTTGCACCTGAATAATTCACATCTGTTTGCCTTGCATGTTGTCCATGTCGAAACCACGTTACTTCGACCAGTTTTGAACCTGCTGGGAAATGACTACTGTCAAATGATAATGTTTTCAACAACAAAAATATTAAATGAATTGATATTTAGAAAAAGAGCTGGCTGAGGAGGAGGAAGTGCGATGTGTGTCAAGCCTGGAGCAGATTGATCAGAGCCTGGATACCCTGGATATGCACATCACCAGGCTGTACCAACACTTCTGCTGGAACCTTGCAGGTACATACAGTCAGTGACATCTAAGCTGTAGACGACATCAAAGATGCAATTTAGTATAGCACCTGATTGTCTCTGTTTATCACCCTGTTTGATCTCTTGACACATGAGCGTGTCAGGAAATTTCTTTTTTTTTCTAAGTGCTCATGCACTTAAACGTCTTAAACGAAAAAATAACCACAGCGCTCCTATCGTGCGTAACTTTCCTGTCGTTCACGGTACAATAATGAAATATTTTAATATTAATATGGACATGAAAATGATAGAAACGTGAAACATAATTCGAGATTTGTTCTACTTAATATTGTGAGAATATATATATGATTTCAGGGGATATGGATAATATCAGTCTGCATGGCATGGATGCAAGTTATGATAGCACCAACCTGCAGGTTCTATCGGAAGCTCCGTGGGAATATGAAATGATGGGTGCAGAGACAGGGGCCTGTGGTGGAATGTCGGAGAAAATGTTACATGGAGAGCCAGATATGGGCGCTGGCAAGAAAATATGGCAGTTTCTGAAAAATCCTAAAAGTTATGGAAAGTTCAGCAATGTTGATGATGGACGCTAAATTTGAAATCGAATGATATCCTGGCACTGACTATATAAATTGATAAAATATCAGCACTGAATATATATTTTGATTGTTAAATAGTATAAATGAATTAATCTGACATAAATATATGATCATAATAGATTGTATACTGAAAATGAAGAATAATCATAACACGTCAAATGCTTTCTTTATATTCTGAAATTAGATAATGATTCTGAAATTAGGTTATGATACTGAAATTAGATTATGATCGCATAACAAGACGGTCCCATAAGATTTTGATAATCTCATGCTTATGACATCCAAACATTCTCGGTGTAATATTTTTGATGTTTTAAATTAAACAGCAGTACATACCAGCACACAGCATGCCACAGCAATACATACCAGCACACAACATGCCACAACAGTACATACCAGCACACAGCATGCCACAGCAGTACATACCAGCACACAGCATGCTAAAGCAGTACATACCAGCACACAGCATGCCACAGCAGTACATACCAGCACACAACATGCCACAGCAGTACATACCAGCACACAGCATGCCACAGCAGTACATACCAGCACACAGCATGCCACAGCAGTACATACCAGCACACAGCATACCACAGCAGTACATACCAGCACACAGCATGCCACAGCAGTAGATACCAGCACACAGCATGCAACTGCAGTACATACCAGCACACAGCATGCCACAGCAGTACATGCCAGCACACAACATGCAACAGCAGTACATACCAGCACACAACATGCCACAGCAGTACATACCAGCACACAGCATGCCAGAGCAGTACATACCATCACACAGCATGCCACAGCAGTAGATACCAGCACACAGCATGCCACAGCAGTACATGCCAGCACACAGCATGCCACAGCAGTACATACCAGCACACAGCATGCCACAGCAGTACATACCAGCACACAACATGCTACAGCAGTACATACCAGCACACAGCATGCCACAGCAGTACATACCAGCACACAACATGCCACAGCAGTACATACCAGCACACAACATGCCACAGCAGTACATACCAGCACACAGCATGCCACAGCAGTACATACCAGCACACAGCATGCCACATCAGTACATACCATCACACAGCATGCATGATACAGCAGTACATACCAGCACACAGCATGCCACAGCAGTATATACCAGCACACAGCATACCACAGCAGTACATACCAGCACACAGCATGCCACAGCAGTAGATACCAACACACAGCATGCCACAGCAGTAGATACCAGCACACAGCATGCAACTGCAGTACATACCAGCACACAGCATGCCACAGCAGTACATGCCAGCACACAACATGCAACAGCAGTACATACCAGCACACAACATGCCACAGCAGTACATACCAGCACACAGCATGCCAGAGCAGTACATACCATCACACAGCATGCCACAGCAGTAGATACCAGCACACAGCATGCCACAGCAGTACATGCCAGCACACAGCATGCCACAGCAGTACATACCAGCACACAGCATGCCACAGCAGTACATACCAGCACACAACATGCTACAGCAGTACATACCAGCACACAGCATGCCACAGCAGTACATACCAGCACACAACATGCAACAGCAGTACATACCAGCACACAGCATGCCACAGCAGTACATACCATCACACAGCATGCCACAGCAGTAGATACCAGCACACAGCATGCCACAGCATTACATACCAGCACACAGCATGTAACTGCAGTACATGCCAACACACAGCATGCCACAGCAGTACATACCAGCACACAGCATGCCACATCAGTACATGCCAACACACAGCATGCAACTGCAGTACATACCAGCACACAGCAGAACATACCAGCAAACAGCATGCCACAGCAGTACATACCAGCACACAGCATGCCACAGCAGTACATGCCAACACACAGCATACCACAGCAGTACATACCAGCACACAGCAGAACATACCAGCACACAGCATGCCACAGCAGTACATACCAGCACACAGCAGAACATACCAGCACACAGCATGCCACAGCAGTACACAGCATGCCACAGCAGTACATACCAGCACACAGCAGAACATACCAGCACACAGCATGCCACAGCAGTACATACCAGCACACAGCATGCCACAGCAGTACATACCAGCACACAGCATGCCACAGCAGTACATGCCAGCATGATGTATGTCACAGCGCTACATGCCAGCACATTACAAACAACAAGATATGAATTGCCCTCATCATTAGCGTTCTTTACCCTCATCACAATCACTTCGTTGATAGATTTTCGACCATCCTTACACCACCATATTATTGATGCTTTCACGGCTTGATCCTCATTGGTTTAAATGATTTTGCCGCTCACACAACTCGTTTGTGTACCTGTGAATGCATTCGCGCCTCTACCCCATTCAACATTTTTATTTTCCAATCTGGTTTCATACCAATTTTGGTATTTTGTTTTAGGGGAATATATAACACATCATGAAATTCTGTGTCATTTTGCAATGCACGCATGGGGTTCACTTCAGTCATGGCGACATTTTAACCTTCTGAAAACTAAGGCAGACTAATTAAAATTTGCGGATTTTATTAATTAACAGTTAACGTCATATTGAGTTTGTTTAGGTCAGAAGTGTTCCAAATTGAGCATTTTATTCCGAGAAGGCGCTGTGACGTTGAATGGCGGGTAAACCAATCATTGTCTTGTATAATAGCTTTCCATATTTAGAAACATGATCAGACAAAGGTCAATTGATAATTGCTGGTAACAAATGGACGTTACATCTTCTTGACTATCAGTCTTAGTGGTGACGGTAAACAACATAATGTCTTGAAAATGTATTTATTTCAGAAATACAATTTATTTTTTTCAGAGAAATGTGACAGGATATCATCAAACCCAAATTATAGTAGGCTAAAATAGTCTAGATCACCTGATGAAATAGACAGCATTTCTATAAACATTCGTATTTCATATCGAGGAGATTTTGATTCGAGGAATTGCTAACTCAGGGGCCAGAGTGTCTAATTTTGACAGACATATCAGAATAGATATATCTGGCTATTTCCCCGACTGTGTTATTCATCTTAATTATAGTCTTCGGTGTCAATTGTAAATCCTTATATTTGTTAGATCGGCGCCACAGTCTGATGAATAGATGTAGAGTATAATGATCATGCCAATTAAATCCATTAGGCTGTAGCATTTGGTCAAGTTCATATCCATTTGGTCTGTTTAGTTTAGTTTTTTCAATGTGGATTATATCAGGATTGAGCTTAGCAAGTTTAGTGGGAACATGACCAGAGTTGTAGGACCAGACATTTGGCTTATAATCATTAACAAAAGACATCAACCACTTCTTGAGGAATAGAGACTCCCTTGTACATATAATAATTCCAGCACATATCTTTCCTGCTTCATTCTCAAAACCCAAAGTACAGTTATAATCCAAGAGTTCATTAAGACTGTGCAACACCCAGACATCCATATCAAGGTATATGCCACCGTACTCTGTTAATATCTTGATTCTGTCAATATTAGCACTGGCAGTTTCAAATATTGATGGTTTTATTGGTACACCATGAATATCTTTTGGAGGTTCTCTGTTTTTGATTGTGAGCAACCTCCTCACCTGACTCCAGTATGTCCCACGTGGTTCATTATTGGTGTGGAAGTATATTTTGTCTGGATTCTGTACTTTATGGACACTAAGAATGCTCAGCATTTGATGGAACTGTAAGTGATGTGTTTTTGAACTGTACCATATGTAATGGACGATGTTTGGTACTACCCTTCCGCTAATATTGACGATGTTTGGTACAACCCTTCCGCTAATATTGACGATGCTTGGTACAACCCTTCTGCTGATATTGACGACCTTCGCTGCTTGTGATATGTCTGTAATTCCAGATGTTCGAGTGATCTCATTTTTATGAGAAACCAACTTGTTCCTCAGTACACATCCACAAACAAGAAGGAACATACTTAGGACAAGACAAAAACACGATGGGCTTTTATTCCGGCTCTGAAAATTAAACAGATATTCGTCAGTTTTATATGTCCAAATGTTTTATATAATTTGAAACAATTATCAGTTGCAAATCGGATGAGATTTGACCTGGGATATAAAGTATGTTATTTCGGGAAGAATGTTTTGCAGATTATGAAAATAAGATATACACCTACCTTTGGCTTATGCAGCATGATGTCACCTGTACATTACATTTGTGATAGTTACATTACATCTTAAGTCATTTTGAATTCACAACACTGTGCCAAATTTCGAAACTCAGACTACCATTAAATACTGCGTCACAAATGACTTTCTAGGCACTTTTAGATGATTTAATGCTTACTAATCATATTGTTCTTAAATATACCAAATATTCAAAATAAAATAAAAATCCAACCTTTTTTGATATGTAATTCATTCTCGCTTAGGCTGTTAGTTCACATTGCAATATTTTACACTGTAAAAAGTCTCTATTATTAAGATGAATCTAAATTATTTTAGAATAACAAAAGCCCCCCTCCCTGTAACACGATTCCAAACTTCCTCTTTTTGCAAGAGTCTTGAAAGAGAATTGTCAAGATATATCACATGATATTACCAGTGAGATCTGCCCTGGCAGTAATAAACATATATCAATTGGTCCTGTTATATCTTTAAATCAGGATAATCAAAGCAAAATGTAGATCTTAAAGTTTTACAGCAAAAGTAACTGTAGATTGTCACTGCAGTATTCTTGGATAGTTTATTTACATCAACGTTTCATGTACAAAAAGGTAACGTTTATGTTTTAATCTGTTTATATTGAGATTAGTATTTCTATTAAATATTTTCTGATACCCTCTCACGCAGTGACGGCTGCTTGTGGACTAATTAGTTTGGGATATTTAAATCAAGCCCGCTAGTTCTTCTCGGATTACATCGTTAACATCACGGGTATTGTTTCACACAAACCCTTTTGATTCTAATGAATAACAGGTATAACCTGAACATTGTTATCGAACCAAAAGGTTTGTAGGATATAATACGATTTGAGGTGAATCGCGCCATGGACATATTTTTTTTAAACGTAGCCGTTGCCTAACCCCTTGGTAAATGACATATTATTTTGCATAGATGTGATCAATATTTCATCAAAGGTTTTTTTCCTTTTTTTATTTCAGTTTCCTTCTTCATTTTCTTTGACAGCTTGAATATTTTATTGTTGAGCTTAATCATTTCTCTGCATGAAGCAGATAGTCAAGGAATGTTGGGTTTCAAAATAGAGGTTATAACAATTGCTTAATAAAAAAGGATATAATGGCAGCTTTCGTTTCGATCAATATTTGGGGTGAATAGGTACATACTATTATCTGCATGTAATTGTCAGTTTACATATTTACCACAACACTTTCATAGTTCAGACTTACTGAAATATTAAAATACTTGTATTGCTGTGTGCAATCTGATGCAAGACTGTGATTGTCTTGGGTGACTGTAAGCTGAATCTTCGCAGCAGATGGCACCACTGTATGGATTTGGTAACAGTGGCTTGGGAGAACCTTTGGGCTTCAATGAAATCAAATTATACCGCATGCCCATGGTTAACGTCAGGTTAGAAAGCAGATTTACTGGTGAAATATACTGGTGATATATGAAACTTGGCTCGATAATAGATATGTGTTGTTGAAATTAAAGATAACAGAAATACTTTCTCGTTGCTCAGTTAGTATGACATCTGTGTCTGGGGGTTGAAGAGAAAATCAATAAATCGTACCTACACATTGATGGAGAATTATACAATATTCTCAATCTATGCGGATGATATGAAGATCTACATTCCTGTTCTGTTGACCACAGAAGGGACATTCTCACGTTAGGAATTAGGCATTAGTCAGACAATATGTAGATGGGAAGACAGCTAAGACACTGGCCTATGTCGTTGTGCCTTCTATGCTGGACTATGACAATGGTCTCCTTGCTGGTCTCTTTGACTCAGAACGTCTGAAGTTGCAATATTTGCAGACATCTGCAGCACTAGTGGTAGGGATAATCAAGACATTTGGTCATATAACAGAAAAACTAAAGGTGTTACACTGGCTACACGTGCAAGAATTGAGTTTATAATTCTCCTCACTACCTGGAAGGCCCTAAATGGTTAGGCACCCCCTTACCTGCCTGACCTATTGCAGGGAACTGCTTGACCTACTGCAGGTAAGATGGAGTGTGAGAGACTTGAAATCAAATAATGGTACTCACCTTTCTGTTCCTAAGACTCGCATGAAAACAGTGGCAGGGCTTTCTCTGCTATTGCCCCTAAGTCATGGATTTTGTTTGTTTTTGCATTTACATCAATTTAAAATTTCAGTCATTTCGTGATGAGACCTATTTGTAGCAGATATAGTGCTGCCTCACTGAATTGTCATGTCACAGGACCTGGTCACAGATTTACAAGGACAATGTGTTAACCCTTTAGGCACATGCCTCAGCTCTGAAACTGAATCCTGAGTTCAATCTCGTCATGGCCGGGGATAGAACCCTTGACCTTTGGATCACCACAGAGGAACTGGTGCTGATAAGCTGGTGCTAATGTTGAAAGTTATGTAAAACCCCAAACAAACCAATTATTATGAAATATTAAGGATCCCAATGATAGTGTTACTCATTGGAAAGGTACCGGAAATAATTACACTGAAGAGATGCAATATGGATACAAATTGTCATCAGTATTTTTAAGCCACAGGAGAATTCAACTCACCCAATGGTACATGCATTAGGATCTAGCTTAATTGTTACCTTAAAGTTAGATTTTGATAGCTCATATCCTTTGCTGAGATAATCATTTATCATGTCTTGTAAAGAGAGTCTAACTACATTGTAATTTTGACGAGCCTTTCCATGTTGACTATTGATGGTTGGATAGTATTGTGTGTTGACCCTTTCTTATAATCTGCGCGTGACGCACACAATTGTGAGAGAACTGCCATTGGGCGAAACAAATAAAACTTCAAGTGCCATGCTTAGCTACCAAACTGAGATTTTGAAAATAGAGGTACAAATTTATGTTATATGAATTTAAATGTTTGCAGATGTTTATTGTTTGCTAATTTCAGTTTTCATGAAATACATTCTGCTGACTAATCTGGCTGAAAGCTGACATTTCATGAGATTTGTCTGTCCGAAATGTATTTATAATCATTTTATACAAATATAAACAAACAATGACCTTGTAAAATCACAATAATCCTTAATGCTGTTTTCTAGGTTTTTCTTTGGTAAGACTAAATAGGAGCACTCTTTCATGATTTGAAAATTTCTGAATTTGAAAATTTCTGAATTTGAAAATTTCTGAATTTGAAAATTTCTGAATTTGAAAATTTCTGAATTTGAAAATTTCTGAATTTGAACATTTCTGAATTTGAACATTTCTGAATTTGAACATTTCTGAATTTGAACATTTCTGAATTTGAACATTTCTGAATTTAAAAATTTCTGAATTTTGGAAATTTCTGAATTTTGGAAATTTCTGAATTTTGGAAATTTCTGAATTTTGGAAATTTCTGAATTTTGGAAATTTCTGAATTTTGGAAATTTCTGAATTTTTTAAATTTCTGAATTTTTTAAATTTCTGAATTTTTTAAATTTCTGAGAAGAAAGACTGATCGCATGATTCCATGATTGCCCGAAATTTGTTACCTCTCATACCATACCCAAACATACACTTAGGTGAAAATGTGTCGGTACATAATTGCACTGCACACAGGGGTCTTTTGAAGGCTGGTAGACTAAACTGTTACATGTGCTTTTAAAGTGTGAAGACGTTGATTTTATTTTTATTGTAAATCTCAATATTTGTTAGTTTAAATGTGATATCCTGGTACTAAGCATGTATTTTCAAGCTTTATTTCAGTATATGTTGAATTAAGTGAAGCTTAATTACAGTTGAGAGAGGTATTACATAAAGTGGTATATGTTTTTTTCTGTCGGAATGCAGTAATATTAATGGTTCATGTTATTTGTAATATACCTTGCATGCAGATTCGCAACATCAATAATATTTCGTACCATTGCGCCCTTAAGAGATTTTGATGGAATATTCAGCCATCTATAAGCCATTATAGTTTCTTTGCTTTTACAAGCTTACTACAGCAAAATCATTGATTTTCCCGGTAACGCAAAGGTGCGAATTCTTTCGCCACTCTCACCAGATCCATTTTTATCAGCATTCAACATGATCAGTCGTGTGGACTAAATATAATAGCGTATACAAGTCTTCACTTTATTTTGACATGAACTTGACCATCCCTTTTTTTCACACAATTCAATTTAAATTTAAAATAAGCTGTCATACATGACCTATGCGTCAATTGTGATTAATTTTAAACCAATGCACCTTTTCAGCGAAGGGCACGATGATACACACTACACCGGACTGGTTGCAAAAACAGGATGAGCGCTCTGCAAAGTTACATATACCCACATGCGTCGTGCTTATTTATCACGTATTGATGAATACATGACAGATCACTAAACTTTAAATCTGTTTTATTACAATCATGTATTTTAATCTAATTTGGAAATATTTGTTCCTTGTGCATATCTACTTTTATTTTGCAAATTTATTTTCGATGAGTCCATATTTCAAAATGGGAAGATGTTGTCACGCTATTTAGATAGTAGATTAAAGTTATTTTGAGCCAATCAAAATAACGAGTTTCAATGATGTCCTGATGACCACGTGTCATGGAGGCGGGACTCTTTGTTGTGGACGCTGTGGCGTGCGTCCACCTCATTTCTCATGAAGTCACTTCACACCTCACCTTCAGCCCAATGAAGGACGAATGTCTGATGTCAAGCTCTAATAAAAGATATGATCTGTGGTCCACAAATATTGTCTGGGTCACAAAGAATGGCTTATTATATAAACCTGACAACTTCCGCTGTCAGGTCGCGTGAAATACTGGGCCGAAGATATCAAAATTAGGAAAAACTGGCGCAAAGAGAAAATCTTATTTGAGGTTTCAAAAAAAAACGCATATTAGTATATGCATAAGTTGGGGGAAATGTTAAGATGGGCTTTGCACGGGAAAACACATCCTCAATGATTATGGAGATTTTCCAAACCTGAAGCTAAAAACATTTCGAACTGCCATACAGTTAATTTCATTATTATTATTGTAGTGGAAACTGAGACACCTCACAAAAATAATTCGTTAACATCAATGCGCATGTCTATCTGGAGTGTGCTATTTATAGAACCTTGTGATTTGATAATGAATTTATACCGATTCGCTGAGAAAAATAATTTAAACAGCTTGATATTAACTATTCTGAACAATGCACTGACTATCGGTGCATTTGAAGAACGAGGTAAAGAAATGTAATACTTCAAACAAAAGTTCACTCCCAGGGCAGCACGCATTGCCACTCTAAACTTCCTGAGGTTAAGGTTTGATACGTGAGGTAACTATGAACTGTCCACGTCATTTCTCGTGGTTGCCCCTGGCCACCGTTCCATGGGTTCAGCGACAACCTCTCAACCAAGAACACACAAACATAAAGGTCAGCCCAAATATAGGAAGTAAATGTTTATCTTTGTCAGTATGGTCATATTGATGTCCTCAAATTCGCATCTGCACCTTTATTTCTGCTCTGTCATTGCATACGTTTTCTTTCTGAGACAAAATCATTGTTTTGTCGGCCATATCAATATAATAATCATAAAACGCTAAGGATCCTGTGCATATACACAATAAACCTGTCTAATACTTTGCCCTACTATCATTTTACATGTTAAATGTGTATATTTAAAAGGCATTCCCTTCATTACAAAATGTTTTAAGATATATATTTTTGGTCATCGAATGACCTCAGTGTTCATTTTGATGGAAATTGAAATATGGAGCAATTAATCCTTAGAATTGATAGCCATATTTGTTAAAGCGATCATTGTCGGCCCATCAACAAATAGTGGGGTGTGAAAAATCGTGGGCTGACTCAGAAAAAAAATCTATTTATTCTTTAATGGTTTGTCAATTACATTGGATATTTAACAAATTATCATATGTCGACCTTGAATATATTTTTTTTAATTATCAGTCAATTCCATTGGATTCTTTCATTAATTAATAGCAAATTCCCTTGGACTTTTTCATGAGAATCCTTTAATCTAGATTTAAAATTTCAAGCAGGAAAAATAATGAATAATGGTTAAGGAGTGGTCAGCGTAATGTGTTTTGATGATTTAATTTACCAACCAACAAAGCAGGAAATTGTGGAGGGTAAAAGTTTACCAGGGTGCATATGAAGTATCACAGGAAGGAATATTTTAGAAAAAAAACCAATCTATACTTTTTGTTGTCCCAGCAAATGTTAACATTATACTTATGTTTAGCTAAGAATGGCTTGTACATTTCAAAATAACCTGAGCTAAGCATAATGACCCTTGTTTGTTGACGTTTATGCAACCCAAACGTGACTATTTGTGTGTTTGCTTTATAAAGAAGAGCAAAGTTGGTAATATTCACATTAGTACAGACAAGTTTTACCTTGGGATCTGAGAGGCACCTTGTGAATTATATCTTGTCTTATCTCACATATGCAAAGACATACATAGCAGTGATAGTAATGCAAGGATTTAAAGGCTTCTGTATCATTGAAAACACTTGTTTTATTATAAAAAATATATCAATATCAATATCAGCAGTATATCATAGTATGCGTAGTATATCACAGTATGCATTATTTCAATATTTTACCATAGAAGGTGAATGTATTCGAAAATACATAATTGCAG
Source organism: Amphiduros pacificus (assembly GCA_949316495.1). Taxonomy (NCBI): domain Eukaryota; kingdom Metazoa; phylum Annelida; class Polychaeta; order Phyllodocida; family Hesionidae; genus Amphiduros; species Amphiduros pacificus. Next base: position 8,960,971 of record OX439002.1, on the reverse strand, counting down.
CTTGGATTTCATTTCCTTTTCTGTAGGATACATATTGTGATTTTTTTCATTATTTATATAAGGTAGTGTTTAATCTATAAAACAAAATCGTGATCAAATTGTGACAATTAAAAATATAAATTCCCAATTTATAAAATGGCTATCCTCTAGTATGTGTGAGTTTTGCTGGACGAGTAAAAAGTAGTATTATGAGTTGTGCATCAGCCTGATACACATGACTGCATTAAGAAGCGAAATGCTTGGATGAATTAACCTAAAAGTTGTGTCATTATGCCTTCCAAAATGTAGGTGCGGGAAACCACAAAGGTTCTGTGAACTCTGACATCACAAATCCGTACCGAGTTTGTCGGCATATATATAAATGAACACGAAAAAATGTGCTGCGTATTGCATGGAGAAAACTTATGAGGGACATTCCTGCAAATATTGCAAAGATGTTAATTCTAATGTTGGTTTTAGTGACACCTGTCATTGTTTGCAAAGGAGATCAAGGTAAGACATTTTTTTGCATTGCAAAGCGCTATTGCAAACGGCTTGAAGGCTTGAAAGGTAATAAATGTCGGCTCGCACTTTTACCTGCATGGGCATGGAGACAAAGGAGTTGAAAACCAACATGAAAGAAGATGACAAACGAGATTTTATGAATGTAAGCAAAATGACATATATGTTTAATGTGTTCAGTAGGAAGTGCCTCCTTTAGGGGGCATTCATATAGTCAGTAATCTCTGCATTAATGTTATTGTTAAAGTTCAAATCAGCATATAATCGCTGACTAGTTTCTTTACAAGCGATAAGAGAATCATTAATTATGTGCAAATCCAATTCTCAAATATGTTATTTTTGGTATGTAAGCAATATATAAATTCACTTATCGTTTTAATTATGCTAACTGACCATCTAAAATATATTCTTATCATGATTAATTCAAATTAGGATTGATTAAATCAGCAACTAAAGAGATTGATGAGTGTTTTGTTTGCAATGTCATGTTTTTTTGTTAGCATATCCTTAAAGGGCCACGCTATTTTAAGGTATATGTGACAACAGGCATAAAAAGTAAAAATGTAAATAAACATTGAGAGATTGTAGTACATCCTGTTCAAAATAACAATTCTATCATGTCTTCTAAATCTATTTCACAAGAGGATTTATTTGAGATGCTGAATGGCAAATAAAGGGGAATTGAATGGTAACACTTAATGTAATTACCGCACAATATCAACGGTCCGGTTTACAATCATGAAGTGAACAAAAGTGGAAGTGTGCCAAGATGAAATGCCTGGTACAGTTTCTACGTATTTAGCATGTCACTATTCAGGACACACTTTGTGGCTCAATCCAAAGAATACTACCAATTATAATGAGAAAAACCCTTAATTCCGCCAAATCCGCCGTTGCCTTCCTTTAAACATATAACACTATGTAATTAAGGAAAATCAAACATACGATCACAAAAATATCTGCATCTTAACACATATATGAAATACATATAAAAATACAGGTGATACATTTACTTTGAGCAAATAACGTGACAGTTTGTTTTTTTTTAAAAAAAGATAAGAGAGATTTATCCTGCACATTTTTCCCTTTATTTTTTTTCTCCATTTTTAGTCATTTTAGGTAACCTGGATATTTGCAGGACATGTATATCACAAAGCCGTTTTTTGTGTCTCCCATTATGTCACATACATGTAAATATCTTTATAAAACAACCTGATGTTCCATGTAATTAACCCATTTAAAACTGGCATTTGTTTTATTGTATATAATCAATATTGTATTCCTTTTCGACAAAACAATAAATATATTACAGAATTAATTTAAATAACTACAGGCTTTCACAAAGGTTTAAATGATAAGTATTCATAGACGGAATTAAATATTGCACCAGAACATTTCAAATACAAATCTCCGTTTCAGTACAAATGAATCTCAAGTGGAACAAAATGTTCTTCTGCCAATAAAAGAATGATTGCTGTTCACGTAAAACATAACGAAATGTATTTTCAAGTGAGAGAAGAACAAATCATAATCATAATTAAGAGAAGAAAAAACAAAAGTAGATAAACCTCTAGCACCATAACATTCGGTGGTATCAATGTGAATATTATCATAATTGATCAGACAGGATCATAAGAGGTCCAACAGTTTATATAAGAAAGAATTTGGAGAATTATGTTAATTTGGTATGACATTTCTACAGATGATATAAATAACTGCATTTTTTTTAATATACTTACTGCGAGTTTGACTTCATGTCCTGGAAGGGAGTTAAAATTTTAGTGTATATCACAAAGATTTGTCAACGTACTCAATCTTCAATTGATGAGTACAGTCAAATTATTTTGATTTCGTTTGAAATGCTGCAAAATTCCTATGCTTCCATCATAAAGGGAATTGTATTCTTGTCAGGGTATCAGGGAGTGTTACATTTCTTGTTACAAATCCTAAATTTGGCATTGGGTTCTGAGTTCTGATTCTGAGTTTTGTGTTCTGATGTGTTCAGACGCAGAGGCTATTGCAATGGTAGAGGTGGCGATGTCTGGAGACTCCAACAAAATGAGTATTGATTTTGTCCTGAATAAACAGGAGGTAAAGCTCAAACTGGATAGAAATGAGCATATTACTCCCTCACTTCCGGTGGTGTGTCTGAAGAAAAACAGGACGACAACGTGGAAGAGCCAAGAACCAGATGTAAGAGAGTCATATATATCGATAAAATGCAATTTGATGCTATTTTTATATTATCCCATATGGATGAAATATATATAAATATTTGTGTAATGAAGTATATGTTATCATGTTGTCTACTTACAGGATTTCAATGTGTATGACGATAAAGAGAACAAAGCCTCGTTTATTGTCAAAAATGTGATTATGGAAAATGGAACAAAGCACCAAGTAACGGTCAGTACAATATAAGCAAATCCTAAATCTCAGACGTTACGCTATGCTGTTACTCTAACCCCTTAAACACTTTATCTAAACTGTTCAGCTCTTCCATCGTCTAGCATCACTCGACGGTTCCTGCCCTCCACACTCAGGATCCTTCCTTTTATCCTAATTTCTTGCCGCCTTCACACGTATTCTGTGGCCTCTATTTCATGTTTCTTCATAGCTCATTTACCTTGCCTTCCAGTTCATTAAGTTTCGACCTCCAGTTCACTCCATCCAGTGTCATCCCTCCCGCCTCAATCTTCTTAACTTCGCCCTTCAGGTCTTTTTCCCCTGTATTTTATGAATGTTTACATTTCTTAACCCCGCTGTAATAGGTAGTTTTTTATTCAATGTTATTTCAAATAGAGTTATTTGACTCGATGAAATGTGTACCGCAGTTAACTTTTAAAATAAATATTATTTTGAAAGTACTGTTATAAAAAAAGAAAATGAAGATTTAAAAGTTAAGGACCTTTCGGAAAAAGATGTATGTTGACGCACTGTCAAAATTAATGTGTGTCAAATAAAACACATTATTTGTCTCGATTTGAAAACACTATATTGTGCGTTAATATTTATGTGAAAAACATGAAAAACATGATAATGTGTTTTATAATGAAACACAAAATTGTGTTTAATGCTCTCTCCCAGTAATGAAATATAATAATGTGTTTAACTGTACTATTGAGTTTATTGAAAACATTTTATACATTCAACAAATGTTGTAGACATTCTATATCATAAACTTGATATCATACATTATCACACAATACACACATACTAGCAATTCCAAATTATTATCTTTATGACTGTCCTTCAAATTTCAATTTAATGTGTTTCATACTTTAAACAAATTGTTTAGGATGACCTTTCATCCGCAGGGTCATGACCCCTTATGAAGATGTTAATATCATGGAGATGTTAATATCATGGCAATATCATCCCAACCCCAGTAATTGCAATCTACCATCCCAGCCCCAATGATTGCAATCTACCATCCCAGCCCCAATGATTGCAATCTACCATCCCAGCCTCTGTGATTGCAATCTACCATCCCAGCCCCAGTGATTGCAATCTACCATCCCAGCCCCTGTTATTGCAATCTACCATCCTAGCCCCAGTGATTGCAATCTACCATCCCAGCCCCAGTGATTGCAATCTACCATCCCAGCCCCAGTGATTAAAATCTACCATCCCAGCCCCAGTGATTGCAATCTACCATCCTAGCCCCAGTGATTGCAATCTACCATCCCAGCCCCTGTGATTACAATCTACCTTCTATGCGGGTACTTACTGGCCTTGTGGTTTATGTTCTACAGAGTGGCACGTTCTTCGTGGAGGGTGAGGAATACAGGATGAAGCCCATGGTGACATCCTCAGCCCACAGGAAGAAGAGGTCTCCTGAACCAGAGATGCATATGATATACCGGCACAACACCTCGATGGGGGACTACGAGGGCGATTGTACGTATTGGCAAATACCACCTCCAGATTATTTCACCTCTGAACGTTAATATGATTCACTTTTAATATGTTGATATTACCAAACATATTGTGAGAAAAATATTACTTCAAAAAAAATTTATTAAGAGCGATTGATCGAGCCTGCAATGATTCCCTAAGACGTCCAAGGTATACAGATAAGTGGCAAAAAGCATCTAAACCATTCACGACCATGGACGTCTCCGTGTCAAGTCTCTGTTATAAAAGCTTAAGAAAAATTATTGCACAAACAAGGTATAAATATCCTATAGGCTATGTAAGGAATCTATAAAGTTTCAAAACCACAAATTATATGAGAGCACACAAATAAGCCATGGTATCAGGTTACCTCACTGCATTCAGCAGGCGGCAATGACATATTATTTGCGCTAACATAACCAAACAGCATAGATAAACGGTCACCGTGGTGGTGATGATGGGCTAAAAGGAACAAGATATTACCAAAAAATAAAATAGAGGGAAAATATAAGATATGATTTGGCAGCCACTTTGAGCAGGTAGGTTTTACTTTAGTGTAATTTGATTCTCAAAAACAGCTCTCTCGGTTGCTCTGCATTGAAGTGGTGGTATCCCCTTTCACAATATTCACTGATTATTAATACCTCATGTACATTGGGTACATATTGCATTTGACCTGTCAACCTTACATACATTTAAAGCGACATCTATAGTCAAAAATGCAGGTGCCAAATAAAAATGCTGAATATTTACTGAATGTGAAAGTTTGCTCTTTCAGCTCGGAGGCCTGATTTATCAGATGACTTGCCCTACGAGGATGAGTGGAATACTTTCAATCAGCAGCATCCGCTCTCTGACCCAGTATTCCAGGAATATGGAGTGGAAACATTTATCGTCATAGACTATGCTCTCTACAGGAAGTAAGTACTGCATATATGCATGATATTGTCTGTTCACGACTTGGGTCCTGTTGTATTCTTATTACAATAATTAAAGTTAATTTGTTTGATATGTAGGCAATTCAGTACATCATCTTTATCGTATACATATGTATTTCTACCTGAGCTTTCAATTGAAAGTACATCATTTATTTCTTTCTTTAAGTACGTCTTCAGGCTTTCAGTGTAATATTTGTTTCCTTATTACATTTATACATATTCAAAATCCCAAAACACAAATCAGAACTTTGTTTAGTTTTGGGAAAGACCAAAGTTATTTTGAAAACTTCTGTTCTATTTACAAACTACAATAATAACAATAATGATAATTATAATGATAATGATTATAACATATTACCACTCATGTTGCTCTTACAGATATTTGATATATCTAAGTATAATTATTGTTTCTACTAAATCACTGAATCCAAGAAAGTGCATCTCTCTTGGAAAACAATTCCTAATAGTTGGTGGGCCAGAAGGACACCATGCAGCCCTTGAGGTTTCCCAGCTACCCTATATTCTACAATGGTTGGGTCCTATACTAACATTCTACATGTCCCCGAAACAGAAAAGGTCCCCTTCCAGATTGTTCATGTCAAGTATTAGCTCCTGTACTTAGGTTCTTTACATATCATTGAGGTCCTGGTTTTCTGTATCAAAAGTGTGTTTAACCGGGAAAAGCTACTTTTTGGAGCAAAGAAAATAATCTCTGAAACATGTTGTACTTTTTAAAAAAGACATGGCGGGTATTTCTGGCTCCCCGACTATAGCAATTTTGAAAATAAATGCAGAGGTGTCCCTGTTGCTGCCTTATAAATCAGACCTTGATCTGCAGGTTATAACTGTCCATATACCTTGTATAAAAGTGCTCGATGTGTCTATTCTAGATATTATTTGCAAAGTTCTGCAACATCGAGTACGCAACGACAGGAAGATGCCATCAAAGAACTCAGATATTTCTTCTCACATATAATAAACGGGGTAAACATTCAAAATGGGTTTAAGCATGAAGTGAATTACCAATTTCATCAAGTTTATGTGTATTTCATTGTAAATCTGATGTTTTGTAGATCGATATGAGATACATGAGTATCAAGGCCAATGATTTCAGTATATACGTCAGACTTGTTGCCTTACTTATTGCAATGGTAATTAATATATATATATTCCTTATATATGTTTATTCCTTATAAAATATTCGTTTTTTTATGTATATGTTTATTCCTTATAAAATATTCGTTTTTTAAACATCTTGAAGCGTATCTTTAAAGTATAGCATAAATTCAAGCTAAAAATGAGAAATTATCGATTTTTGTGATAACAAACCGAAGAAAGCCAGTAAATGTTCTCTTTGTATATGATGCTTTGCATATGATGCAGACCCCATATGATTCTCCGTGGACAGAGAAGTACCGAGTGTCCGATGGCTACGAAGAGTTCACCTACTCCGATGACGCCCTGGATGACTTTGAGGATTGGGTCAAGCAGGTTAAAGAAGACCACCCTGAAATTCCTAAATTTGATCAAGCTAGCCTATACACTGGGTATTTGTTGTTTCTCATATCAAAAATAGATTTATCTTTAAACGTGTTGTCATGTGGTTAACCAGCATTCAAGATTTATCTTTGTTGTTGGAATGTTATTAGTTCTTATAAAACATTCTTTTATCTCTAGATTGAATATCAGGAGTGGATATAAAAGGAATGGCGGTGAGAAACGAATCAATGGTGAATATAGATTTATGTCTTTGTAAATTATGAGGTGCGTTGGTCATCACAAGCATATTGCATTAATTAATGCATTGTGTGACTGATTCTGTTTATAGGCCTTGCCAACATAGGTTATATATGCGATGAGAGTAAACGGGTTTCTATCAATAAATATGGAGGAGAATTTGCAAGTATCCAGACGGGGGCACATGAAATGGGGCACACGTAAGTTACCTTGTTAATAAACCATTCTTGTCACCTGTTCTACTAGGGCTCTAATATATGGCCCTTTTATTGGGAGAAAAAAAATAAAACCGGCTCAAAAGTAGTCAATCCTGTCATAATGTTAACTGTACTACTTATTCGCTTTTATGTATCCACTTTTCAAACAAGTGGTAAATATTTATATAACAAGAAATATATCTTTAAAAAACATCAAAATGTGCATTGAATACTGTAGAAGAAATAATTTCACAAGATTAGTTAGAATTTTGATATTTGGAGGATTTAGCGCATGCGCCAGGTATGCCATTATTAAATGGACTGGTACCAGTACATACTATATGCTGTAAAATCGGTCTTTAAAAGATATATTTGTTGTGATTACTTGTTAGGCTTGGAGCTTTGCACGATGGTATCTACACTAGCTGTGCCGCGGAGGACCAATACATCATGGCGGTATCGCCAGGTCAGCTCACAGAACAAAACTATCAAAACACGCTTACCTTTTCTTCATGCTCTGTCAACAAATTTAGATCAAGACTTAATATGCTAACTAGGTAGGTATCCTATGTACATATTACCATATTCATATGCATGAACATGGATATTTATTTCATCAGGGTTAAGTTGATATACAATTTTCATTTCGTTTTTTCATTTGAAGAGAGAAAGTTAATTGTCTTCTAGACCAGGCCGAATCTTATAACCCCGCTGAGCTACTTGACCATCTCTCTGTGCTTCCGGGTCAAAGGTACAACCCGGATGAACAGTGCAGACTCATATATGGAGAAGGTTATAACTACTGCGGGGTAAGACAATATCAAACACACTTCTTTAATATACATTTGAAAACAAATTCATCATTATCATTACATTAGCTGTTGTCTATAAATTTGACACAAAATATATAAATTGCAATATCAAGGAATTTGAGGAGGGCATATAGTTTCCATATCACAATAAACCTGACTTTGGATGTGAAATACTGGGGTAAGGTATATGAAATTTTAAAAGTTGAAAAGGGTACATTGGCAAAACATTGGCAAAACCTATTCTCACCTATTGTACTAAGCGGCAAAATCATTTGTTATTGTGCAAACAGTGAATGAACTAAAAACGTGAATAATGTAAGTAGGGGCGAAGATTGACTTAAACTTTCTTAAGGGCTTCACTCAATGAATAGAAGGTTATGGTATCTCATTTCAACACTGCTTCTAATACGTTATTTGTTTGAAAGAAACAAACAACAGTACAACAGTTGTTATCAAATACTATTCTGGCAACTGACTGTCCACACGCTGCTGTTATACTGTAAGATCCACGGAGATCACTGCCAATAACAGTTAATTATGTGTTTTATTTTTAGGGAGATGACAATCCTTGCTTGTTGATGGCGTGCTATTCTCATTCAGAGCAGACATGTGTCAAGGCTGCAGACAAAAGAGCTGCCAGTGGCACATCCTGCGGTAACAAAAAGGTGCTACTATAAATAGACTTAAGTCTTGTCCATCATTTGACATTTCTGATAAAGCTAATTTGAAGAAAACTAGATAAAGTGCACAATGAATATATAATGATTTTAAACATGTTTAAAGCACACTGCAACAGTCTAATTGAGATGGGCTGGCTGTCAGTCGTAGATAACATTGTGAAATGTATATCATTCCTTTTCTGCACTAAAGCAACAAAGCAGAAAAAAAAACATCAAATGCTGTATATAATGTTTCCGCCAAACAGAAGGGTTATTGAGAGAATGGTCTGGTTATATGTGTTTCTATATATATCCTCAGTGGTGCATGAATGGTGACTGTGTAGAAGCTGACGATGCTCCAGCTGCTCTAGGTAATATTGTCATCTAGTTCCCTGTATTTATATATAAGCACATATTCAGTGTGGGTAGGTTGGTAGGCTTGGCAAGGGAAGCGGAACCGATGTGCTACTTCACCAAGTACAATAATAACACACTTCCATGAGACGAATGAATCCCATGTTCCCTTCATACCCACTCAGCGCTTCGTGATAGGAATAAGCTGCCACTGTTTTCCTTTTCTTTAAGAAATGCTCTGATTAACAAATCTCTAACCTCTTTTTATTTTAGTTTACATTGTATCTTATATATCTCCCATATATATTGAAATATATATCTCCCACATATATATATAGAATTGAAATATATTCATATAAAATATGAATTAACACCTTATTTCTTTATTTTAAAATTGAGTACAAATTAAAATAAATGGTTATTATTTCAGATACATGTTTGTATGGCGACTTTAAGGGGACATTTTCGGATGGTAGTACATGTAAAAGTAAGATAGAGTCGGAACCGTGGCATTGCTACGAAGGCCCCTTCTCCGTGCTCTGCTGTGGCTCCTGTCAGGGAATCAAGCAAGACAAACCAGGTGGGAAGCTGAGAGTAAATATTACACACAATCAGGCACCTATGAAAGGTCCTGCTGCATTTAGGTTGGATGTTTATCATGTGAACTATAAAGTGATGCTTTTGTTTAGGTTGTGAATACGGAGACCACGACCCATACTGCACCAAGCGCAAGGCTAATGAGTGCTACATTAATGAAACCAGAACTCAGTGCTGTGAAACCTGTGAAAACTACATCACTTCTATTCCTGGTGAGGCATTACCCTTGCTTTGAACCCTGTAAAGACGACTTTACATCCATTCCTAGTAATGCCTTGCCCTCGCTGTGAAATATTCACACCCCACCCTGGCATGGGCTCAGTCTTGCTGTATTACATATGAAAACTACCTGATATCCATCGCAGGTAAAACCAATAAAAAAGAAACATCAAAATGTGAATATATGTACTGGAACAACCATTAACAACTATCAAATACTGGTTTAATTTTGGTAAAATGGCAATTTCCAGGTCTATTAATCCCCAAGATTCTATAATCATATACCGTGCATATGTATGTATCAAACGTTATGAGCCATGTATATGTATTAAATGGTTCAGCCACGTTATTTTCATTGCAGGTTGTGAATTTGGTGACCGGGCTACTTGGTGTAGAAATATAAGGAAATCTTCATGCCTCTATACAGACATCACATGTTGCCATAGGTGCTTCGATCTCAGAGACCATACTAGGCCAGGTACTGTTTGATGATTATGATGATTATATGATACAAATGATATATATGATATATTCAGGACTAAGGTGTAATAGCAAATATGAAACATGTAGCGGTATGATTGTATTGTACCTATTGGACATATGTGAAGTAAATGTTTGTTTCTTATCAGATTGCCCGTATGGAGATTCCGTAGATTGGTGTTACATTCGTTTAAAATACGAGTGCTATGAAGACCACAGAAATTCCATCTATGGCGACTGTTGCAATTTTTGTTCACGTCAACGCACGGATTTTGATGGTGAATATGATTTATCACTTTAATATATACTATGAATATCTCCGCCAAACGATTGCAGTGTATTTGCTTTCCTTTAGTGTTTTCATTTTATGAATGTTGATTATCAGCTGTTTACATATATTTTGAACATAACGAATTAAATATTTTTGATGATTCTGCTACTTTCATAACAACAAATATACTCGTGCTCAACTTTTAGCTTTCTTACAGAAACATAAACGTGCTTTGCATAAGCATATATGTGACACAAGTTTATATATACAAGTTTATATATGTTTATATGTGTGTGTGTGTTTTGTGTGCCTGTATGTGTTGGGTGGTTGGATGGGTGTGATTAAACATAATATTATTCAAGGAGTAAGTGCATTTTATAAACACCTCAAAATTCATAATTATATAGTATTTGGGTAATATATGTTGCGATGTTTATTTGAATGCACAGTGTTTTGTTGTCATATGAATATTACAGTGTATGTTTATAGATTAGTCTACACCCTTGAGTTCTTTCCAATAATAATATTGTCGGGAACTATTCGAGACCTAGCTATTGTATTGAAATGCCAGCCATTAAGTGACTGCTGCAAATCTCATTTTTTATTCAAACTTTTACACAAGCAATACATCTTCCCATTTACATAGTAATACCAGTATTAGCTCAATGTGGCCTGCGAAAATCGATATGCATTCCATTGTATGTTTTCTATGTCTTGAAGGTGGTTTGCAATCGAGAATACAAGAAAACGTGATTTAGAATAATTATGTTTAAACAGTTTTTACAACTGCTGTTCTTGTAAATAACTGGTATTGAAGAAAGAGACCACATTATTTGAGTCATATAAAAACTACACCAATCAAATTACACCAATGGACAAATCTCTACATGCAAAAACATAATATAACTGCCTGCCCCAAGAAAAATATTCACCAGTGACGCTTTTTAAAAGGTATTATCTTAAGGTATGACAACATGGGCATAAGTACAGTAGTACAAAGTTCTAGACGAACATTTTTCTGTATTCACACCTTGTATAATCAATATTTAAAAGCAGTTTGGGAGTGATAATTTTGTTTGTAAGTTTATAATGTATAAAATAAAATGTGACAAATATTTGATCTACAAATCATCTCAATCAAATCGTTTGATAACAATGCATTTTGTTATAACATATAGCTATAGTAGCAAAAATGTTTACTTCTCTGTGGCAAAACATAAAACTTTATGAATAACAGCCATAAAATCGCATGTCTAAAGGTTTTACAACATGGCTTTGAACAATGTTCATTTTACATGTAATCCCAGAGTGAATTAGAAATTAGCCAAATTTACAGACTGACACCAGGTTAAATAATCCAACAGGCTTTAAGCTCAAATGAATAAAATCTCTGTAGCTAAGCAGCTTTACCACACTGGAAACAAAGGCATCACCAACAACTTACAACGAGTGAGCAGCTTATAATTGCTGTGCTTTTTATGCAATACCAGGCACTTAAACAGCTTCAGATGATGTCCAAACTCACACTCAACTCACACCAGCTACTGTAACCACATCAACAGAAAAACCGCAACTCAAACATATCTGCCTAGACCATGCGCTAAAACAAAAATGGCTGAATCAACTAATGCGCCGCGGGAGTGACGCATGCGCAGACAGTTCTGTGTAGAATGATGATATGCTCATTCACGATGACTGATTGGATTCCAGGATGTGAGTATGGCGACAGGGCTTCTTGGTGCCGACACATAAGACGAGCGTCCTGCCATTACCACGAGGACGTGTGCTGTAAAATGTGCCATGACCTTAAGAACCATGATCACCCAGGTAGTGACGATACCAACATTCATATTGGGTATTCGCAAATTCCAATACAGAACTAGCAAGACATAGATGTTTTAAAGCTACCTTTGTAACTCTTGTGACTTTGTAGATTGTCCATATGGTGACACTGTGGACTGGTGTCACAGTCGGCATCATTCAGAATGTTATAAAGATTACCAGAATTCCATTGATGATACCTGCTGCCAGTATTGTTTACATGCTAGAACGGATGTTAACGGTGGATATCATTGAGATATATTTTCTCTAGATTAAAAAGAAATAGGTTTTGTTGGTAGAGGGTACTGTTTAACATTGGTGATACCTATTTTTCCACGGCGATCGCGAAACAATGTTTCTATGAATACCTCTCAATGATAATTAGCTCTCAGAAACTTTGTTTCTCTTATTGTTTGATGGGCGAATATGATCACCATTTTCAATCAATAATAAAAACAATTATAATTTTGTTCTTCATATTTCTTTATTTGAACCAGAAAATGTCCCCATGTTCCGGGATAGTTGGTTTATATATGAACTATTCACATAATTATGATATGATATTATCATTTATGTATTTCAGTGTAAACTTTAGAGCGTATAAAACAGACAAAAATGTTTGTTTTCAATATTTTCAGCTTAAAAAGATCATATTTATTCTGAAAGGAATATAAACATACTAAACAATTAAACAATTTCAAGCTCTTAAGTTGCCCATCTGGACAATATGGAGAACTTTCATATGTTTCTGTATCGGAAAATAATTTACTATCAATGAGGGGCAATGAGGGTCTATTTTCCTGAAGGTAATTAGAGTTAGTGAATGTCTCATTAACGTAGTTGATAACTTAGAGTGGTCAATAGTCTAATAACTACTAAATAATCATGGACTTTGTCATAACATGTGGGTATGATTGTAGCATGTGTTTCCTATATTCACATTGGTCTTCTTGTCGTACTATATGGAATGTGGTAAAGGGCTAAACATACATATCTATACTTTGATAGGTCTCCACTATTATAATGTGGAGATTAATAATTATAAACAAACCTACTGTATTGATTTGTAAACATGTGGTTTGGTATTAATTTCATGTATGTATCAGCAGTAAGAGCTTCATCTATATCACTGATTTTATAGGAAAGCAATTAGATAATTCTTTTCAATATTTTCTCTGTATAGAGTCATTGATATAATGGAAGCAATAAGCATTGAGATTACTTGGTAATGGTGAGTGTGTTATTGTAGGGTGTGAGTATGGGGATAGGGAAAGATTCTGCTCCCAGGAGGACTGCAGCAAACCACATCGGTTGAAAACATGTTGTCACACATGTCAAAAGGAATTCAAAGCTTCTAGAACAACAACTCTTCAAACCACATCAACTACGCGAACCACATCACCTTCACAAACCACATCAACTACACAAACCACATCATCTACACAAATCACATCAACTTCACAAACAACAACAACAACATCATCACCACAAGCCACATCATCTCCTCAAACCACATCACATCAAACCACGCCATCTCCCCAACAATCCACATCATCTCCTCAAACCACATCATCACGCTATAGTACCTCAGCATCTCTGTCAACAGCCGTATCTACCTCAATTACTCAAACAACCACAACATCTCAAACAACCATAGAACCTGAAATGGGTAAGTCATTGTCAGCCTAATCATGTGTAGAGTGCTAAACTTTCCCAATATTCTGAGATTCTTAACCATCTAATTAATGATGTATTTGTTTATTATACCATTAAGTTATGATTTATGAATATCACTGTAAACAAATAAAATATCAAATATTATTCTGAAATAGATGTACATTATTTGTCTTAATGTCATGTTGGCTCTGATTTGATATTTCTGATGTACTTTTCTGTAGAATGTATTGATGAGGTGGACAGAACACCTTGGTGTAGTAGGTTGCCAGCCCATCATTGCTATAATGAACATGACCGGACCATCTGCTGTAACAGATGCAAGGCTTTTAGAAGTGACAGACCTGGTCGGTATAATCCCAATATAAAACATTCACTAATATGCACTGATATTTTCCTATCTCATAGACATAACTATACAAATGACTTTCTTCCCTTCCAGATTGTAAATATGGAGATCATGTACATTACTGTGCAGAACCCTGGCGATATCTTGGAGAATGCTATCCAGATCACCCATTCTCCCTGTCTCACGAATGTTGTGATTACTGCAGTGTTAATGCATTGTCTATCGCAGGTAATTGGCTTCTCTTTTATTGTGTAACAGCTTTTGTAACAAATTTTGAAGGCTAACATGTCCCTTAAACAAAACATTCAAAAGTTTCTTTTTTCTTTTGTAACAATTCTTTTTATTTTGAATACTAAAATGGTCTATACGTCATTGTATATCGCGTGTAATCGTCTTCTTTTGTCATTTTATAAGGTTTTTATGATTAACCTTGAAGGCTGAAATATCATATAAATCAATATATTCAAAATTTTCTTTTTTAGTTTGTAACAATTCTTTTTTATTTTGTATTCTAAAATAACCTATATGCCAACATATTCTGTACGTAAGTTTACATTCTCAGAAATGGGGTTGATGTATTTATTGTTATATTATAGGCTGTGAGTATGGTGATCACTCACAGTATTGCACACCTGAAGATTGCAAAACAGCAACAGGAAGAAAAAAATGCTGCCACACTTGCCAAACCACAGAAGGAATTACTACCACCCTCCAAACTACCACAACTAATGGAGAGACTACCAGAGACTACCAGACTAAAGCAGAGGTGTCTACTGTGATACCTGAATCCAGTACACAGACCACTACCGATACTGTACCAAGCACACAGCAAGACCCAGACACTACAATTATACCTGAGGGTAAACTCACTTGCTATTTATACAAAACTGAAACTGAAAAGGTTTAATGATCTAAACGTAAGACCGATTTAACAAATGTGATTAACTTAATTTTATAGAATGCGAAGACGCAGCAGACTGGTGTGAAGATTTGACCGCAGACAGATGCTACTTTGATAAAGATGTATGCTGCAAAAGATGCTCCTCCTTAAGTGATGGACCAAAAGGTAAAAGAAACGCAAGCTATATATACATCACTAAGATCATACAGTCCCAGCCGATGCAAGCACCATTTTGTTTTAAAAAAATCAATTTTGAATTTATTATTATGCACAAGTTGCCACATTAAAAATCATGGTAAACTGTGACAACGATAAATTA
The DNA here is from genome assembly GCA_949316495.1 of Amphiduros pacificus. NCBI lineage: Eukaryota > Metazoa > Annelida > Polychaeta > Phyllodocida > Hesionidae > Amphiduros > Amphiduros pacificus. The sequence goes on along the minus strand of OX439002.1, from coordinate 8,945,245 downwards.
TGGAATATTTCCGTATATTTATGCAATATTACTTTGGATACAAAGGTGAGACATATTACCATTATTATCTTATTTGTGAATATATTTATGGTATTTCTAGGTTGTGAGTATGGAGACATGTATGTCTGGTGCAAGCCACTCTACTGTTCAATCCTGGCTGAGGAGTGCTGTGCAACCTGTCGAATATGAAAAAGTGTTATGGTATTATGTGGTTTAATACTCGCGTAGACATTTCAAGAGGTGTTGATAACAAAAGTAGTTCATATGTACGTAAAATGGAGTTCATTTGCTCAATCAACTAAACCTATTTACCTCACTCACATAATGACAAAAAGATCATGGGAAATCCAAAGTAGAGACATTATACTATTAAGTGATCAAAAGATGTATTTATACAGGTAAACATTTGGAATAAATTAATAGTAGTAAATAATTTTATAGTAATAAAATTTACCTGGTGATAGATATAACTGACAGATGTAGTTAAACTGGTTATTGAGACCTAAAAGACCTGAAAGATATACAATGTAGTGATACTGTCTATCTATGTATATAACTCATAGTCACACAATTGACCTGATCACATGAAAAATCATAATCTTAAGAAACACTGGCTGTCTGTCCTGTATGGAACTAAAAGCGATACAGTAACATTGCCTATCAGCTCATAAATTAGAAAGTTCTTAAGTCATTAATTACCTATTAGTATCGTGGCTACCTGAAAGCTATGTTGACACTGCCTTTATGTCCATATACCTGTAAGCTATAGGGACGCAAGCTATGTTTATATAGTACCGACCTAAAAACTAAAGTGATGTTACTTTTGTCTTAAGATACCTGGACGCTATTAAGACACCCCTTTGTGAAGACAAATATGAACAGGATACCCAGTCAATTAATAGATTCATATGTATGTCAATACATTCATTGAACCATTATACAACCGAGATCTCATATTCAAAACTATTGTTCTGTAGTTTACCTGGTCATACTAACGTAAACGGGCAACTGTAGTAATACTGGTCGAAACCTGAAAGATTTAACTGAGAGCCATAGTGACACAAATGGCCTGATCACATAACTAAACTTTAGAGACTCTGCATGGACATCTGTGTAATATCCACCTAAAGGCTACAGTAGCAAACGGTATAAATATTCGACTATTGCATTCAATGCATGCAGTATTAGAATGTCGAAAATGCCAATATATCTATTAAATAGAGATAAATAACCACAGTGACAACGATACTGTCCTCGTTGTCAAGGGCATTGTCATGGCAACTGCACCACATGTTGATCTCTACGTCAACGCAGTGTTTGCATGATAGTTATGATGCACCATCCAATCTTAAATGGTGACATATTTGTGGTTAGAGATATGATCATTTTTAATCATTGATATAAGGGCCAGTAAAAAAACCAAGACTATCATAGCCAAATACATAAACTGATTCCTGAGGTTATAGTTTGATGAGCCCTCAACACTTTATTTACGAGAGTAAATATGGTTATTGTAAAGTTATGAAAATGTGCATTTCAAGTTGATGAAGATCGCCTTATATACAGTCTAACACTTCATGTAGGTTGACTAATGAGGTTGACTGCCTGGTTAGTTTAGATAATTTTAAAATTAACCCGTTATTCACCATTGTTTGCATGGTTACACTGGAATACTAATATATGTATTGACAACAATCTGTATAAACACGATCATTCCAATATAAATGGTGCTGACGTAGAATGGTTACATATATAGTTGTATCAGAAAAATACATATACATTTTATGAAGTACTCAATCACTGGTTGATTTCGTACATTATTCATTAAGTACTGCACCACGGTATAGTTTATTTGGTACTACATCACAGCTTAATTCGACGCTACATCACTGGTTTATACCGCACCACTGGTTGGTTCCATACTGCACCACTGGTTTATACTGTACTGCACCACTGGTTTATACTGTACTGCACCACTGGTCGGTTCGTTACTGCACCACTGGTCGGTTCCGTACTGCACCACTGGTCGGTTCCGTACTGCACCACTGGTCGGTTCCGTACTGCACCACTGGTTTGTACTGTACTGCACCACTGGTCGGTTCCGTACTGCACCATTTGGCAGTGATTTGGTTTGTTTTGTATGACTTGTAATATCAAATTGTGATTTTTAGAAAATGTCATATTATTCTCAGGCAATTTAATTAATTTAGGCTTACTGATTGTTTGGTAGTTGTTTATTATGGCTTGCTTCGTGATGAATGGATTCGTTATAAATAGATGTAATAGTACAATATGTGATTTGGAAATTAAACATAGATATTAACAATTAATTACTCACCACAGATCTCATAATGTCATGATTATTTTGATATCCTTTGCATATGGATTTTGTAACCCACCTGACCAAACAATTACCAGGTACACGCCGCGATTCTTATGATAAAGATATACTACAGTGGTAAGAGTAATTGTGCATGGAGCATTGTCTCTGGTTTTATTTTGCTATTATTCCATGTCTCTGACAAATTGAATGAGGATATACTGTTAATCTAACGGCCAATCCTTAACTGATACGCACAATTGATTTCCAAGAATCATGTACATGTCTAATTTCAGTAAACATACTTGAATAATTTAGCTTACATACAACGGAAAAGTATTGGAAGTGGACTTTAAAAGATAAAATATGAAAATAGTGAGGTGTCACGTATGACATAATGATATCTCGGAGTATGGATAGTCCAGATAGAGCTCCACATAACTTCTTTGAGCTACATTGTAGTGTATTGAGTTTTAATCCGGTGTTTTCTCCATGGTTCAAATTTAACAATGGATGGCTTAAAGTATTTGTGCTATATTGTTAAAATGTTAATTATTACCCTTTCCTTGTTTCACCATCTGCATCATTGAAGCGTTTGGACAAGCAAAAATGAATTATCGAGATTTACATAGATACCATATATCTGTAGTTTTTATCCTTACTCTCAATAACATAAAACTGAGTGTTTGTTAGATAAGAATTATGCAACAATACTAAATACCTCATGTAAATATTTTATTAATTTGTATTCCTTGTTAATGTAGTATAATGGTAATAAAATTATTATCATAGATTTAGCCTTGTTTCTATACAAAATATCAACAGAAGTAATGTCCTGGCAGACAAGTTTTTTCCTTGCATAATTTAAACATATACTTGGTCCCCCTTCATTTTTTATTGTTATGAAATAAATTACTTTATTTCCTTTATAAAAAGCATGATCATTGTTCTACCATGAGCTGCTTATAAAACCAGATGCCACCTATTGGATACATTGATGCACCAGGTGGCAGCACAGGAACAGCTCATAAATATTACAATGAGCTTTAAATGTTTAAATATATAGCAACAGAAGGTTTAAATTCACTTCAATCTAGTGTTCATATAATTGTTTAAGAATAACATTATATTTCGAAAATAAAAAAAGTATTATTTGGCTTGGGAAACGGGTCTCCTTTCTAATGTTAAGTATCAAAACAGACATCGTCTTGGATATGTGCAATATAAGACTTTATCATTATCATTGTAAAAGGTGATCTAGATCTTCGTGGTAATTATTGTACATTTCATTGTCAATGTTCTAAGTCTTTATCTTGATGTAGCTTAAAACATTTTTATTCTCTGAAGATAGCTGACACAAAAGGTTTATTTTCCTTTTGACATGAATAGAATATAGAATAGAATATGAAACAATGAAGAGGGAAAATATTATCCTTTGCAAAGACACTAATTTCCTTTTGTTTCATATAATTTACTATTCCAGCCCTAGAATGTTTTAAAACCACTAGCCAGCTTGTTTCTATATTGACAGAGCTGGCATGTTACTCCAACATTAAATGATTATCAGAAAGGGTCTCCATATTTTTTCTATTCATGTGCACGTGTTTATCTTACAAAATGGATATTGTGTATGCGTTATCATCAGACAACCTTCAAACCATCGAGTCTATTATATCATTTTCTCACATGGAACACACGTCTATGGTGTCTTTACAAATTGGAGATCAAGAGGAGTGAATACCGTAGCAGGAGAGCCCATCAGCTGCCAGAGAGTAGCCTGAGTTACAGGTACAGGTGAAGCTTCCCTCAGTGTCCTGACAGTTCTGCTGACATCCTCCATTGCCAAACAGACATTCATTCACATCTGAAATAAGGGCATACAAGTCACACCCATCCTCTCATATACATAATACAGAAACTCTTGAGTTTTACAAAATCTCCGAGAGAGATTTGGAATTATATATTATATATATATATATATATATATATATATATATATATATATATATATATATATATATATATATATATATATATATATATATATATATATATATATATATATATATATATATATATATACATAATACATATATAATACATATATAATACATATATATATATATATATATATAAAAAATATTCCAACGAAAGTTTACAATGGAAGAGATATAATTACTGAACATATTATGTTTTTGGGTAAATAAAGATTACATATTCTGAGTTTAATTATCCAAGGGAACAACATCCTTTCTTTTAATGTTATTAAAAACATATTTTTTTCCACTTTTACCTTAACATTCAATCTAACAATAGTTAAATTGATCGAATGTAAAGTTCAAAGCCAAAACAAAATCAAAGACAAAATACAAAGTTCTAAATAAAATTCTCCTCACAATCACAACTGAAATCTTTTCGCAGCATTTCCAATCCAAATCAATTAACTTGCACAAAATAATTTTTGAAGGGTGCAAAGTTGGGAAATAAATTTCCATTGTTCATCCTGCCTTTAACTCATTTACAACTTTAATTTTACATTAGCATCTCTACACTGAAGCCACTGTGACATGATTTACATGCCTGCATGGATACCTTGATAATTAGTATGAATGTGGTAGCCTACAGGTGGGGGCACTGACCTCGGATGAGCACATGGTAGAGTCTGTAGCTTGCTGAGGACAGTATGGTTAAGTGACCTCAGGCGGTGCTAAGGACAATAAAGGTCACAGCAGGACATGGGATACTGCACCACCCAACAGGTCGGCTCATCATTCTAGCCACTCAGGAGTCATGCTCCAGCATGCCCGGATGTTGCAGTTAGTGATGGACTCCGGTAGAATGGATGAAGAACCCGGATCACATGCTGTATGTACGATATGTCACTCACACTTGTACAGGGCAAACTTCCAAAGGCACTCTCTAAATATGACTTCATGATTTATGACGTCCTATTTTTGAAAGGTCAAACTATACATACGCATGTAATGATCTGACATTGTTTATTATGTTTATTTGGGATATTTGTATTGTACCACAAAACGTACTCTATGTATGATATGAGTCACAACGTGATGTTGACGTTGAGTCAGAATTATTCATTTTAGGCTTAACCTGCACATATAAAACATGTTGCCCCCCAGTGTTGTGCAAATACATGTAATTTTATGGAATCTTACATTATATCGTTTATATAAGGTTAATCCAAGTCAACAAATAATATTAAATATCGCGTATTTTCTGTTGAAACAACATACAATATGTAGTTGTATCGAGGGAGTGTTGTAGGCCCAATTCACATCCTGACAATTGATAATCAACCTCCAAGTTCACAAACACGTCATGTAGAACGCCATCTGCCGAGAGAAACGCACATACCAAGGTGCTGAGGTGAGACTATGCTCTGCTAAGGTTTTTAATGTCGGATGCTCTCCACAGAAATGAATGTGATGAACTGCTTTTTCTTTTAAAGTTCATGGTGGCAGGCCTCGGTGTGTCTGTTAGTAATTTATTCTGATTCTACGCTTTGAAGTTTCTCCTTCAGCGAATGCTAATGTAAACCTTGAATGATATATATGTGTTTGTGTTTCCCATATATTTACCATTTAAAATATATCACTTTTTCAAAAATAAAATATAGTGTACCTGGTTTAAGAGTTGAACAACTTGAAAACAAAACAAGTCAATTTTGAACTTTTGTTTTCTTGAAGCATCATTGTTTGTCTTTTCTATTCCACCACTTTTATTGTTTTCTGCTCCATTGTTCAGGTTTACGAAATTAAATAAGAGAATCAAAAATATAAATCAATATCAACAAAAGTCTTGTAAGTCGTGAAAGTTTTCATCATATTTTCACACACCATACCAATGGCACCTTTGATGTTTTCTTGTTTACTCAACGCAGTTCATATTAAATCAGTTAAGATTAATTTTGTCTCTGGGAATCTGTGACCAATATCATTACTTTTTAAGGCCTTAATAGATTTTGTTGCGACATTCTGCCAGCTTTCGGCGCTCTCAGAGAGTAGTTGCAGCAATCAAAAATTATTTTCCCTTTGACACAAAAGTGCGAATGCTTTCGCCGCTCTACCTGACTCAACTTTGTAATCCCCCACGACTGTTCCTTACTCCAAAGTTAATTATATTCACCTCCACAAAGTTAAGTATTCTCTGATGGAAAAGAAAATATGTCATGATAATTCAAAAATTGACCAGGGACGCTGCTTTTACTTTGTCATTAAGAAAAGATATATGATAAGAATAACAGTGACCATAGTAATCAGATGATGAACACTATTCTACAAAAGAACAGAGCAGTATAAAAAGTGAAGAGAGTGTGGTTGTGCGAGACATGAGGTACTCATCAGCGAGTACAATGCGATGTCTGAGTATCCGCGACCTGGAATAACCCCACGTGTAAACATCAACAAAGAACAATGCACACAAAGCCCACGTGGGCCACAACATAACAATGGGTGACATGAAAGCAGAATAATTGAGTTAAGAAAGGACCCTAAGTATGCTATCTCAAGCAGCCGAATATATGCGCTTTTAGAAAGTTATATCGCTTCTTAACTAGAAGAACAAGAAGAACAAGAAAAAATTTTCTTTTTTTTTCTTTCTTTTTTTTCTTCTTTTTCATTTTTCATCGGGGTCAAGGATGTTCCCGGTTTGGAACCTTCCATGCCATTGTTGATTAATCCAAATAAATACAGTAATGGATTTGTCAGGATCTGTTAGAACAAACCATGCAGATAATGCTGACAACATGAATGCAAGTTTTGCTATTTATTTTCGGTCAAAAAAAAGGCAAATTGTAAGTAGAAAGGAGTAGTCTTGGCAGATAAAGCCTTGTTTCTATTACAAAGTTATGTCTTGAGGGGTTTATGTGTTGAGAAGTGATTTGACCCAGTATCTGTAGTATACCCTCTGTCTGCATCTACCTAGAATACTGGTGTATATTTAGCCCTGGATGGACTTCCTTGGGGGCTGGGAGCTATAAGTATCTCAGTGTTTGGTAATGTGAGCAGGACCATCCATGACTGCATACTGCAACCCTGCGGGAAAAGATTATTTCTGAAAAACTATCTATTTATACATAATCCACACACGTAGGTGATGTATTGCTGTAACTAGCAAGATATGTTTTTAGTAGACCTCACACAAAAGTGTGTATATATATATATATATATATATATATATATATATATATATATATAGTCCAAAGTAAAAAGGTAGTTGTATACAGTTGTATACACAATATATATATATATATATATATATATATATATATATATATATATATATATATATATATATATAAACAAATAAAAAACAAATTTCCTTTTTCTATGATCACCCTTCAATATAAATTAATATTGTGAGACAGCAACATGATATATATTTCAAATTTTAAGGCCCACTTTGAGCACCCCTCCCCCATCCGGTACCTCCTGTGCCTTCTGTGATATGCAGTGGGGTTACTGGCCAGCATTTGTGCCGCTTGGTACCAAGCTGTGCTCACCGATTGTCAGTCATATATCTCTAGATCTACTCAACCTGGTTTAAAACAAATAAAAATCTCACATCAAGGTCAACCTCCGATGGAGTGTTGAATGTTCTCCAGATGCCGTGAGGGGAGGTTATGCGCTCCATGCTTTTACCTGCTATTACATCCATATCCAGGTGTAGAAAAGGGATGTTATAAAGCAATTATCAAATAATTGAGAAAGGTACCCAGACGCAGTTTGAAGGCGGGACGGAAAATGTAGTGTTAAGAGAAGATGCATTGATGATGCAAAGAAGGTCCGCTTGTTTGGCAAGAACTTAAAACTAACCCACAGATACCATTGAAGTATCAGTCAGTATATACTATGAAAATTGACAACATTGATATTATGCAAAAGACAGGTGCATATTTAAGAACCTCATTCTCAGTAAGGTGGGTATCTGGAGGTGGAGGCCTGAAACTTCCAACAGAGGGCGACATAATGAGTAGAAATAGTTTGCGTGTGCCTCTGTTGAACAACATGGACTGCTTGTGCCCAATAGTATACCCGTGCCCAATAGTACCCCCCTCCCCCCTCCATCCCCCGCCCCCGCTGATACCTGCAGGTGTGAGAAGGATGAGGACGCTAGCTCAATCAGCGAGGTGACATTTGAACGCAGGAAAGATTGGCAGATGACACAAGAGTACACACAGAGTGTCCTTGAGTCCCTACCTCTGTCACCTTATTTGCCGGAAGGATAGAATATCACTAATTACATTGTTTAATTATATCATACGTATAAGTTAACCAAAAAAAATGATATCGGATATAGATCAGTGTCGTGACCTATAGGTTTGAACTGTATAATGTATCACAGGAAGTATATATATATATATATATATATATAGAGAGAGAGAGAGAGAGAGAGAGAGAGAGAGAGAGAGAGAGAGAGAGAGAGAGAGAGAGAGAGAGAGAGAGAGAGAGAGTTAAGCCTGAAGAAGTCCCTTGAAGGACTAAAACATGTCGCAATAAAAGGTTTTAACTCTTTGTCACCACGGACCATCGATCCATGAGAAAATATGGATCGATTCATGAAAATAGGGATCAATTTATGAAAAAATAGGCTAATTCATGAAAATATTCTCTTTCTAATGATTTTGATTTGAATTTCAGTCATTCTGAAGACACATTGGGATGCTTTAACTTGCCAATTTTGCAATACCCAATTTGTCTACAAAAGAAATCATTACATTCATAAAAATGAAATAATCTATCCCCGATATATTTGTGAAAATGCTGAAATATTATCAAATCATCTTCAAAGATGTTAATAATGAGAGAAAGTTTTGGTTATGCTATTTTAATGTGTGTACTTGTACTTGTTTTTATATTGTATATCTATTCATTCATATTGCATATCTATACGTATATATTGCAAGTTTATATTTTTTATATTGCAATCATATTCACAATGTGCATGTTAGTGCCATATGAACCAGTGGCGTCCAACTTGGGGTATTGCACGTCTTCCAGACTCCGTTCCCAGCCATCTGGATACACACATATTTGAATCTTCGCCAATGAATACATTTTTACATGCAGATATTGACGCCAAATGTTTTCTGGACGCATCCCTCTGTGTTGGTATAAACCCTCTGCCCAACAAACTCTTATGTAACCGAACCCAGGCCAGATACGCTCTCAGTAGGTAGTAAGCACAGAGATGAGAGCCAAACCGATGAGCAATCGGCGGATAAAGTGCTCTTCCATGTTAACGTATTCATAAAATGCCATGCAGTCATAAGCTATGATTTTAACATGATCACGCCATATTTTTTGTTTCTGACAGTTTTATTTTTGTTTATTTTTTTGTTTTGTTTTGTTTTTAGGATATTTTTTTTTTGGGGGGGGGGTTATTGTTTTTTGTTTGTTTATTTTGTTTGTTTTTCACAAAAGATAAACCATTATAATAAAGGAAACGGATGCCACATAGTTTGCGTCAGAAAAATGTGGCAGATATGGACAACTTTTTTGTTGCAGCAATTAGCTTCCCTTGACCAAATTGTGGTGCCAATCTCAATGAAGGCGCCTGTGTAATAGTGCAATTGCAGTTTACCATCTGCTTTTTTGTGATTGGATTTAAGAGAGCTTTTTATTTGTGCAGTTCCAGTGTGCTGTTTTCGATGGGGTAGTATGGCAACACGCAATCGGCCTATGGTTTTTTTTGGACAAAATCGGTCGGCAAGCCAAGGAGCCATGAGGATAACCACCTATTATCGGTCTTTTTTCAGATCAAAATTCCCCAAAGGTATATCACAAGCTGCTAGTGGCATCGTACTATGAAAATACAATTTTATTTTGTTTAAGTCCATGCGTACAACCATTCTAAGGTAGTCACACGATTGCGTCAAACAGTAAAGTATAACCATCCTAAGGTAGTTGCCTGATTGTGTCAAACATCCAAATATGACCATTCTAGGGTAGTCGCCGATTGCGTCAAACAGTGAAGTACGACCATCCTATGATAGTCGCCCGATTGCGTCAAAAAGTGAAGTACGACCATCGTAAGGTTTTCGCCCGATGACCCCACACATTGTGATAGTCTAAGTGGCTCCATATGATATCCTTCAGATGTCTGTTTGATTTAATATTTCAGGTGCCGTGCAGTGCCTGTGTTTAATGTGACCACACCCACAGCATATCTCTTTTATCTGTGATACACTTCCCAGTGCCTGGGACATCAGGAAGCCAGATAATTCTTATTTCCCCGTGGCTGGTAATGGCCGATAATCTATCGATGTTCTTGTGCTTGCCCCTGGCTTGCTAAAAACAATCACCATTTTGGAAATCGGTTCAAACGTGACTCAGAAATTAATCTGGGCTCCAGCAAGTCATCTTATTCTATAGGTGTCTCTATAGCTAAATAAATATACCTCTATGGCTTAGTGAATATACCTCTATGGCTTAGTGAATATACCTCTATTGCTGAATGAGTGTGCCTCTATTGCTGAATGAGTGTGCCTCTATTGCTGAATGAGTGTGCCTCTATGGCTGAATGAATGAATCTCCATGTCTGAATGAAATAATCTCCATGTCTGAATGAAATAATCTCTATGGCTGAATGAATCAATCTCTATGGCTATATGATTGAATCTCTATGGCTAAATGAATGAATCTCCATGGCTGAATGAATGTGACTCTTTGGCTGAATGAATGAAGCTCGATGGCTGAATGAGTGTGACTTTTTGGCTGAATGAATGTGCCTCTATGGCTTAATGAACGTGACTTCATGGCTGAATGAATGGGACTCAATGGCTGAATGAATGGGACTCAATGGCTGAATGAATATGTCTCTATGGCTGAATGAATGGGACTCAATGGCTGAATGAACGTGACTTCATGGCTGAATGAATATGCCTCTATGGCTGAATGAATGGGACTCTTTGGTAGAATTAATACGCGTCTTTGGCTGAATGAATGTGACTCTATAATCTTATTTATTTAGCAAGTTACTATATCTTATATCTGTGAATTAATAATAATAATAATAAAATTTGTATAGCGCTGATATCAAACAAGTCTGTTCATAACGCTTTGTTCAAGACATGTTTCCTGAAGAGATAATAATAATAATAATAATAATAATAATAATAATAATAATAATAATAATAAAACTTATATAGTGCTAGTTACCAGATAAATCTGTTCAAAGCGCTTCTTTCAAAACATGTGTTTTGAAAAGGTGAGTTTTCAGCTTACTCTTAAAGAGGTTGGCTGAGCTACAAGTACGGAGGTCAGTAGGAAGACCATTCCATAGTTTTGGTCCTATTGCAGAAAAGGCCCTATCACCTATCGTTTTCAAGCGGGTACTAGGAACACATAGGTAAGTGCCGTCATTCGATCTTAGACCTCTCTCTCCTTGTTTGCGTTTTCAGTCTACGCTTAAAGGAGGTGACTGAGTTACTAGACCTGACATCGCTGAGAAGAGAGTGCTAAAGTCTAGGGCTGATGGACGAGAAAGCTCTATCATCCATTGTCTTCTTTCTAGTTATCATCCATTGTCTTCAGTCTAGTTATCATCCATTGTCTTCAGTCTTGTCTTTGGGACTGACAGGTACATGCCATTGTTGGATCTCAGGCACCTATCACCCTGTTTTACTAGGAGTAGTTCGCATAAGTAAGGCGGCGCCTTACCGTTAAGGCCTTTCCATGTCATAAGAAGGATTTTGAAATCACTTCTGGCGTGAACACGGAGCCAATGCAACTCCATCAGTTTTCCTGATATATGGTCAAATGTCCTGATCCTTCCAACCACATGGGCGGCAACGTTTTGAAGGTATTGTAACCTTTTGATATCTGATCCTGGAAGACCTGCCAGACGACCATTGCCATAGTCAATAGTAGATGTGACAAAGGCATGAGTTAATGTCATGCCTTTGATGATCTGATGATCTGATAGCAGATAAGTGCTTGATGTGATAGTATCCATTTTTACATTTGTTTTATTTCTGCTTTCGTGTCCATTTTGGAGTCGAAGGTGATACTAAGATCAACAACTGTGTCACGTGGTGTGATATTAGAGTTACCTACCCTGATAGTATTTGAGATAAGGTTGCTAGAAGTAGTACTATGCCTGTCAGTACATAACATTTATTTTCAACTTTTTTGAGATTAATAAGTTTTTAACTTCATTGACATATTCTTCCAATTCGCGTCTACTCATGTCTACTTGCTGGCTATAGGTGTGATCAACAGGGATGTAGATCTGGGTATCGTGAGAATAAATAATAACTTCAGACGATGTTTGGCCAAGATGTCTGCCAGGGGGGACATGAAGATGGTGAAGAGTATGGGGCCAAGGACTGAGCCTTGTGGAACCCCATACTTTATGGATTTGAGAGAGGACCTATGTGTTCCCACCTTGATACCCTAATCCAGGACAGGGCATGGCCTCTAACATTGCATCTCGTTTCCAGTCTATCAAATAGTGTCCGATGGTCAATGGTGTCAAAGGCAACAGAGAAGTCTAGTAACAATAGGATAACTGATTTTTATTATCCAGGTCGTTCTGCACCCAGAGTAAGGCAATCTCAAGGGTTTAATCATATTCTGTAGAACAACTATATAATATTAGATTGCATCGATAATAGTAGATTGCATGTTCGTGCAACATAAAAGTAGATCGCATTGTCGTACATCGGCACCAGGCAAAGAGAAAAGCCTATATTTTCAGGTTCCATGGCCGAATTATGTTGAAGAGGGTGTCATAATTAATGGTTTATTAAACAGAGTATTATATCTGATTGCTTATTGTATTTAACAAAGTAATTTTGAAATATGTTGGAATATACTCTATTCAGGTTGGAATGGTGCAGAACCACATGATGTATAATGAATAATTACCGTGATTATTCGTTGAATATCAAATTTGTTATTTTCTTTCAATGAACACAAGTTGTACTTGTAACCTTAACATGATATTGTATTTGTTTCTTTGTTTTTTTCTTGCAACCGATCATATCATATATAATAGATATACCTTAAAATAGATATGTTGTGGTGTATCTATGTTGTGATGTATCTATGTTGTGGTGTATCTATGTTGTGGTGTATCTATGTTGTGGTGTATCTATGTTGTGGTGTATCTATGTTGTGGTGTATCTATGTTGTGGTGTATATATGTTGTGGTGTATCTATGTTGTGGTGTATCTATGTTGTGGTGTATCTATGTTGTGGTGTATCTATGTTGTGGTGTATCTGTGTTGTGGTGTAATACAATATTTTCATTGTCAATGAAAATGTGAAAACTACTGTCAAATAACATACAATGGCCCCAACCAATTGTCATTACTATTATATCTAAAATTGAAATTTAATTCCAGATTATTCCACCAATGATGGATCGAATATATATATTTTGAGGTGTGGCTCTATTGAAAATATCTAAAATACTTGGACATTACCTAACTTTAACTTTTCTAGTACATTGTACATTCCACTGGAACATAAAATATCTGTACAGAGTTTTGATATTCTGACAGCAATGATATTCAATTTGATAAAATGATCAGATATTGAAAATAAATGTCACGGCTTATGTGCTTTTTGTTATTCTTAAAACATTCTATATATTCTTAAAGCCGTCTATATATTCTTAAAGCCTTCAATATATTCGTAACGCCTTCTATATTATTCTTAAAGCCTTCTATATAATTATTAAAGCCTTCTATATATTCTTAAAGTCTTCTATATATTCTTAAGTCCTTCTATATATTCTTAAGTCCTTCTATATATTCTAAAAGCCTTCTATATATTCGTAAAGCCTTCTATATTATTCTTAAAGCCTTCTATATAATTATTAAAGCCTTCTATATATTCTTAAAGCCTTCTATATATTCCTAAAGCCTTCTATGATATATGGGGCATAGTTTCTGGCCATGGAATACACACTAATAAAACATTGAATATGTTCATACATTTAATCATACTGATGCAATTTTGAATACACTATGATCTTTACTCATTTAACTTACTCATTTGTTTTAAATTTGCCTTTGCCTTCTTCGAATCTTCATCCACTTAACACATTAGTGTCCACCTTAATACCAGGTTGGTTCTTGTTTTGTCATTTCCACTGAAAATATGATGTAGAGATTGCATTCGATTACTTTTTAATTAACTGTTCTAATTATGACAGGGCAATTATTATTATTATATATATATATATATATATATATATATATATATATATATATATATATATATATATATATATATATATATATATATATATATATATATATATATATATATATATATTTATATATATATATATTGCTTTTAGCGGGTTAATTCAGTAGAGGTCAGCTGTCAAATAGTGGACTAATCGGATTATTTAAAGGCAATGGTCAGTCTAAGTGCTACAAGAGCTTTGAATGACGCCACCAATCCCTGCCAGTCATATCTAATAGATAACCACACAGCGAAGATTGCACCCAACTCACCACTGTTCCTCCCTCCTCATCTTACCGCAGCCAACTCAGATCATAGTCTATTGCAGCCATGCCGGGCCAATTTGGATTCAAACAAGATAGAGACTCGCCTCTTTTGGCCAACAGCTATATTTGCCCATTAATGGAATTTTAGCTCACTTGTCAGAAAGGGTAATCGGTGAAACGGTTAGCCGGGCGCCAGTATTCTGTTTGCGTACGCAACAAGGTCACTGTGACCCTAAGATTTACGATACCTTCGTCATTAATGGCAAAACAGGTTTTTATGCAACATTACATCAAGTAAATTTAACATTCCTTGTTGTTTCTTATTTCTTTACCACAGTTTCGACAACAATGTCATGCAGCTTATCATTTGGGAATATTGAAAGGTTGCCATACATACAATGTTAATTTGTGTTTTAAAATGGTTATAATCAGAGAGAAAAGAGCAGATCGGTAAAGCATCTGTCACTCTTTCATAAACTATTTATAAACCGTTGAAAAGATTTCGATTACTAAAACAAATAATAATACTGAAAGAAATCATATTTGTAAGGTTATTTGCCTATTGTATGACGAGAGCAATCTTTTAAACAAGGGATGATTGAAGGAGGGGACAAATAGAGATGAGAAGAGTATTGACAGGCATCGCGCCCAACACATTAAGGACAGTAGAAGTTATGTTCATAATTGACAAAACCGTCAAAGGAGGATAACCTTCACATATATTTTTTTTCCATGAGAGAATATACCTGATTTTGGAAGGGTTATATACGTAGGGGATAAAAGGTTGAATTGGAAGGTTGTGGTACCGTGAAAATCACTTATTATAGCTTTAAAGCACTAAAATTTGGTGGTTATAAGTAAGTCGAACATGAGAAGGTTGTATAGTTTTCTGCAAAAAGTGTTCATTGTGAGACTGTTCTCTATATTTCAATAAATCTAATATTTATCATAATTATTTGGAATCGTGTTCCCGTGTTTTATCACTGCCTATTCATACATTAATTGTAAAATCCATATATCAGACTAGTTTCCTTCAAAAACAAGTTTAAATTCATTTGTCGTCTGGTTTTGATTTCCATGGCTCTCAAAGTACATTTCTTTGTGAAATGTCATCTTGACATTGTATGGTCTCCAACAATATTCCTCAGTGTGTAAAATAGCCTGTTATAAAAAAAAACAATTTAATGACAATTGTGAAAGTTAAATTGCAAAGACAAAATCTTATTGTATTATTCTTCTAGTTATTTGTTGAGCAATATGACATGTTTACTGCGATGTGGGGTTGTGGCCATTTCAGCACAGAATGATGGCGTGAGCACGTCAAAGCCTCCCAATCACAGAGCCAACCAATATGTAATTACTTATCATATAGGCTTTCCCCTTGCATCCTGCAACATCGCAGTTGCATGATAGGCTGGCACAGAAAAAAAACACACTGTCATCACATATGGCTTTATCTGGGGGAATTTGTATTGTGCGCAATATGAAGCCATGCATTTTTCTTTTATTTATCTTTTTTTTTATTTATTCATTTTTCTTTTCTATTTTATTTTTTTTCATTTATTGTGTAATATAGGTGGCGTCACTGTGACTGTCTTCTTGTTGAATCCCATACAATTCAAGATATGTATATGGCACATAGTTTGAAATCCACACGTTCTCCTTTTATCTTCTAGCACTGGAAGGTCGAAACGATGCAAAGGCCTATTTTTGTGGGGCTCATTGTATTGTAAGTATGATGAATAATTATTGTTGAATATCTTTAATACATAAGCAGGACTTGAAAGGAAAGGTCAAATGGAAATGTCGTATCCAGCGCAAACCATTAATCTCTATCAGCCGGTAACATTAGGTCAACAAATGACTGCTCTGATCTCACAGTATTATATTGAGTGACGTTGTTTAAGCCTACAAGGTAAGAATAATTTCCTCTCCTCCTTAAGACACAGAGTTTGTGATGACGAAGAAAAATAGAACAATATATCGGAATGATATATTTATATATTATGTTAAGTGAGTTCGTATCAATTATTATTATTAAACAATTCAACATGTACTGAACGGAGCAGATATTAATATTGCTGTCATACATTATCAACCCATTCATTATATCTACGGATCAATTTAAATTATTACTGTAACAAATATGATGATCCCCATAAAAGAATTATGGTTTTGACATGCTTTTAAACAGTGCATATAAAGGGTGTAGACAATTCCAGATTAACCTGACACTCAATGTTGCTGACGGAAATAGCAGTAATAAAGGCTACTTTAGGAAAGGTTCAATCTTCTACCTGTTGAGATCTATTTAGTATCAGTTATGGAAGGTACATATAAATAGTCTCTGCATCACGACAAAATGACAACTTTCTATTATAGTCATTGCAATTATGGCACTGACGTCAACACCGACCTTAGGAGAAGTCATAAATAACTGTGTTAAAGCTTTTTAACAAGAAAACCCCATTTGTTACAGATGGACACATTGCACTCCAGCTGTGAGTGACAGACACATCTCTATATGAATAAAATAGTTACAGTAATGATAACCCCGGAATGCTTTGAGAAGTATTTTTTATGTTTCATACAAAAAGGAATTTAATATTTTCATCATCATATCTGGATAACTTGTGATGTAACGATGAAATAACTTTTCTACGGTTTGACTAATATAAAAAGTGATTCCAATATATTAACAAATGTGTACATGGTTTGGATAGCGTCGTACATCTGGAAACTAAGTAATTTTATCAAAATACATTAAAATGCACCTCTTTCTGAAATGATTTTACTCACACTACCACACAGTGGTTTTCATTCTGTTAATCCTACATACAATCTCCCTTTAGCTACAGCAGAGACTAATTCGAATTTGAAACACAATGAACACCAGGTTTCACGACAAGCGAAAGTTTGTCAAACAGTCACCCTAAATACCAGCCACAATAACTTACAAGGTAGACCCCCTAACAGGCACAATAACTTACAAGGTAGACCACCTAACAGGCACCATAACTGACAAGGTAGACCACCTAACAGGCACCACAACTTACAAGGTAGACCACCTAACAGGCACCATAACTTACAAGGTAGACCACCTAACAGGCACAATAACTTACAAGGTAGACCACCTAACAGGCACCATAACTTACAAGGTAGACCACCTAACAGGCACCATAACTTACAAGGTAGCCCACATAACAGGCACAATAACTTACAAAGTAGCCCACCTAACAGGCACAATAACTTACAAGGTAGCCCACATAACAGGCACAATAACTTACATTTAGTAGCCCATCTAACAGGCACCATAACGTACAAAGTAGCCCATCTAACAGGCACTGTACCTAACAGACACCATAACGTACAAAGTGGCCCATCTAACAGGCACCATAACGTACAAAGTGGCCCATTTAACAGGCACCATAACGTACAAAGTGGCCCATCTAACAGACACCATAACGTACAAAGTGGCCCATTTAACAGGCACCATAACTTACAAAGTAGCCCATCTAACAGGAACTGTACCTAACAGACACCATAACATACAAAGTGGCCCATCTAACAGGCACTGGACCTAACAGACCCCATAACGTACAAGATAGCCAACCTAACAGGCACTGTACCTAACAGACACCATAACGTACAAAGTGGCCCATCTAACAGGCACCATAACGTACAAAGTGGCCCATCTAACAGGAACTGTACCTAACAGACACCATAACATACAAAGTGGCCCATCTAACAGGCACTGGACCTAACAGACCCCATAACGTACAAGATAGCCAACCTAACAGGCACTGTACCTAACAGACACCATAACGTACAAGGTAGCCCATCTGACAGGCACTGGACCTTACAGGCACCATAACGTACAAGGTAGCCCATCTGACAGGCACTGTACCAAACAGGCACATTAACTTACAAAGTAGCCAACCTAACAGGCACTGTACCTAACAGTCACCATAACGTACAAGGTAGCCCATCTGACATGCAACCATCCTAACAGGCATCCTACGTGACTGCCACATTCTAACATGAATCCTACATAACTGTAACATTATTAAATAGGCGTTTCCCCACTATACCCAATGCGACTGGACATAAGAACAGCGTGAAACATCTGAGTGTAATGCTCTGGATAGGAAGCACATGGTCCTCCCTAATCAGGCATCAGTGCATGTGGGGAGTAATGTGTGTTGGTGTATTTACCTGTTGAACAATATGGATCATGCTGTTCACGAATGGTGAACATGAGGACAATTCTGAATGGCGTGGTTGCATTATTGCAAAAGGCATTCATAGAATGTTGCTTTATTTAGTTTATATATTAGTTTGCTTTATTTTATGTTTTATATTTTTGACATTTAAATGTAATACTGTATGCTCTTCGTCTAAATGGAGGTGATAAACACAGGCATACGCTTCCCTTACAACGGGCTTCCCCTCCCTGTAAACTTCTCTCTCCACTTGCTTCCCTTCCCAGTGGACCTCTCTCTCCACTGGCCTCCCTTCCCTGTGGACCTCTCTCTCCACTGGCTTCCCTTCCATGTGGACCTCTCTCTCCACTGGCTTCCCCTCCCTGTGGACCTCTCTCTCCACTGGCTTCCCTTCCATGTGGACCTCTCTCTCCACTGGCTTCCCCTCCCTGTGGACATCTCTCTCCACTGGCTTCCCTTCCCTGTGGTCATCTCTCTCCACTGGCCTCCCTTCCCTGTAGACATCTCTCTCCACTGGCCTCCCCTCCCTGTAAACTTCTCTCTCCACTTGCTTCCCTTCCCAGTGGACCTCTCTCTCCACTGGCCTCCCTTCCCTGTGGACCTCTCTCTCCACTGGCTTCCCTTCCATGTGGACCTCTCTCTCCACTGGCTTCCCCTCCCTGTGGACCTCTCTCTCCACTGGCTTCCCTTCCATGTGGACCTCTCTCTCCACTGGCTTCCCCTCCCTGTGGACATCTCTCTCCACTGGCTTCCCTTCCCTGTGGTCATCTCTCTCCACTGGCCTCCCTTCCCTGTAGATATCTCTCTCCACTGGCTTCCCTTCCCTGTGGACATCTCTCTCCACTGGCTTCCCTTCCCTGTGGACATCTCTCTCCACTGGCTTCCCTTCCCAGTGGACCTCTCTCTCCACTGGCTTCCCTTCCCTGTGGACCTCTCTCTCCACTGGCTTCCCTTCCCTGTGGACCTCTCTCTCCACTGGCTTCCCTTCCCTGTGGACATCTCTCTCCACTGGCTTCCCTTCCCAGTGGACATCTCTCTCCACTGGCTTCCCTTCCCTGTGGACAACTCTCTCCACTGGCTTCCCTTCCCTGTGGACATCTCTATCCACTGGCTTCCCGTCCATGTGGACATCTCTCTCCACTGGCTTCCCTTCCCTGTGGACATCTCTCTCCACTGGCTTCCCTTCCCTGTAGACCTCTCTCTCCATTGGCTTCCCTTCCCAGTGGACCTCTCTCTCCACTGGCTTCCCTTCCTTGTGGACATCTCTCTCCATTGGCTTCCCTTCGCTGTGGACCTCTCTCTCCACTGGCTTCCCTTCCCTGTGGACATCTCTCTCCACTGGCTTCCCTTCCCTGTGGACATCTCTATTCACTGGCTTCCCTTCCCTGTGGACATCTCTATCCACTGGCTTCCCTTCCCTGTGGACATCTCTATCCACTGGCTTCCCGTCCATGTGGACATCTCTCTCCACTGGCTTCCCTTCCCTGTGGACATCTCTCTCCACTGGCTTCCCTTCCCTGTAGACCTCTCTCTCCATTGGCTTCCCTTCCCAGTGGACCTCTCTCTCCATTGGCTTCCCTTCGCTGTGGACCTCTCTCTCCACTGGCTTCCCTTCCCTGTGGACATCTCTCTACACTGGCTTCCCTTCCCTGTAGACATCTCTCTCCACTGGCTTCCTTACCCTGTAGACCTCTCTCTCCATTGGCTTCCCTTCCCAGTGGACCTCTCTCTCCACTCGCTTCCCTTCCCTGTAGACTTCTCTCTCCACTGGCTTCCCTTTCCTGTGGACCTCTCTCTCCACTGGCTTCCCTTCCCTGTGGACATCTCTCTACACTGGCTTCCCTTCCCTGTAGACATCTCTCTCCACTGGCTTCCCCTCCCTGTAAACTTCTCTCTCCACTGGCTTCCCTTCCATGTGGACCTCTCTCTCCACTGGCTTCCCTTCCCTGTGGACATCTCTCTACACTGGCCTCCCTTCCCTGTAGACCTCTCTCTCCATTGGCTTCCCTTCCCTGTGGACCTCTCTCTCCACTGGCTTCCCTTCCCTGTAGACTTCTCTTTCCACTGGCTTCCCTTCCCTGTAGACTTCTCTCTCCACTGGCTTCCCTTCCCTGTAGACCTCTCTCTCCATTGGCTTCCCTTCCCTGTGGACCTCTCTCTCCACTGGCTTCCCTTCCCTGTGGACCTCTCTCTCCACTGTCTTCCCTTCGCTGTGGACATCTCTCTCCACTGGCCTCCCTTCCCTGTGGACATCTCTCTCCACTGGCTTCCCTTCCCTGTAGACATCTCTCTCCACTCGCTTCCCTTCCCTGTGGACATCTCTCTCCACTGGCTTCCCTTCCCTGTGGACCTCTCTCTCCACTGTCTTCCCTTCGCTGTGGACATCTCTCTCCACTGGCCTCCCTTCCCTGTGGACCTCTCTCTCCACTGGCTTCCCTTCCCTGTGGACATCTCTCTCCACTGGCTTCCCTTCCCTGTGGACCTCTCTCTCCACTGTCTTCCCTTCGCTGTGGACATCTCTCTCCACTGGCGTCCCTTCCCTGTGGACATCTCTCTCCACTGGCTTCCCTTCCCTGTGGACATCTCTCTCCACTGGCCTCCCTTCCCTGTGGACATCTCTCTCCACTGGCTTCCCTTCCCTGTGGACCTCTCTCTCCACTCGCTTCCCTTCCCTGTGGACATCTCTCTCCACTGGCTTCCCTTCCCTGTGGACATCTCTCTCCACTGGCTTCCCTTCCCTGTGGACATCTCTCTCCACTGGCTTCCCTTCCCTGTGGATCTCTCTCTCCACTGGCTTCCCTTCCCTGTGGACATCTCTCTCCACTGGCTTCCCTTCGCTGAGGACATCTCTCTCCACTGGCTTCCCTTCCCTGTGGACATCTCTCTCCACTGGCTTCCCTTCCCTGTGGACATCTCTCTCCACTGGCCTCCCTTCCCTGTGGACCTCTCTCTCCACTGGCTTCCCTTCGCTGTGGACCTCTCTCTCCACTCGCTTACCTTCCCTGTGGACATCTCTATCCACTGGCTTCCCTTCCCTGTAGACATCTCTCTCCACTGGCTTCCCTTCCCTGTGGATCTCTCTCTCCACTGTCTTCCCTTCCCTGTGGACATCTCTCTCCACTGGCTTCCCTTCCCTGTAGACATCTCTCTCCACTGGCTTCCCTTCCCTGTGGACATCTCTCTCCACTGGTTTCCCTTCCCTGTGGACCTCTCTCTCCACTGGCGTCCCTTCCCTGTGGACATCTCTCTCCACTGGCTTCCCTTCCCAGTGGACCTCTCTCTCCACTGGCTTCCCTTCCCTGTGGACATCTCTCTCCACTGGCTTCCCTTCCCTTTAGACATCTCTCTCCACTGGCTTCCCTTTCCTGTGGACATCTCTCTCCACTGGCTTCCCTTCGCTGTGGACCTCTCTCTCCACTGGCGTCCCTTCCCTGTGGACATCTCTCTCCACTGGCTTCCCTTCCCTGTGGACCTCTCTCTCCACTGGCTTCCCTTCCCTGTGGACATCTCTCTCCACTGGCTTCCCTTCCCTGTAGACATCTCTCTCCACTGGCTTCCCTACCCTGTAGACATCTCTCTCCACTGTCTTCCCTTCCCTGTGGACCTTTCTCTCCACTGGCTTCCCCTCCCTGTGGACATCTCTCTCCACTGGCTTCCCTTCCCTGTGGTCATCTCTCTCCACTGGCCTCCCTTCCCTGTAGATATCTCTCTCCACTGGCTTCCCTTCCCTGTGGACATCTCTCTCCACTGGCTTCCCTTCCCTGTGGACATCTCTCTCCACTGGCTTCCCTTCCCAGTGGACCTCTCTCTCCACTGGCTTCCCTTCCCTGTGGACCTCTCTCTCCACTGGCTTCCCTTCCCTGTGGACCTCTCTCTCCACTGGCTTCCCTTCCCTGTGGACATCTCTCTCCACTGGCTTCCCTTCCCAGTGGACATCTCTCTCCACTGGCTTCCCTTCCCTGTGGACATCTCTCTCCACTGGCTTCCCTTCCCTGTGGACATCTCTATCCACTGGCTTCCCGTCCATGTGGACATCTCTCTCCACTGGCTTCCCTTCCCTGTGGACATCTCTCTCCACTGGCTTCCCTTCCCTGTAGACCTCTCTCTCCATTGGCTTCCCTTCCCAGTGGACCTCTCTCTCCACTGGCTTCCCTTCCTTGTGGACATCTCTCTCCATTGGCTTCCCTTCGCTGTGGACCTCTCTCTCCACTGGCTTCCCTTCCCTGTGGACATCTCTCTCCACTGGCTTCCCTTCCCTGTGGACATCTCTATTCACTGGCTTCCCTTCCCTGTGGACATCTCTATCCACTGGCTTCCCTTCCCTGTGGACATCTCTATCCACTGGCTTCCCGTCCATGTGGACATCTCTCTCCACTGGCTTCCCTTCCCTGTGGACATCTCTCTCCACTGGCTTCCCTTCCCTGTAGACCTCTCTCTCCATTGGCTTCCCTTCCCAGTGGACCTCTCTCTCCATTGGCTTCCCTTCGCTGTGGACCTCTCTCTCCACTGGCTTCCCTTCCCTGTGGACATCTCTCTACACTGGCTTCCCTTCCCTGTAGACATCTCTCTCCACTGGCTTCCTTTCCCTGTAGACCTCTCTCTCCATTGGCTTCCCTTCCCAGTGGACCTCTCTCTCCACTCGCTTCCCTTCCCTGTAGACTTCTCTCTCCACTGGCTTCCCTTTCCTGTGGACCTCTCTCTCCACTGGCTTCCCTTCCCTGTGGACATCTCTCTACACTGGCTTCCCTTCCCTGTAGACATCTCTCTCCACTGGCTTCCCCTCCCTGTAAACTTCTCTCTCCACTGGCTTCCCTTCCATGTGGACCTCTCTCTCCACTGGCTTCCCTTCCCTGTGGACATCTCTCTACACTGGCCTCCCTTCCCTGTAGACCTCTCTCTCCATTGGCTTCCCTTCCCTGTGGACCTCTCTCTCTACTGGCTTCCCTTCCCTGTAGACTTTTCTTTCCACTGGCTTCCCTTCCCTGTAGACCTCTCTCTCCATTGGCTTCCCTTCCCTGTGGACCTCTCTCTCCACTCGCTTCCCTTCCCTGTGGACATCTCTATCCACTGGCTTCCCTTCCCTGTAGACATCTCTCTCCACTGGCTTCCCTTCCCTGTGGATCTCTCTCTCCACTGTCTTCCCTTCCCTGTGGACATCTCTCTCCACTGGCTTCCCTTCCCTGTAGACATCTCTCTCCACTGGCTTCCCTTCCCTGTGGACATCTCTCTCCACTGGTTTCCCTTCCCTGTGGACCTCTCTCTCCACTGGCGTCCCTTCCCTGTGGACATCTCTCTCCACTGGCTTCCCTTCCCAGTGGACCTCTCTCTCCACTGGCTTCCCTTCCCTGTGGACATCTCTCTCCACTGGCTTCCCTTCCCTTTAGACATCTCTCTCCACTGGCTTCCCTTCCCTGTGGACATCTCTCTCCACTGGCTTCCCTTCGCTGTGGACCTCTCTCTCCACTGGCGTCCCTTCCCTGTGGACATCTCTCTCCACTGGCTTCCCTTCCCTGTGGACCTCTCTCTCCACTGGCTTCCCTTCCCTGTGGACCTCTCTCTCCACTGGCTTCCCTTCCCTGTGGACCTCTCTCTCCACTGGCTTCCCTTCCCTGTGGACATCTCTCTCCACTGGCTTCCCTTCCCAGTGGACATCTCTCTCCACTGGCTTCCCTTCCCTGTGGACATCTCTCTCCACTGGCTTCCCTTCCCTGTGGACATCTCTATCCACTGGCTTCCCGTCCATGTGGACATCTCTCTCCACTGGCTTCCCTTCCCTGTGGACATCTCTCTCCACTGGCTTCCCTTCCCTGTAGACCTCTCTCTCCATTGGCTTCCCTTCCCAGTGGACCTCTCTCTCCACTGGCTTCCCTTCCTTGTGGACATCTCTCTCCATTGGCTTCCCTTCGCTGTGGACCTCTCTCTCCACTGGCTTCCCTTCCCTGTGGACATCTCTCTCCACTGGCTTCCCTTCCCTGTGGACATCTCTATTCACTGGCTTCCCTTCCCTGTGGACATCTCTATCCACTGGCTTCCCTTCCCTGTGGACATCTCTATCCACTGGCTTCCCGTCCATGTGGACATCTCTCTCCACTGGCTTCCCTTCCCTGTGGACATCTCTCTCCACTGGCTTCCCTTCCCTGTGGACATCTCTCTCCACTGGCTTCCCTTCCCTGTGGACATCTCTCTCCACTGGCCTCCCTTCCCTGTGGACCTCTCTCTCCACTGGCTTCCCTTCGCTGTGGACCTCTCTCTCCACTCGCTTCCCTTCCCTGTGGACATCTCTATCCACTGGCTTCCCTTCCCTGTAGACATCTCTCTCCACTGGCTTCCCTTCCCTGTGGATCTCTCTCTCCACTGTCTTCCCTTCCCTGTGGACATCTCTCTCCACTGGCTTCCCTTCCCTGTAGACATCTCTCTCCACTGGCTTCCTTTCCCTGTGGACATCTCTCTCCACTGGTTTCCCTTCCCTGTGGACCTCTCTCTCCACTGGCGTCCCTTCCCTGTGGACATCTATCTCCACTGGCTTCCCTTCCCAGTGGACCTCTCTCTCCACTGGCTTCCCTTCCCTGTGGACATCTCTCTCCACTGGCTTCCCTTCCCTTTAGACATCTCTCTCCACTGGCTTCCCTTCCCTGTGGACATCTCTCTCCACTGGCTTCCCTTCGCTGTGGACCTCTCTCTCCACTGGCGTCCCTTCCCTGTGGACATCTCTCTCCACTGGCTTCCCTTCCCTGTGGACCTCTCTCTCCACTGGCTTCCCTTCCCTGTGGACCTCTCTCTCCACTGGCTTCCCTTCCCTGTGGACCTCTCTCTCCACTGGCTTCCCTTCCCTGTGGACATCTCTCTCCACTGGCTTCCCTTCCCAGTGGACATCTCTCTCCACTGGCTTCCCTTCCCTGTGGACATCTCTCTCCACTGGCTTCCCTTCCCTGTGGACATCTCTATCCACTGGCTTCCCGTCCATGTGGACATCTCTCTCCACTGGCTTCCCTTCCCTGTGGACATCTCTCTCCACTGGCTTCCCTTCCCTGTAGACCTCTCTCTCCATTGGCTTCCCTTCCCAGTGGACCTCTCTCTCCACTGGCTTCCCTTCCTTGTGGACATCTCTCTCCATTGGCTTCCCTTCGCTGTGGACCTCTCTCTCCACTGGCTTCCCTTCCCTGTGGACATCTCTCTCCACTGGCTTCCCTTCCCTGTGGACATCTCTATTCACTGGCTTCCCTTCCCTGTGGACATCTCTATCCACTGGCTTCCCTTCCCTGTGGACATCTCTATCCACTGGCTTCCCGTCCATGTGGACATCTCTCTCCACTGGCTTCCCTTCCCTGTGGACATCTCTCTCCACTGGCTTCCCTTCCCTGTAGACCTCTCTCTCCATTGGCTTCCCTTCCCAGTGGACCTCTCTCTCCATTGGCTTCCCTTCGCTGTGGACCTCTCTCTCCACTGGCTTCCCTTCCCTGTGGACATCTCTCTACACTGGCTTCCCTTCCCTGTAGACATCTCTCTCCACTGGCTTCCTTTCCCTGTAGACCTCTCTCTCCATTGGCTTCCCTTCCCAGTGGACCTCTCTCTCCACTCGCTTCCCTTCCCTGTAGACTTCTCTCTCCACTGGCTTCCCTTTCCTGTGGACCTCTCTCTCCACTGGCTTCCCTTCCCTGTGGACATCTCTCTACACTGGCTTCCCTTCCCTGTAGACATCTCTCTCCACTGGCTTCCCCTCCCTGTAAACTTCTCTCTCCACTGGCTTCCCTTCCATGTGGACCTCTCTCTCCACTGGCTTCCCTTCCCTGTGGACATCTCTCTACACTGGCCTCCCTTCCCTGTAGACCTCTCTCTCCATTGGCTTCCCTTCCCTGTGGACCTCTCTCTCCACTGGCTTCCCTTCCCTGTAGACTTCTCTTTCCACTGGCTTCCCTTCCCTGTAGACTTCTCTCTCCACTGGCTTCCCTTCCCTGTAGACCTCTCTCTCCATTGGCTTCCCTTCCCTGTGGACCTCTCTCTCCACTGGCTTCCCTTCCCTGTGGACCTCTCTCTCCACTGTCTTCCCTTCGCTGTGGACATCTCTCTCCACTGGCCTCCCTTCCCTGTGGACATCTCTCTCCACTGGCTTCCCTTCCCTGTAGACATCTCTCTCCACTCGCTTCCCTTCCCTGTGGACATCTCTCTCCACTGGCTTCCCTTCCCTGTGGACCTCTCTCTCCACTGTCTTCCCTTCGCTGTGGACATCTCTCTCCACTGGCCTCCCTTCCCTGTGGACCTCTCTCTCCACTGGCTTCCCTTCCCTGTGGACATCTCTCTCCACTGGCTTCCCTTCCCTGTGGACATCTCTCTCCACTGTCTTCCCTTCGCTGTGGACATCTCTCTCCACTGGCGTCCCTTCCCTGTGGACATCTCTCTCCACTGGCTTCCCTTCCCTGTGGACATCTCTCTCCACTGGCCTCCCTTCCCTGTGGACATCTCTCTCCACTGGCTTCCCTTCCCTGTGGACCTCTCTCTCCACTCGCTTCCCTTCCCTGTGGACATCTCTCTCCACTGGCTTCCCTTCCCTGTGGACATCTCTCTCCACTGGCTTCCCTTCCCTGTGGACATCTCTCTCCACTGGCTTCCCTTCCCTGTGGATCTCTCTCTCCACTGGCTTCCCTTCCCTGTGGACATCTCTCTCCACTGGCTTCCCTTCGCTGAGGACATCTCTCTCCACTGGCTTCCCTTCGCTGAGGACATCTCTCTCCACTGGCTTCCCTTCCCTGTGGACATCTCTCTCCACTGGCCTCCCTTCCCTGTGGACCTCTCTCTCCACTGGCTTCCCTTCGCTGTGGACCTCTCTCTCCACTCGCTTACCTTCCCTGTGGACATCTCTATCCACTGGCTTCCCTTCCCTGTAGACATCTCTCTCCACTGGCTTCCCTTCCCTGTGGATCTCTCTCTCCACTGTCTTCCCTTCCCTGTGGACATCTCTCTCCACTGGCTTCCCTTCCCTGTAGACATCTCTCTCCACTGGCTTCCCTTCCCTGTGGACATCTCTCTCCACTGGTTTCCCTTCCCTGTGGACCTCTCTCTCCACTGGCGTCCCTTCCCTGTGGACATCTCTCTCCACTGGCTTCCCTTCCCAGTGGACCTCTCTCTCCACTGGCTTCCCTTCCCTGTGGACATCTCTCTCCACTGGCTTCCCTTCCCTTTAGACATCTCTCTCCACTGGCTTCCCTTTCCTGTGGACATCTCTCTCCACTGGCTTCCCTTCGCTGTGGACCTCTCTCTCCACTGGCGTCCCTTCCCTGTGGACATCTCTCTCCACTGGCTTCCCTTCCCTGTGGACCTCTCTCTCCACTGGCTTCCCTTCCCTGTGGACATCTCTCTCCACTGGCTTCCCTTCCCTGTAGACATCTCTCTCCACTGGCTTCCCTACCCTGTAGACATCTCTCTCCACTGTCTTCCCTTCCCTGTGGACCTCTCTCTCCACTGGCTTCCCCTCCCTGTGGACATCTCTCTCCACTGGCTTCCCTTCCCTGTGGTCATCTCTCTCCACTGGCCTCCCTTCCCTGTAGATTTCTCTCTCCACTGGCTTCCCTTCCCTGTGGACATCTCTCTCCACTGGCTTCCCTTCCCTGTGGACATCTCTCTCCACTGGCTTCCCTTCCCAGTGGACCTCTCTCTCCACTGGCTTCCCTTCCCTGTGGACCTCTCTCTCCACTGGCTTCCCTTCCCTGTGGACCTCTCTCTCCACTGGCTTCCCTTCCCTGTGGACATCTCTCTCCACTGGCTTCCCTTCCCAGTGGACATCTCTCTCCACTGGCTTCCCTTCCCTGTGGACATCTCTCTCCACTGGCTTCCCTTCCCTGTGGACATCTCTATCCAATGGCTTCCCGTCCATGTGGACATCTCTCTCCACTGGCTTCCCTTCCCTGTGGACATCTCTCTCCACTGGCTTCCCTTCCCTGTAGACCTCTCTCTCCATTGGCTTCCCTTCCCAGTGGACCTCTCTCTCCACTGGCTTCCCTTCCTTGTGGACATCTCTCTCCATTGGCTTCCCTTCGCTGTGGACCTCTCTCTCCACTGGCTTCCCTTCCCTGTGGACATCTCTCTCCACTGGCTTCCCTTCCCTGTGGACATCTCTATACACTGGCTTCCCTTCCCTGTGGACATCTCTATCCACTGGCTTCCCTTCCCTGTGGACATCTCTATCCACTGGCTTCCCGTCCATGTGGACATCTCTCTCCACTGGCTTCCCTTCCCTGTGGACCTCTCTCTCCACTGGCTTCCCTTCCCTGTAGACCTCTCTCTCCATTGGCTTCCCTTCCCAGTGGACCTCTCTCTCCATTGGCTTCCCTTCGCTGTGGACCTCTCTCTCCACTGGCTTCCCTTCCCTGTGGACATCTCTCTACACTGGCTTCCCTTCCCTGTAGACATCTCTCTCCACTGGCTTCCTTTCCCTGTAGACCTCTCTCTCCATTGGCTTCCCTTCCCAGTGGACCTCTCTCTCCACTCGCTTCCCTTCCCTGTAGACTTCTCTCTCCACTGGCTTCCCTTTCCTGTGGACCTCTCTCTCCACTGGCTTCCCTTCCCTGTGGACATCTCTCTACACTGGCTTCCCTTCCCTGTAGACATCTCTCTCCACTGGCTTCCCCTCCCTGTAAACTTCTCTCTCCACTGGCTTCCCTTCCATGTGGACCTCTCTCTCCACTGGCTTCCCTTCCCTGTGGACATCTCTCTACACTGGCCTCCCTTCCCTGTAGACCTCTCTCTCCATTGGCTTCCCTTCCCTGTGGACCTCTCTCTCCACTGGCTTCCCTTCCCTGTAGACTTCTCTTTCCACTGGCTTCCCTTCCCTGTAGACTTCTCTCTCCACTGGCTTCCCTTCCCTGTAGACCTCTCTCTCCATTGGCTTCCCTTCCCTGTGGACCTCTCTCTCCACTGGCTTCCCTTCCCTGTGGACCTCTCTCTCCACTGTCTTCCCTTCGCTGTGGATATCTCTCTCCACTGGCCTCCCTTCCCTGTGGACATCTCTCTCCACTGGCTTCCCTTCCCTGTAGACATCTCTCTCCACTCGCTTCCCTTCCCTGTGGACATCTCTCTCCACTGGCTTCCCTTCCCTGTGGACCTCTCTCTCCACTGTCTTCCCTTCGCTGTGGACATCTCTCTCCACTGGCCTCCCTTCCCTGTGGACCTCTCTCTCCACTGGCTTCCCTTCCCTGTGGACATCTCTCTCCACTGGCTTCCCTTCCCTGTGGACCTCTCTCTCCACTGTCTTCCCTTCGCTGTGGACATCTCTCTCCACTGGCGTCCCTTCCCTGTGGACATCTCTCTCCACTGGCTTCCCTTCGCTGTGGACATCTCTCTCCACTGGCTTCCCTTCCCTGTGGACATCTCTCTCCACTGGCTTCCCTTCCCTGTGGACCTCTCTCTCCACTCGCTTCCCTTCCCTGTGGACATCTCTCTCCACTGGCTTCCCTTCCCTGTGGACATCTCTCTCCACTGGCTTCCCTTCCCTGTGGACATCTCTCTCCACTGGCTTCCCTTCCCTGTGGATCTCTCTCTCCACTGGCTTCCCTTCCCTGTGGACATCTCTCTCCACTGGCTTCCCTTCGCTGAGGACATCTCTCTCCACTGGCTTCCCTTCCCTGTGGACATCTCTCTCCACTGGCTTCCCTTCCCTGTGGACATCTCTCTCCACTGGCCTCCCTTCCCTGTGGACCTCTCTCTCCACTGGCTTCCCTTCGCTGTGGACCTCTCTCTCCACTCGCTTCCCTTCCCTGTGGACATCTCTATCCACTGGCTTCCCTTCCCTGTAGACATCTCTCTCCACTGGCTTCCCTTCCCTGTGGATCTCTCTCTCCACTGTCTTCCCTTCCCTGTGGACATCTCTCTCCACTGGCTTCCCTTCCCTGTAGACATCTCTCTCCACTGGCTTCCCTTCCCTGTGGACATCTCTCTCCACTGGTTTCCCTTCCCTGTGGACCTCTCTCTCCACTGGCGTCCCTTCCCTGTGGACATCTCTCTCCACTGGCTTCCCTTCCCAGTGGACCTCTCTCTCCACTGGCTTCCCTTCCCTGTGGACATCTCTCTCCACTGGCTTCCCTTCCCTTTAGACATCTCTCTCCACTGGCTTCCCTTCCCTGTGGACATCTCTCTCCACTGGCTTCCCTTCGCTGTGGACCTCTCTCTCCACTGGCGTCCCTTCCCTGTGGACATCTCTCTCCACTGGCTTCCCTTCCCTGTGGACCTCTCTCTCCACTGGCTTCCCTTCCCTGTGGACATCTCTCTCCACTGGCTTCCCTTCCCTGTAGACATCTCTCTCCACTGGCTTCCCTACCCTGTAGACATCTCTCTCCACTGTCTTCCCTTCCCTGTGGACCTCTCTCTCCACTGGCTTCCCTACCCTGTAGACATCTCTCTCCACTGGCTTCCCTTCCCTGTAGACTTCTCTCTCCACTGGCCTCCCTTCCCTGTGGACATCTCTCTCCACTGGCTTCCCTTCCATGTGGACTTCTCTCTCCACTGGCTTCCCTTCCCTGTGGACATCTCTCTCCACTGGCTTCCCTTCCCTGTGGACATCTCTCTCCATTGGCTTCCCTTCGCTGTGGACATCTCTCTCCACTGGCTTCCCTTCCCTGTGGACATCTCTCTCCACTGGCTTCCCATCGCTGTGGACCTCTCTCTCCACTGGCTTCCCTTCCCTGTGGACCTCTCTCTCCACTGGCTTCCCTTCCCTGTGGACATCTCTCTCCACTGGCTTCCCTTCCCTGTGGACATCTCTCTCCACTGGCTTCCCTTCCCTGTGGACATCTCTCTCCACTGGCTTCCCTTCCCTGTGGACATCTCTCTCCACTGGCTTCCCTTCGCTGTGGACCTCTCTCTCCATTGGCTTCCCTTCCCAGTGGACCTCTCTCTCCACTCGCTTCCCTTCCCTGTAGACTTCTCTCTCCACTGGCTTCCCTTTCCTGTGGACCTCTCTCTCCACTGGCTTCCCTTCCCTGTGGACATCTCTCTACACTGGCTTCCCTTCCCTGTAGACATCTCTCTCCACTGGCTTCCCCTCCCTGTAAACTTCTCTCTCCACTGGCTTCCCTTCCATGTGGACCTCTCTCTCCACTGGCTTCCCTTCCCTGTGGACATCTCTCTACACTGGCCTCCCTTCCCTGTAGACCTCTCTCTCCATTGGCTTCCCTTCCCTGTGGACCTCTCTCTCCACTGGCTTCCCTTCCCTGTAGACTTCTCTTTCCACTGGCTTCCCTTCCCTGTAGACTTCTCTCTCCACTGGCTTCCCTTCCCTGTAGACCTCTCTCTCCATTGGCTTCCCTTCCCTGTGGACCTCTCTCTCCACTGGCTTCCCTTCCCTGTGGACCTCTCTCTCCACTGTCTTCCCTTCGCTGTGGACATCTCTCTCCACTGGCCTCCCTTCCCTGTGGACATCTCTCTCCACTGGCTTCCCTTCCCTGTAGACATCTCTCTCCACTCGCTTCCCTTCCCTGTGGACATCTCTCTCCACTGGCTTCCCTTCCCTGTGGACCTCTCTCTCCACTGTCTTCCCTTCGCTGTGGACATCTCTCTCCACTGGCCTCCCTTCCCTGTGGACCTCTCTCTCCACTGGCTTCCCTTCCCTGTGGACATCTCTCTCCATTGGCTTCCCTTCGCTGTGGACCTCTCTCTCCACTGGCTTCCCTTCCCTGTGGACATCTCTCTACACTGGCTTCCCTTCCCTGTAGACATCTCTCTCCACTGGCTTCCTTTCCCTGTAGACCTCTCTCTCCATTGGCTTCCCTTCCCAGTGGACCTCTCTCTCCACTCGCTTCCCTTCCCTGTAGACTTCTCTCTCCACTGGCTTCCCTTTCCTGTGGACCTCTCTCTCCACTGGCTTCCCTTCCCTGTGGACATCTCTCTACACTGGCTTCCCTTCCCTGTAGACATCTCTCTCCACTGGCTTCCCCTCCCTGTAAACTTCTCTCTCCACTGGCTTCCCTTCCATGTGGACCTCTCTCTCCACTGGCTTCCCTTCCCTGTGGACATCTCTCTACACTGGCCTCCCTTCCCTGTAGACCTCTCTCTCCATTGGCTTCCCTTCCCTGTGGACCTCTCTCTCCACTGGCTTCCCTTCCCTGTAGACTTCTCTTTCCACTGGCTTCCCTTCCCTGTAGACTTCTCTCTCCACTGGCTTCCCTTCCCTGTAGACCTCTCTCTCCATTGGCTTCCCTTCCCTGTGGACCTCTCTCTCCACTGGCTTCCCTTCCCTGTGGACCTCTCTCTCCACTGTCTTCCCTTCGCTGTGGACATCTCTCTCCACTGGCCTCCCTTCCCTGTGGACATCTCTCTCCACTGGCTTCCCTTCCCTGTAGACATCTCTCTCCACTCGCTTCCCTTCCCTGTGGACATCTCTCTCCACTGGCTTCCCTTCCCTGTGGACCTCTCTCTCCACTGTCTTCCCTTCGCTGTGGACATCTCTCTCCACTGGCCTCCCTTCCCTGTGGACCTCTCTCTCCACTGGCTTCCCTTCCCTGTGGACATCTCTCTCCACTGGCTTCCCTTCCCTGTGGACCTCTCTCTCCACTGTCTTCCCTTCGCTGTGGACATCTCTCTCCACTGGCGTCCCTTCCCTGTGGACATCTCTCTCCACTGGCTTCCCTTCGCTGTGGACATCTCTCTCCACTGGCTTCCCTTCCCTGTGGACATCTCTCTCCACTGGCTTCCCTTCCCTGTGGACCTCTCTCTCCACTCGCTTCCCTTCCCTGTGGACATCTCTCTCCACTGGCTTCCCTTCCCTGTGGACATCTCTCTCCACTGGCTTCCCTTCCCTGTGGACATCTCTCTCCACTGGCTTCCCTTCCCTGTGGATCTCTCTCTCCACTGGCTTCCCTTCCCTGTGGACATCTCTCTCCACTGGCTTCCCTTCGCTGAGGACATCTCTCTCCACTGGCTTCCCTTCCCTGTGGACATCTCTCTCCACTGGCTTCCCTTCCCTGTGGACATCTCTCTCCACTGGCCTCCCTTCCCTGTGGACCTCTCTCTCCACTGGCTTCCCTTCGCTGTGGACCTCTCTCTCCACTCGCTTCCCTTCCCTGTGGACATCTCTATCCACTGGCTTCCCTTCCCTGTAGACATCTCTCTCCACTGGCTTCCCTTCCCTGTGGATCTCTCTCTCCACTGTCTTCCCTTCCCTGTGGACATCTCTCTCCACTGGCTTCCCTTCCCTGTAGACATCTCTCTCCACTGGCTTCCCTTCCCTGTGGACATCTCTCTCCACTGGTTTCCCTTCCCTGTGGACCTCTCTCTCCACTGGCGTCCCTTCCCTGTGGACATCTCTCTCCACTGGCTTCCCTTCCCAGTGGACCTCTCTCTCCACTGGCTTCCCTTCCCTGTGGACATCTCTCTCCACTGGCTTCCCTTCCCTTTAGACATCTCTCTCCACTGGCTTCCCTTCCCTGTGGACATCTCTCTCCACTGGCTTCCCTTCGCTGTGGACCTCTCTCTCCACTGGCGTCCCTTCCCTGTGGACATCTCTCTCCACTGGCTTCCCTTCCCTGTGGACCTCTCTCTCCACTGGCTTCCCTTCCCTGTGGACATCTCTCTCCACTGGCTTCCCTTCCCTGTAGACATCTCTCTCCACTGGCTTCCCTACCCTGTAGACATCTCTCTCCACTGTCTTCCCTTCCCTGTGGACCTCTCTCTCCACTGGCTTCCCTACCCTGTAGACATCTCTCTCCACTGGCTTCCCTTCCCTGTAGACTTCTCTCTCCACTGGCATCCCTTCCCTGTGGACATCTCTCTCCACTGGCTTCCCTTCCATGTGGACTTCTCTCTCCACTGGCTTCCCTTCCCTGTGGACATCTCTCTCCACTGGCTTCCCTTCCCTGTGGACATCTCTCTCCATTGGCTTCCCTTCGCTGTGGACATCTCTCTCCACTGGCTTCCCTTCCCTGTGGACATCTCTCTCCACTGGCTTCCCATCGCTGTGGACCTCTCTCTCCACTGGCTTCCCTTCCCTGTGGACCTCTCTCTCCACTGGCTTCCCTTCCCTGTGGACATCTCTCTCCACTGGCTTCCCTTCCCTGTGGACATCTCTCTCCACTGGCTTCCCTTCCCTGTGGACATCTCTCTCCACTGGCTTCCCTTCCCTGTGGACATCTCTCTCCACTGGCTTCCCTTCGCTGTGGACCTCTCTCTCCATTGGCTTCCCTTCCCAGTGGACCTCTCTCTCCACTCGCTTCCCTTCCCTGTAGACTTCTCTCTCCACTGGCTTCCCTTTCCTGTGGACCTCTCTCTCCACTGGCTTCCCTTCCCTGTGGACATCTCTCTACACTGGCTTCCCTTCCCTGTAGACATCTCTCTCCACTGGCTTCCCCTCCCTGTAAACTTCTCTCTCCACTGGCTTCCCTTCCATGTGGACCTCTCTCTCCACTGGCTTCCCTTCCCTGTGGACATCTCTCTACACTGGCCTCCCTTCCCTGTAGACCTCTCTCTCCATTGGCTTCCCTTCCCTGTGGACCTCTCTCTCCACTGGCTTCCCTTCCCTGTAGACTTCTCTTTCCACTGGCTTCCCTTCCCTGTAGACTTCTCTCTCCACTGGCTTCCCTTCCCTGTAGACCTCTCTCTCCATTGGCTTCCCTTCCCTGTGGACCTCTCTCTCCACTGGCTTCCCTTCCCTGTGGACCTCTCTCTCCACTGTCTTCCCTTCGCTGTGGACATCTCTCTCCACTGGCCTCCCTTCCCTGTGGACATCTCTCTCCACTGGCTTCCCTTCCCTGTAGACATCTCTCTCCACTCGCTTCCCTTCCCTGTGGACATCTCTCTCCACTGGCTTCCCTTCCCTGTGGACCTCTCTCTCCACTGTCTTCCCTTCGCTGTGGACATCTCTCTCCACTGGCCTCCCTTCCCTGTGGACCTCTCTCTCCACTGGCTTCCCTTCCCTGTGGACATCTCTCTCCACTGGCTTCCCTTCCCTGTGGACCTCTCTCTCCACTGTCTTCCCTTCGCTGTGGACATCTCTCTCCACTGGCGTCCCTTCCCTGTGGACATCTCTCTCCACTGGCTTCCCTTCGCTGTGGACATCTCTCTCCACTGGCCTCCCTTCCCTGTGGACATCTCTCTCCACTGGCTTCCCTTCCCTGTGGACCTCTCTCTCCACTCGCTTCCCTTCCCTGTGGACATCTCTCTCCACTGGCTTCCCTTCCCTGTGGACATCTCTCTCCACTGGCTTCCCTTCCCTGTGGACATCTCTCTCCACTGGCTTCCCTTCCCTGTGGATCTCTCTCTCCACTGGCTTCCCTTCCCTGTGGACATCTCTCTCCACTGGCTTCCCTTCGCTGAGGACATCTCTCTCCACTGGCTTCCCTTCCCTGTGGACATCTCTCTCCACTGGCTTCCCTTCCCTGTGGACATCTCTCTCCACTGGCCTCCCTTCCCTGTGGACCTCTCTCTCCACTGGCTTCCCTTCGCTGTGGACCTCTCTCTCCACTCGCTTCCCTTCCCTGTGGACATCTCTATCCACTGGCTTCCCTTCCCTGTAGACATCTCTCTCCACTGGCTTCCCTTCCCTGTGGATCTCTCTCTCCACTGTCTTCCCTTCCCTGTGGACATCTCTCTCCACTGGCTTCCCTTCCCTGTAGACATCTCTCTCCACTGGCTTCCCTTCCCTGTGGACATCTCTCTCCACTGGTTTCCCTTCCCTGTGGACCTCTCTCTCCACTGGCGTCCCTTCCCTGTGGACATCTCTCTCCACTGGCTTCCCTTCCCAGTGGACCTCTCTCTCCACTGGCTTCCCTTCCCTGTGGACATCTCTCTCCACTGGCTTCCCTTCCCTTTAGACATCTCTCTCCACTGGCTTCCCTTCCCTGTGGACATCTCTCTCCACTGGCTTCCCTTCGCTGTGGACCTCTCTCTCCACTGGCGTCCCTTCCCTGTGGACATCTCTCTCCACTGGCTTCCCTTCCCTGTGGACCTCTCTCTCCACTGGCTTCCCTTCCCTGTGGACATCTCTCTCCACTGGCTTCCCTTCCCTGTAGACATCTCTCTCCACTGGCTTCCCTACCCTGTAGACATCTCTCTCCACTGTCTTCCCTTCCCTGTGGACCTCTCTCTCCACTGGCTTCCCTACCCTGTAGACATCTCTCTCCACTGGCTTCCCTTCCCTGTAGACTTCTCTCTCCACTGGCCTCCCTTCCCTGTGGACATCTCTCTCCACTGGCTTCCCTTCCATGTGGACTTCTCTCTCCACTGGCTTCCCTTCCCTGTGGACATCTCTTTCCACTGGCTTCCCTTCCCTGTGGACATCTCTCTCCATTGGCTTCCCTTCGCTGTGGACATCTCTCTCCACTGGCTTCCCTTCCCTGTGGACATCTCTCTCCACTGGCTTCCCATCGCTGTGGACCTCTCTCTCCACTGGCTTCCCTTCCCTGTGGACCTCTCTCTCCACTGGCTTCCCTTCCCTGTGGACATCTCTCTCCACTGGCTTCCCTTCCCTGTGGACATCTCTCTCCACTGGCTTCCCTTCCCTGTGGACATCTCTCTCCACTGGCTTCCCTTCCCTGTGGACATCTCTCTCCACTGGCTTCCCTTCGCTGTGGACCTCTCTCTCCACTGGCTTCCCTTCCCTGTGGACCTCTCTCTCCACTGGCTTCCCTTCGCTGTGGACATCTCTCTCCACTGGCTTCCCTTCCCTGTGGACATCTCTCTCCACTGGCTTCCCTTCCCTGTGGACATCTCTCTCCACTGGCTTCCCTTCCCTGTGGACATCTCTCTCCACTGGCTTCCCTTCCCTGTGGACATCTCTCTCCACTGGCTTCCCTTCCCTGTGGACATCTCTCTCCACTGGCTTCCCTTCCCTGTGGACATCTCTCTCCACTGGCTTCCCTTCCCTGTGGACATCTCTCTCCACTGGCTTCCCTTCCCTGTGGATCTCTCTCTCCACTGGCGTCCCTTCCCTGTGGACATCTCTCTCCATTGGCTTCCCTTCCCTGTAGACATCTCTCTCCACTGGCGTCCCTTCCCTGTGGACATCTCTCTCCATTGGCTTCCCTTCCCTGTAGACATCTCTCTCCACTGGCCTCCCGTCCATGTGGACTTCTCTCTCTAACTGCTTCCCTTCCATGTAAACTTCTCTCTCCACTGGCTTCCCTTCCCTGTAGACTTCTCTCTCGACTGGCTTCTCTTCTATGTGGACATCTTTCCACTGGTTTCACTTCCATTTGGACTTCTCTCTCCACGGGCTACCTAACCTAGCATGATTCATTACAGCAGTCTTCCCTATCCAGCAGACCTATGTATCCAGCAGGCTTCCCTATCCAACATGCTTTCCTTTCAACAGACTTCCCCTGCACAGGCTTCCATTTCAACCAGCACCCCATCCAATAAGCACCCTAACCAGTATGCAAATCATGACTTACAATACAAGTATACAATATAAACTGATGACACCTAATTTGCTCCTGTAATACTATCACTTAACAATGCTTCCCCTTAAGTTTTTCCATAGAGAGATTACTTATAAAAGTAAGAAAAAATAGAAAGCGGTTGTGTTTATCATGAGCTATCATGATATGTTTGATCGGAGACATGTGTCTATGTATGGTGTAACTGTTAGCAAGATAAGTCTTGCACTACATATTTGTCAATTGAAAGTTTCATATCAAATAAAAATGCGTAGATAGCTTTCTAATAATATTTTTATCACGTTATAATCTGTGTTCTAAGAAAAATGAGAAAAGTCTGTTATTGAGTGATGAACACTCTATAAGAAAGATCATTTCCTCAAATATTTTAAGATTGTGTGCCCCTGTTGCTCAATTGCTCATAATGTTTGCAAAGCTCTACAAGGCATTGTCACACCTCACTAAGCACCGGATAAAAATGGTATTCTGAAAGACAGCCTCCTCTTGCATTTGGGTAAAAATATGATTCAATATAAGGCGAGTAAGAAACACCTAATATAAGGATAAGATGGTACAGATCAGAATAATCAACACTTTGAAGTTATAAAAATAAACTTGACAACTTAATAAACGGGTTCTAAATGCAATATTTTGATTTCAGTTTTCCCCCCTTGAATTGTTTCGATTCCATATGTTTAGTTTGTCGCCATGTTTGGGAAGCTGACAGTGTGCCAAAGATTAATCAATGATTAACTGGTAAGGAATAATTTAATTTAAAGTGATATATTTTCCTTTTTGAACTGGGTGTTCTGGTTATATGTATGAACATGAAATTAAAATTGTGTTACATGAGGCCTCGTGTTTTGCTTGACCTTTTCCCATATGGTTTCTTTCCTTATTAAAGAGGTTTGGCCAATTAGAGAACATTAGGATGCATATATAGTGAAATATTCAGGCTGCCGTAATGGGATATCCTATATGTCACATTTCTCTGAAATAAGGCTGCATATTTGGTGTGATATTTCGCTCCATTTTGTGATTGTACGTCACACATCTTTATGCTTGTCTATGTAAAGGTTTTTTATGGCCGACAGCAAATAATAAGGTGTTTCGATCAAGCTTAATTTGTCACGTATTATTCTAACACGTGATATTGAACCATCACAATGACGCACGTAACCAATATTTGACAAGATAAATATACAATCATTAGAAACAAGAGAAAAGGGATTAATTGTGAGAACTGAAGATGAAGTAATCAGATATATCTACATGTATATTGTTATCTGATAGTTGGTTTTTTTTTGGGGGGGTCTACTGAGAGAGAGCGGAAATATTGCAATATGTGTGTTTGCATGATGTGTCAGCATCTAGCCTCCTCCTTCCGCCTGTATCATCATATACTGCCTATGGTGAGGCAGCAGCTGATTCCTGGGTGAGAGGCGTACGTGGGCCTTAACAAAACAAAACTATAACCTTAAAAGTAATAGACAAGGCCTACACCTTAATTGATTTCGGTTTTACTCACGTGGCGTGTGGGTTGAGAGCAATTTTGTCAAACCGGACAACCTTGCCACAACAAATCTGCCACAAGGGAATACAATCTTTCCGAAGAATTGCTTTAGATTGATAGAAATTGAAACTTACATATCGTCTGGCACACTTGGGGTTTTCAAATATATTTTTGATCTTTTACTCATAAACCGATGTTAAGCACTCTTGAGATCAGCTAATCATCCACAAACATATACCATCCGTCTCAAAGTCCGATACCATCCACCAGAGTACTAGATACCATCCACATCAATATCAGATACCATCCACCAGAGTATTAAATACCATCGACATCAATATCAAATACCATCCACATCAATATCAAATACCATCGACCTCGAATTCAGATACCATCCACCAGAATATTAGATACTATCAACCTCAATATCAGATATTGTCGATCCCAATATCAGATACCATCGACCTCAATATCAGATACCATCCACTTGAGTATTATATACCATCGACCTCAATATCAGGTACCAACCACCTCAATATCTGATACCATCCACCTCAATATCTGATATCATACACCCCAATATCAGGTACCGTACACCTCAATATCAGATACCGTCCACCTCAATATCAGGTACCATACACCTCAAAATCAGATACCGTCCACCTCAATATCAGACACCGTCCACATCAATATCAGATACCATCCACCTCAATATCAGATACCGTCCACCTCAATATCAGATACCATCCACCTCAATATCAGATACCATCCACCTCAATATCAGATACCATCCACCCCAATATCTGATACCATCCACCTCAATATCAGATACCATCCACCTCAATATCTGATACCATCCATCTCAATATCAGATACCATTCACCTCAATATCAGATATCATCCATCTTAATATCAGATACCATCCACCTCAATATATGATACCGTCCACCTCAAAATCAGATACCATCCACCTCAATATCAGATACCATCCACCTCAATATCAGATACCATCCACCTCAATATCAGATACCATCCACCCCAATATCTGATACCATCCACCTCAATATCAGATACCATCCACCTCAATATCTGATACCATCCATCTCAATATCAGATACCATTCACCTCAATATCAGATATCATCCATCTTAATATCAGATACCATCCACCTCAATATATGATATCGTCCACTTCAATATCAGATACCATCCACCTCAATATCAGATACCATCCACCTCAATATCAGATACCATCCACCCCAATATCTGATACCATCCACCTCAATATCAGATACCATCCACCCCAATATCATATACCATCCACCTGAATATCAGATACCATCCACCTCAATATATGATACCGTCCACCTCAATATCAGATACCGTCCACCTCATTATCAGATATCATCCATCTCAATATCAGATACCGTCCACCCCAATATCGGATACCATCCACGTCAATATCAGATACCATCCACGTCAATATCAGATACCATCCACCAGAATATTAGATACCATCCACCTCAATATCAGATACCATCCACCTCAATATCAGATACCATCCACCTCAATATCAGATACCATCCACCCCAATATCTGATACCATCCACCTCAATATCAGATACCATCCACCCCAATATCTGATACCATCCACCTCAATATCAGATACCATCCACCTCAATATATGATACCGTCCACCTCAATATCAGATACCGTCCACCTCAATATCAGATATCATCCATCTCAATATCAGATACCGTCCACCCCAATATCAGATACCATCCACGTCAATATCAGATACCATCCACGTCAATATCAGATGCCATCCACCAGAATATAAGATACCATCCACCTCAATATCAGATACCATCCACCTCAATATCAGATGCCATCCACCTGAATATAAGATACCATCCACGTCAATATCAGATACCATCCACCTCAATATCAATTACCATCCACCAGAATATCAGATACCATCCACGTCAATATCAGATACCATCCACGTCAATATCAGATACCATCCACGTCAATATCAGATACCATCCACGTCAATATCAGATACCATCCACCAGAATATTAGATTCCATCGACCTCAATATCAGATACCATCCACCTCAATATCAGATGCCATCCACCAGAATATAAGATACCATCCACCTCAATATCAATTACCATCCACCAGAATATCAGATACCATCCACGTCAATATCAGATACCATCCACGTCAATATCAGATACCATCCACGTCAATATCAGATACCATCCACGTCAATATCAGATACCATCCACGTCAATATCAGATACCATCCACGTCAATATCAGATACCATCCACCAGAATATTAGATTCCATCCACCTCAATATCAGATACCATCCACCAGAATATTAGATTCCATCCACCTCAATATCAGATATTGTCCACTTCAATGTCAGATATTGTCCACTTCAATGTCAGATATTGTCCACTTCAATGTCAGATACCTTCCACTTCACCAGCAGAATATATTGATATTTATTCATGTTTTGTGAAGAAAATTGCTTACAATAATTATGAGCATAAGATTCACAAAACACATGTTATAACGAATCCACCTTTGATAATTCTTGTCGACGCTGCAGATATAATTTTATTTTTTTAGATGCAATACATACTCCATATCCATATCATAAAGAATACTCATTTGTCTGCGATGCCCTCTTCATAATGAGCGTTTACAATACTAATTGGCATGGAGCCACAATTAAATGCTTATCTTGCTTATGTAGCAAAATTCTTTGTGGCAAGT
This sequence comes from Amphiduros pacificus, assembly GCA_949316495.1. Taxonomy (NCBI): domain Eukaryota; kingdom Metazoa; phylum Annelida; class Polychaeta; order Phyllodocida; family Hesionidae; genus Amphiduros; species Amphiduros pacificus. Next base: position 8,902,563 of record OX439002.1, on the reverse strand, counting down.
GCAAGTGATTAAAGATCAGTACACAGCAGAAGTGAAGATCAGAGAGAAATAATTGATGACCGCCAACTATAGCAAGCCAACATTGAGTGACTGGCAGGAACTAGTGTGACAGAGTGGAAGGGTGTGGGGCATGCTTATAAGATAAGCAAAATAAAGGCTTTCAAAATGCCATTGGCGTGCATATTCAAATCAATCTCCAAAGCCTCTCACTAATAGCTAAAGACACTCCAATAGCTGCTTACTGTTGGAACATCTTACTTCTGTATTTCCCATATATGTCTGATAGCTAATATATGAAACAATATATATAAATCCCCATATATCTTGCATTGAGCAATAACAATGGTTCAGATGAATGTACTCTGATTCCATCTAAACCCATCCCGAGCTGTTCATATGAATCTGAAACATGAAGAATTTATTTAGGGTTTAAGCACGTCATGATTAGATTACAATGGATCCACCTTGAGATAAATACCCAAATACAATGTGTAAACCTTGAGATAAACACCCACCAATAATGGCTGTACCTAAATAAAAGCATCCACCAATAAAAGCTATTCCTTAAGATACAAACCCACAGGAATTGCTTGAAGCTTGAGGTACATACCCACGAACACTACAAACTAACAATGATGATATATTGAGATGAAATGTGTTGCGGTCTACCTTTAATATCCCATTTACAAATTCATCCTAAAGAGAATTGTAATTCAAGCTGTGGTTATCCTGTTCCTTCCTGCATTACAAACCAATGCTGCCATTTAGTAGTATGACAATTCAGTTATGGCAATCCCTTGCCATTCTAAATATTTTCAATTCCCTAATATTCTAATGTTACAAACCCAGTCAGAAGACAGAATGACGATCAGATATAATTTTCTATTTCTATCCCACAATTAAACTCATTAATAAAGAAGTTAGTTGTGGCCATTACTCCCTACTCAATATTACCGGACACCTATTAGACAGTACCATGAAAGTATAATGTGGCCATTCCTTCCCATCCCATCCCACATCAACGCATGCCCAACTATCAGACAGTACTATACCGCAAGTCCCGCCATTAGTCAGTACTATGGCAAGCCCAGCCATTAAAAAGTACTATGGCAAATCCAGCCATTAGACAGTACTATGACAAACCCAGCCATTAGACAGTACTGTGGACGAAGGCTGTGACCATTCCTCCCAGCACATATTACCACAAGCCCAGTTATATGACAGTACTATAGCAAACCGAGCCATTAGACAGTACTATATTAGGCCCAGCCATTAGACAGTACTATAACAAGCCCAGCCATTAGACAGTACTATAACAAGCCCAGCCATTAGACAGTACTATAGCAAACCCAGCCATTAGACAGTACTATAAAAAGCCCAGCCATTAGACATTACTATAGCAAACCAAGCCATTAGACAGTACTATAGCAAACCCAGCCATTAGACAGTACTATAGCAAACCCAACCATTATACAGTACTATAACAAGTCCAGCCATTAGACAGTATTATAGCAAACCCAGCCATTAGACAGTACTATGGCAACCCAGCCATTAGACAGTACTATGACAAACCCAGCCAATAGACAGTACTATGGCAAACCCAGCCATTAGACAGTACTTTGGACGTAGGCTGTGGCCATTAGACAGTACTATAGCAAACCCAGCCATTAGACAGTACTATGGCAAACCCAGCCATTAGACAGTACTCTGGACGTAGGCTGTGGCCATTAGACAGTACTATTACAAACCCAGCCATTAGACAGTACTATGGCAACACAGCCATTAGACAGTACTATGACAAACCCAGCCAATAGACAGTACTATGGCAAACCCAGCCATTAGACAGTACTGTGGACGTAGGCTGTGGCCATTCCTGCCAGCACATATTACCGCAAACCCAGCCATTAGACAGTACTATGGCAAACCCAGCCATTAGACAGTACTGTGGACGTAGGCTGTGGCCATTCCTCCCAGCACATATTACCGCAAACCCAGCCATTGGACAGTACTATGGCAAACCCAGCCATTAGACAGTACTGTTGTCGTAGGCTGTGGCCATTCCTCCCAGCACATATTACCGCCAGCCTGGTCATCAGACGGTTCTGCCTACCAGCGTATATGGTCTTCCTCTACCTGCCTTTGATCCCGTACACCATGAAGATTAGCTTCCCTAGGATTTGTCTGACTCAGCAACATCACTAACAGTAATCACAACTTAGGTGGATCAAACCCCCCACGCATTCTAACAATAGACTTGAAATTTGTGAATTCGTGCATGGGTGTGGTTGGTACCGTGTATGATTTCATACAGAAAGCTCGACACATCCTTAAAGTCAAGGTGTGAGATGATTGACCAAAAAACGAATCATTGAAAATTCTCTCGACAGATAGATATATCCAGAACCTCAATCATGATGCTATATCAATGAATGTATAATGTGGGGATAATGTTAATTTCTCGAATTAAAGACAATCTTGTTGCTCTATTAATCAACAAACCGATATATACTCTAATACTCTAAGCCTGCCATACAATAAAATGTCATATACTATGTCATATACTACGCCTGTTATTGACAATGCCTGTCATACTCTAAGCCTGTCATACAAAAACATGTCATATACTACACTTGTTATTGAAAATGCCTGTCATACTCTAAGCCTGTCATATAATAAAATGTCACATACTACGCCTGTTATTGAAAATGCCTGTCATACTCTAAGCCTGTCATATAATAACATGTCATATACTACGCTTGTTATTGAAAATGCCTGTCATACTCTAAGCCTGTCATATAATAACATGTCATATACTACGCTTGTTATTGAAAATGCCTGTCATACTCTAAGCCTGTCATACAATAACATGTCATATACTACGCCTGTTATTGAAAATGCCTGTCATACTCTAAGCCTGTCATATAAAAACATGTCATATACTACGCCTGTTATTGAAAATGCCTGTCATACTCTAAGCCTGTCATATAATAACATGTCATATACTACGCTTGTTATTGAAAATGCCTGTCATACTCTAAGCCTGTCATACAATAACATGTCATATACTACGCCTGTTATTGAAAATGCCTGTCATACTCTAAGCCTGTCATATAAAAACATGTCATATACTACGCCTGTTATTGAAAATGCCTGTCATACTCTAAGCCTGTCATATAATAACATGTCATATACTACGCTTGTTATTGAAAATGCCTGTCATACTCTAAGCCTGTCATACAATAACATGTCATATACTACGCCTGTTATTGAAAATGCCTGTCATACTCTAAGCCTGTCATATAAAAACATGTCATATACTACGCCTGTTATTGAAAATGCCTGTCATACTCTAAGCCTGTCATATAATAACATGTCATATACTACGCTTGTTATTGAAAATGCCTGTCATACTCTAAGCCTGTCATACAATAACATGTCATATACTACGCCTGTTATTGAAAATGCCTGTCATACTCTTAGCCTGTCATATAATAAAATGTCACATACTACGCCTGTTATTGAAAATGCCTGTCATACTCTAAGCCTGTCATATAATAACATGTCATATACTACGCTTGTTATTGAAAATGCCTGTCATACTCTAAGCCTGTCATACAATAACATGTCATATACTACGCCTGTTATTGAAAATGCCTGTCATACTCTAAGCCTGTCATATAATAAAATGTCACATACTACGCCTGTTATTGAAAATGCCTGTCATACTCTAAGCCTGTCATATAATAACATGTCATAAACTACGCCTGTTATTGAAAATAAAGTCAAATACTGAGCCTCTCATACAATATATGTTAAACCTATCTTAGTCTGAGACGCTGTCATTTACTGTGCCTGTCATAAACTATACCTGTCATATACTATACCTGTCATAAACTATACCTGTCATAAACTATACCTGTCATAAACTATACCTGTCATATACTATTCTTGTCATATACTAAACATATCACAGATTAAGCCTAGCAAACACTTCATTCTATGCACTGAGCATATGATATTCTCGGACAATTTAAGTGCCATATTGTCAGCCTGTCACAAACTATTATCAATTGTATAGACTTTATAAATTAAAGACAAAATAAATTCCTAATGAATTGCAACATTGAGACAAACTTAACGGTTGTTCATGAAAATATTTTGAGGGCTTGATATAAACAAAGGTAAAATGTAAAGGTAAACACATATCCCAAATTAATCATTATTTTCAACGCGATCAATAATAAGCCTATGGAGACTTGAGACAAAGAATTAATTTGTCTTTGAACGGAAAGGAATTCCATAAATGGTAGAGATTACATAATTGCATGAAGTAATAGTTATGAACCTGACTGTGCAGATATCTCAGCTAATTCAATACGAGACAATTCGATCCCATGACAACCGCAACATATAAACAGTGCTTGCCCTCTTCATTGTTTTATGTTTCTTTTCTTGATGTTGGTTGATAAACACTTTCATGATTGTGGTTGTTTCGGTAGCCATGGTAACATGATATTAGGTCTACCGAGCATGCCTATTGGATAGCTTTTTAAACACATAAGTACATTTTATGCAAAATTGCGTAGTTTAGACTTTGTCAGCTTTTTCCTTAATATATTAATCAATAGTACAAGTCCACTTAGTGGCCCCTGCACGAGCAGACCTCGAGGTATACCACAAGGTGGGAGAGGTATGTCTGACAACCCCCCCCCCCCCCTGTTTACATACAACTAGGCAATGTCCCCCAAGTTACACCACGAGGGAACTCACCAGCACTCTTTAAAAATACACATGACTCGGTCATAACCCATTTCTTTCTATTTATTGCCACTGTTGTTGATTTTGTTGTTTTTCAAACAAGGAATGCTTATTATAATACAAGTTGACAGATAAATTATCTGAGCATGTATCACTTTTATAGTGTTGAATAACTCTCTGGTAAAGTTTCCTTAGAATGACAGATGGTCAATTCACCATCTAAAACAGGATCCTTGGAGCTTGAATACATCTCATGATGACATCCTATTGCAGACAGACGACAATGGACTACGAGCTCCCCTATAACTTGTTTATTGGCCATGCATCATAATACACAGATGACTGCCTTCTTGTCTCGTGTTGGAATGACATCTTGAGATGACAGTGTAACAACACTAAAATGTCAGGTATGATCATGATTTTTCTTTATGCTCATGTTAGTTGAATTTCTGTACTGTTTGTGCAGGCGGCTGGACCCATCCGCAAAACATCCCGCCCCGCTGATGTTCATATAGATATATATGTAAGTATGTGGCAGCCTGTCGGAACTGTGGCTCTATACTGATCAGACCAGGTGTTAGCACACACACTTTCATTCTTACAACTGGTGCATTGTAAATTGTGTGATGTAATGATTCGTCTTTTGTGTTGAATGGTTCATATTTTCAAAGAAATTCAGTAAACAATATCTGACTCCATATTGAATTACCCCAATGAGATGGTTAATGATTATTGGGTTCATCTGTGATTTTAGCAGTGTTGGAATCGATAAAATCCTGGAATCGGCACGTTTGATTTGCATACTGTGTAATTATGTCAGATGCAGTCACATCTGCCGATTCGGTAAACGTCAACTCACATGAATTAACTCTTAGGCACAGTATAATATATGATAAAATATAACTGAGAACCAGCTGTTAAAGCACTAAAAGGTATGGCGACCGTATGTGAGATATGCCTCAAAATCCCTTTAAGGGAGTATAATATAATGTTGATTAAATAGTAATTTGCATATCTATATGCTAAAGTGTGACATTTAAACAAAGACATTGACTTGAACTTCACGTTTATGTTTATTGGATGGATTAAAAGACGGAGACGATTACAGGGAAGTGATGGACCCATTGTTAACATCTTGAGTTGAACCAGTTTATGTTCACTATATGTCTGCTCAACCTGGGTCATTTATATAGAAAGACTATGCATGTACTCGGGCAACAGGACACAAGAAATACTCCAGGACAGCTGAGATGCTTACACCAGTATTCTTTACATCTTACCTCCGTCCGCTCACCACCTCGGCTCTGGTTGGATTACCTCACCTCAACACTCCATTAAGACCCAAGGTATCACAACTATATGCTCTAATTAATTGTAACAAAATGCAACAGATTATCTCAAACAATGCCTTATTTCGTTGTTGTTGTCTAAATCGATAGAATGTCCAGTATCGGCATACTTGATTTGCATACTGATTGTATTTATTTCAGAGGCAGTTAACATCTGCTGATTCGGTAAACATCAGCTTACATGATTTGACTCTTGGGCAATAGCATTATATAAGATAAAGTCTAACTGAGTGACCTGGCACGAATGGGAATATATGGGAACATATATGCACGACGATTGGCAAAAGTTCAGGGTGTACTGGTTGGTAATTAGAGCTAATGAATTTATCGTCAACAGAATCATAAACATCGTGTTTACTACTTGACACATGCTTGTTTTTAAAATCCGTACTACTTTGATATATCAGACTAACTTGTTTATAGATTATCGAGATATAAGTGCAGATTATTATAAATTCAATGTCGATCAGGCCGGGTATCGAACCCAAAACCTTGAGATCGCCACAGAAGTGGTGTCGATAATCAACTGCGCCACGACCCGGGCATTTCCTATATACAAGTGCACAGTAAATGTATTAAACACTCGAATCTTGGACAGGTTAAAAGTCATCAGTTTGTGCCGCTGGTCTAATTGCGGCATGGTTTCTTTCCTTGCTCAGGTTCGGTGTGTGTATAAACACTGATATAATGATGCAAGTCATTCACTCTTTGAAGGGAATTAGTTGGGTAGATATGCCTATTTATGATACAATGTATAAAGAGTTGGTTTGTTTGTTTGGGGATTACATCACTTACAATATAATTTCAGTGATTTCATGACGAGGCTTATTTGTAGCAGAAATTGTTCTGCTTCACCAAAATGTCATATCGTAGGTCCCTGAGATGGTGATGCGCAGTGTACAGTACGTCACATATGTACAAGAACAATGGGTTAACCCATCAGACCTTGGCACCAGATGCATTAGATGAACAGAGACGTTTTCATGGCTCACTTAGAAACACTGTAGAATGATAAGAATGGGAGGTACATCAGGAATGACCACTGATATAGTAGAAGAGTAGGACTACCATTGTGCTTATGGAGAGAGAGTAGCTTTTAATCTTGTACATGACAACAGGACAATACCATAAACATATTAGAATACAACTCTTTCCTGGTTGCTTATGATGTAGTACACTGGAATGTATTCAGCGCTGAAATGTAACAGAGACATGGTACAACGATGATAGTTATCTTGTAATCAATGATGAATTGCATTTCTAACATTCAGTTACAGTATGAATTGAATTCACAGCAAACATTGATATAATAAGCATTTATGTATTAACGTTGGATTTAAGACATCTGTCGTCAATGCCAAAGGTCTGGGGTTTAAATCCTGATTTTGGCAAGAACTCAGGTCATGCAGCATGGAAAGGTGGACATCTATTACTTTGGTTGAATTTCACTCCAGCCAATTATCTTTTAAAAGAGTATGGCATTAAGTTATGGTGAAAGATTTTTATTCGAATAGTGCTGAAAGGTGGTTGATAAAGAGGGATCATAAGCGTTGTCTTATTAACCAATAAGGACAGGAAACTCCAATAGCACACTTATGTGCCTCGTGCATGTATCGGGTTGGCAGGGCGTAATATACACTATTATTCCGAGAAACCTTGAGCTGGTCCATTAGTTTTTGTATTCAGGTTTAGATCCAATTATGACGTGTGGATACAGAATGTCACCATGAGAAAGACATAAAAAAGCTAAATGTATTTGAGATATGCCTGGAAACACTGCCAATTAGATCGGGAGGTAGAAACTGACAGGCAACTCTAAAACAATTGTACAGAAAATATGTTATTTCAAATAAATAGAAGAATTTAGTTTTCCTGGCAGTAGTGGTGAAGCCGTGTTCAATGAGATATGCTATTATGTGTAGTCCCACCTAAATACTACTATTTTGTAGGGTTGTTTTTAGGCATGAATCTTTGCATTTAGAAATATTGACTTGAGATATGTAACTAAACCCTTAGATATATGTGAAATATTTCTAGTTGAGACCATGGTAAGCTGTGACATACAGTGCTGAGATGAATCACTGACTTAAGACCACAATCCAGCTATTGATTAACGATATAATATTTGATTCCATCTTAGTCTCAGAGGAGTTGTGATTATAAGTTGCTTTGTTGTCGAAAATGAATTGCAACAACACCAACACGTGTACTTGATATAGCATCAAAAGCAAAAAAATGGGGTACAGAGGTTGGTTCGTTGATGGTATCAAAGTGAGAAAGGATGTTTGAACTGTCTGTGAACCTTCTCACGGAGATAAATAGCCCCCAAGAGACATTCACACCTGTACCAACCAACATATGCCTCTCTGGGGTGCATTTCTGATTTTTCTTTATATTTCTGTTTATTTGATTTAAACTATGTCCTCTATCAAATGTATAGCGTGGTCATTGTGATAAACGAAGTGTATTTAAAAGAGACAAAGAGGTTCCTTCATCCTAAAGCTGGACCATTTTGAGATATGAAAACATAGCATGTATTTTGTGATGCCAGAGAAGACATCTATGACCTTTCACTGCCCTGTGCCTACTTATTCATCTTTTGGACCCTGGTAATATTTTGCAAACCAGAATCTCTCTTGACGTAGATTGTTGTTCACAATTATTTAGATGTACAACACATATATTTTGTTATTTACGCGGCACCAACATGCACCAACCAGTATTGCAGATATAATAGAGTGCCATGCACTTATCTTTGCAAGGAAAGGGTGGTTTGATTTTTGTTAGAAGGTGATTTCAACCCCACAGAAAGAATGTAAATAGAAACCTGGGCGTTGGGGAAATTCCTTCTAGTTGGCTGATGACACCTTCGTCTGCAACTGAGAAGGGGAAAGTTAGGTGTGATGAACAGGTGCTGACTTTAGCCAATCAATATACAGACGGGGGAGCACCGGGAGTGGAACACAGGGAGTACAGGGAGGGGAGTACAGGGAGGGGAGCACATGGAGGGGAGTACAGGGAGGGGAGCACAGGGAGGGAAACCCAGGGAGGGGAGAACAGGGGGGAAGAAGCACCGGGAGGGTAACACAGGGAGGGTAACACAGGGAGGGGAACACAGGGAGGGGAGCCCAGGGAGGGAAGAACAGGGAGGGGGGCACAGGGAGGGGAGTACAGGGAATGGAGCACAGTGAGGGGAGCACAGGGAGGGGAGCTCTGGGAGGGGAGCACAGGGAGGGGAGTACAGGGAGGGGAGTACAGGGAGGGTAGCACTGGGAGGGGAGCACAGGGACGGGAGCACAGGGAGGGGAGTACAGGGAGGGGAGCACAGGGAGGGGAGCACAGGGAGGGGAGCACAGGTAGGGGAGCACAGGGAGGGGAGCACAGGGAGGGGAGTACAGGGAGGGGAGCACTGGGAGGGGAGCACAGGGACGGGAGCACAGGGAGGGGAGTACAGGGGGGGAGCACAGGGAGGGGAGCACAGGGAGGGGAGCACAGGTAGGGGAGCACAGGGAGGGGAGCACAGGGAGGGGAGTACAGGGAGGGGAGCACTGGGAGGGAGTACAGGGAGGGGAGCACTGGGAGGGGAACACAGGGAGGGGAGTACAGGGAGGGGAGTACAGGGAGGGGAGTACAGGGAGGGGAGCACTGGGAAAGAGCACAGGGAGGGGAGCACAGGGAGGGGAGTACAGGGAGGCGAGCACAGGGAGGGGAGCACAGGGAGGGTAGTACAGGGAGGGGAGTACAGGGAGGGGAGCCCAGAGAGGGGAGTTCAGGGATGGGAGAATAGGGAGGGAAACCCAGGGAGGGGAGCACAGGGAGGGGAGCACAGGGAGGGAAGCACAGGGAGGAGAGCCCAGGGAGGGGAGTACAGGGAGGGGAGTACAGGGAGGGGAGCACTGGGAGGGGAGTACAGGGAGGGGAGCACTGGGAGGGGATCACAGGGAGGGGAGCACAGGGAGGCGAGCACAGGGAGGGGAGCACAGGGAGGGGAGCACAGGGAGGGGAGCACAGGGAGGGGAGCACAGGGAGGGGAGCACAGGGAGGCGAGCACAGGGAGGGGAGCTCAGCACAGGGAGGGGAACCGAGGGAGGGGAGCCCAGGGAGGGGAGGACAGGGAGGGGAGTTCAAGGAGGGGAGCACTGGGAGGGGAGCACAGGGAGGGGAGAAAGGGGAGGAGTACCTGAAGAGGGATAAATAGGAAGAGGTACATATAATAGAGTGCTAAGTGAAAAATACAGTTTTTTTATATTCTTTGATTTTCACTTTTAATAATTACCTGGATAAGTCTCTTGTTAATGATGGCGTAGTGGGAGGTTAATAACTTGCTAAACAGGTGTTTCTATACTTGTATTGTTATTCATGACACCTATTAACTGTAAATACTTTGGCCATCTATAAATGAAATATATCATTATTATTGATTATTAGTATTATTTATGGGTACATATACATAAAAATAAAGTTGATTATTATCATTATCATGTATTGTAATTAATAGGTACGTATACAGATGCAACTAAATTGGACAATATCAATTTGGAAATAATTGATTTCATTTGTTGCTTTTAGAATGCATTTTTTCTAATGGCATATGTGCTTTTCATTCTCAAATTAGATTTAGAACCTCATGTTTATGTAAATGACGTAGGAATATTTGCAATATTGGAATTATTGACAAGTAATATGTCATAACCAGAGTGCTAAAGATAGTTATTCTGTAACACATCGAAATGACGATAGTGTGATTATGTAAACAGTGAAATGGTCATTCATTTTCCTTTAATAAACCTCATTATGCCGAAAGTGTAATTGTGTGGAATTGGGTATACATATATGTACATCTTATCACAGTCTGGCGATTTATTATTAAATATACCATTTCATCAATGACCTTGACTCTTGACGTTTTGGTCAAAACAATGTTTTTCTTTCAGAACATATAGTTTTACCCAAAGCATATGATTGATCATTGAAACAGAAAATGAAATCACTTCTCTAATTTCACCATTTTGTAGGACCCCACATAATTAGTCCGCACGGGGAGCCATCATTAACACATGGTAGGTTTTTGATTATACGGATTATTTCTTGATTAGCACTAAGTGCCAATTAATTTGTTTCAATGTTGCCTAGAATAACAGTATTCTATAACAGAATATAACTTTATATTCGTGCCACTGACTAAATTAGTCTAAATTATGCTTATACAAATACTGTTTCTAAAAGTTAACTTCATTGTAACAATTATACTAAATATAGTATCTATATAGCGTGGATATCTGATAGGGAGGCTCCTCTCTTGATTGGTAATTAGCAGCAAAAACGTATTAACGTGGTCATCAGCATAATGCTGGAAAGGGAATCACATTATCTACAGCATGTTCTTTATGACTCAGGTAACCTCAGGTAAATAAAAATCATCATTATTTTCATCATCATCATCATCATCATCATCATCATCATCATCATTATTATCATCATTATTATCATCATTATATTCATCATTATATTCATCATTATTATTAGATACGATGGAGGATGTTTTGTTTCCATAGTTTTCTCAATGGAATAGGGAGGATATCTTGTTTTGATGGTGACTGGTCCGCGTTGTAAACAATGCAACCTGTTGCCAAATAATGTTTTCAGATAGAACTGGAATGTGTTTTGGTAAAACCAAAATATTTGATGAGTCAATTTTCCTTTTTCATCTAATTCACGGAAATGAGCAGATTTATATACATTCCACATGGTATATTTTTCATTTCTATTGTAAGGTGTGAAGTTGTGTCATACCAAACATTATATGTTATCACCAAATGTAAGAATTGCATTCCAGGATTTTGGGATGTTGGGAAAAGGATAGATCCATGTTTATTGTATTTCTGGTCTGAGCAAATGAGTGGCCAATATTTTGTATAAGATATTAGAATCGTCCTAATGTTCCTTGTATATTGACACGGTATATCTAAGCGTGTTGTATTCAGGAAACTGTTAGGAATACGTCTGTTGGAATTATGGCTTGTTACTTTCTGCGCCATTTTTCATGCTGATACAGATAACTCTCTGAATGACAACTGATAATGAAGAGATTTAAATCTTAAATCTATTATTAAATACTCAATAAAAGTGTCGCGTGTCCCATTACTAAATACTATATATAATTGTTAGTCCACTATTAATTACTTCATATAGGCGTTACTCTATTAAATGCTCAACAGAGGTGTAACTCGGTGCACTATTTAAGATATTATTCATATCAATTAGCATCCATGTACTCAGACAGGCGAGGGATAATTATAGCAAATCAGAGCAATGTGTGGTGAGTACCTAATGATGGTGGAGAGCCAGGGTATGTGGCCACCATACCAAGCTAAGTCACATCACGGATTGCCAAGTCCTCCTCTGTGGGAGTGTGGTGCAGTCAATCACATCTAATGGTCAATCATTGTATACCTCAGCTCTGGACCATTATGCAATGTGATCCATATATGAACATACTTGATTTTGGCCGACCCTGGATCCTGGATTGATTATGTTATTAGTCACATACGTATTGTTATTATTATCATTTTTATTAATATAATAAAATCGTCATGAATGTAATAGGATATTTGTAATGTGACGACAGCATAATAGAATGTGCTCTGCGTGCACCAGGCTGGAGATAGAGCGAGGTTTGTAGCCGGGGCCTGCAGGAGCCTGCCGGGGACTGCCGGGGATGCCGGGCACAGGGTCAGTGACCGTCAGAGCAGCACGTGTAACCATAATGACCATCAGCTGATATCACAGTATATATGCCAGCTGAGGTTACCAGGGAGCAATTAGACACATTAGTCTCATTATTTATTAGCTCCCGGGTCGTTAGGACATGATATGATTGTCTAAATCTCATCCAGCTTGCTATATTCCAATCTGCTTCTCAAAAATATTGTTTCTATGTACAACCAGATATCTCTATTATTTGCGCCCATAATTTGAGCTCAGAGAAATGGTGTATCATTTGTCATGCCAATCAGTGGGGTTGCACATATCGGAGTCAATCAAGTGCACTTTGCATAATAAGTTAAATGTGAAACAAAAATGATCAGAAAGTGTTATTCTTTTCTTGATGTATGCACTGTAGACATGGTCCAATAGTAGACAAAATATTCATTAAACATCAACTTGGCAATAAAAGGTCAAATTATGAATGTATTTCTTGATGACATCATTATTTTAATGTGGGGGGCCACTATTGAGTGCCATCCCACTCCCCGTGCATAATGTCAGATATGCTGCAGCTGCCTACAAGGGAAATGTGCTGATTCAGCAAGTCTGCGGGCAGCATCAATATGACAAATTAGGATGGGGTGATTACAGGGCTAGCCACAGTGGGCCGAGCCGTGCTGGCAGCATGACAACACGCAGACCAGCAAATACCACCCACCCCATACACAATAGCCATGCACTGGCCACCTGACAATACTCCACAATCTACTACAAATATTGCTCCAATCTGGAGTGTCCACTGCCCATATTGAATAATTCCTTTTTTCACGACACGCAGGCCTATATTTATATAGCACACGTATTGATCCTATGTCCAGTGCTCAGACTCTGTGTCCTTCATCTCAGCTCATGTGTGGTGTATTAATCTTAATGACCTGGTGTGAGGCATTACCTACCAGTTGCTGTCCCAGTTGTACCCAGCATTGAGAAGAGGTTTGGTAAGAGGCTATGTCAAACGTTCATTACACATTTATGAGGCAAGAGCAATGATGTAATGGTATGGATATTAATGAGAGAGGGAGCGTGGGTTGGTGGTCTGCAGCAGTAGCAGTCTGAGGACTTAGGTAGGATTTATACTATGTTGAATGCTGCTTCACATGCTGCCAAGGTAGCCAGGGCTCGGTCCCTACCCTACGTCATCGGCCATCTACGTGAGAGAAGGCTAAAAATAGAAAATGACGTGAGCCCATAGAGCTGGTCTTAAAGAAGCCTCAGCCTCCCTGATGAGGTGTATCGGTTGTGTGTGGTGACTGCTGCCTGGAGAAAACCTTCAGCCAAGCAGCCAGGCCAACCACACTTGTATATATACACACATATATGCAGGCTGAGAGAACTGTCAATTAGTTGTTCAAGAAGACTTGCTTGTGATGCCTCTGTACTAACGTGCCTACTGTTGGTCTTTGCAGACTTGATGCCAGCACACTACTGCCTTGGGTGTAGGGAGTGCCAAGCCAGCCACGGTGGAGACGGGAAGACGGAGCATATATACTGCCCAAGTGTTGGCCTGACATAGTGAAGCGCTACCCCTACACGTAGCACACTATAACCTGCTCTCTGTCAGAACTATGGGAATGCTGCAGCAACCAACACTACGTTGCTTACATCTTTAAGACAGAGACTTGAAAAATAAGTCATTGGAAAAACAGCAAGAACTTTGGATATAAATCTCTGCAGGGAGGATTCTTGTGAACTGTATCGGATTATGCACAGAACTAGACTATTGAGTTGGTGAGTTCAGATCTCAGCATCAGAGGACAAGTGAGTTGTAGCCATGTGGTCTATCGAAGACTTAGCATGTCATGACATTTTATCACACCATATAAACATCATGTCATAGCGAGATCATCATCGCTCCACAAGCTGATCAGCCTGCGTGCTAACATAAAACACAGCCCATCGTAGCTGCCTCCATTTGACCGTAGAGAACATAGTCAGATACCTGACTATAAGTATACCTCTATATGCCTAGTAGGAGATTAGAGTACTCGCCAGGGAGCATCATGAACCCCGATTGCTCGCCGAGGAGTAGTGTATCGGACAACCTGTACCATCAGGAGTTGGAGGATCATTATGATGTGGTCAGGGAACTGGGAAGCGGAACCTACGGCAAGGTGATGCTAACTCAGTGCAAACAGACTGGCACTACTGTAGCTCTCAAGGTGCTGCCCAAATCCTCCACCAAACTAAAAGACTTTCTTCGTGAATTCAACTTCAGTTACTATCTGTCACCGCACCGGTCAATCCTCAATACCTTCGACGTGGCCTTTGAGACCCCTGCTTCTTATGTGTTCGCGCAGGAATACGCCCCTCTGGGCGATCTCTTTGAGACAATTACACCCCAAGTTGGACTCTCAGAACCACAGACCAAAAATGTGATTAAACAAGTTGCATCTGCCCTGGAATTTATGCACAGCAAGAATTTAGTGCATCGAGATATTAAGCCTGAAAATATTCTGATATTCGATGACAGATTTAATAAAGTAAAATTAATGGACTTTGGAATGACAAAGAAGGTGGGAACACTAGTGAGGAAGGTAAGCACGGGGATCCCCTATACCCCTCCCGAGATATGTGAAGCACTTAAAGGGGAAAGGTACTCAGTAGAGGCCAGTGCAGACGTGTGGGCATTTGCCGTACTTCTATTCTGCACACTTACAGGAAACTTCCCCTGGGAACTAGCACATCACAGAGATGTATTTTATAATGAATTTGTGGCCTGGCAGAAAAGAAAAACAACCAAACTTCCGTCCCAGTGGAGAAAGTTCACCCCCCGAATGATGAGACTTTTCAGGCGCATGCTCGAGCCCCGAAACGAGAAGAGATGCACGATGAAAGAAGTTTTCAAATACATGGAAGATGATTGGTTGTCGTCGCCGCGTTCCTCGGATGATCAGGAGGACAGCGAGATATCAGATCCCATGGATGAACTGAATGCTATGCTAGAGAAGCACGGAATTGATACAAAGGTGAGCAAGAAACTTCGTGAGAGACGCATCTCTGAGTGGGTTCTTTCTACTTGACTCACACACCTAACTGTGAATTACTCAAGTTTTGTGATCTAAAACCATCATCCCTCGTTCAGTTACAGTACTCACCTACCCATCCATGCATTTCTTTATCCTTTGCTTGAGTTTCATCACAATGCGTCAATGTAGACATCTGCATCATCATGCACCCCAAACGCCTTAATTGAGTTGGAATGCTTGATATGACTAGTAATCGCCGGCTTCCTATACAACATTACCCCGACATCCTAGCTTTACTCGGGACACTTCCACATTTGTTTGGATATGAACTTTTATACATAGAACTGTAAAACAGTGCGGCAACATGTGATCAAACTTGCTTTTTAGAAACAGATCCAGCACCTGAGATATGATATCTGACATTTTGCATATTGCATAGATATGGTTTATTTTATGATGGGATTCTTGCAAGGCTTTTTATGACCTGTTTTATAGCATTACAAATATACATGGGACCCGCTACAGAATGTGATAATCATATTTTTCATCCATATAGTTGGACAGCTTCGTGTTTGTATTCAGATCATAATTCATCGCCCTTCCACTACTAGCATGCCACTAAAATCCACATCCGGATAAACTGGTTGTATGATTATTTTGAGAGCTTGGGTTAATTTTGATGAGCGGCAGCACATTGCCTTGATGGGCGAAGCACTTTGGCTGACTTCTACGCTCTGCTCTGGTGTAATTCATACACAAGCCTCCTGCTACATATAAAAATTCCCAATGCCACCTAGGATACACTATCTGCAATTGAAGACTTAGAAATAATGCCAAGAAGTATTGGAATTGATTAAAGCATGCCTCTGTTTCTTGATGGCTAAATCTGTTCGCCTGATCTGTATTCATAGCATTACTTTATTATTCAGATGACGTACAATAAGTACTCCAGACATAAGCGTCATTGATGAGGATCAAAGGGGAAATTTAGATAGTTGCAGCCAATGGATTTAACGTTAAGGAAAGAATCTTCAATGTGAGATACGAGTCTACGTGAAGGAATTACAATCACAAAAGGCAAAGTATTTTACAACAAAAAGACGATAATGTTTGCATTTATGTAACTTATATCTGACACTCTTAGACATATTATGTAATGCAGATCCAACAGCCTCACGCTCTGAAAACTGTTATATGTACCCGCCTCCTCTACTTGTATGGCACCGCTGGAGAGTTCACAAATTATCATTTGTAAAGATCTATAATTGTTGCATCAAACTGGTAAAACATAGCGAAGCTCCAACTATTTGTTTGTTCCGATGTTCTGATGCCTGATTGCAATGGTTTGTTTGAAGACGTGAATATTTGCATTTTATTATACTTAAGAACATAGTGTAAGAATCTGAGATTACATATCAGAATTGTACGATTTAGGAAGTAATATTTAACTGCTGAAGCAATATATGATTAAAGAGAATTATGTAAATACATGCAAGTTATATTTTCATATGAATGCTAACCGCCAAAGTGTGGTAAACTGCATAGTTCATGGTGCCTAAATGTTCCAAAACAGGTAAATACTATTCTGTTAGTGCCAATCGCGTTACAGACAAAAGCAAGAAGATGTGGAATTCTGACTTCACTCAAAATCGTTCCCTTAGGAGCATTCACATACTGTCAACCGATTTCGAATTAAGGCAAAGTATGTTTCCAACGAATTGCTTCTATGACTCTGTCAGCCAGTTTGGTGACGTCACGGGTCTCTTAGTTCATAATGATTTTTTATCTGGGACGTGAATGAATTCCTTACTTTTGTTTTTGTCTGTATTTCAGATTAAATTTTGATTGTACAGACCATCATGTCATGCTAGAAACATAACAAACTATTATTAATTATGATGTGAACCTTAATTACTTTACATGTTGCCATAATGTGTATGTATATACTTATAGTAAATTAAATCATGTGTCGATTCCGGAAGGTTATGATATGAGATTGAATGACACAGAGATAGATAATCTGATCTAATATGAATTATATTTTAAAGACAATTATTTTGATTTGACATTGAGTTTAATTAAGCACATGCATAAATCTGGTCTCTGGTGGGTTAGTGATACCACCATTGTGGAATAATCATAAATTAAAATGAATTCATGTCGATTTATAAATGGATTTTGGAATATGTTTGAATAGCAGCAAGATCTTAAAATGAATTGTGGAATATGTTTGGGTAGCATTCTGAACTGCAATGCAAAATAATCAAACACTAAATATTGAGAGGAAAGTCTTTGGTATGGATTCAGCATGCGAAATTATAAAGTTGATTTGGACATGATCACATGCATTTTACATGTAGTGTGAAAACACTAAAACATGGCGGCCGAGAGTTGGACGAGAAAGCCTCAAATCTCGTGAGGGCCTAAAGTGTAATAATATGAGGAGTCCAATCATGACCGTCAAACTGCGTAGACTGCATGGCACATTGTCACATTAGCACTGCCTCGGGGTGAGAATAGACCACAACTCTAGAAGCGTATAGTGTATCTGTGTCCTGGTAGCATACAAATCAGAAAATATCAACAGAACTGGAACATAAGCACACGAAACAAGACACATGATGTTTCAAGAAAAGCATGTTTAGATACAGATCTTAAGGATGGTAACTTTGGTGAACTCGTTTTAGAATAGAGTGAAAGAAAAGTCGTCATGGGACAAATTTATTATGATAGATATGACTTATGTTGGTTTTTGTGACTAAGGTAAGTTTCCATTCGTAGACGTTCACAAATGGATTATATTCTTTAAAACAGAACAGCACTGCATATAGGTATGTCAACAGTGACTACAATTGGGTCACTTTTAAAATGTTCTAATAATTAGAGCAGACAGTGATTAAAAATCTATTAATTTTCTTGTTTATATATTGTGATGTTTTAATCACATTTAAACATAACCTAGTTTATTATGATTTAAGGTTATAAGAACCTTTCCAAATGCAAATCCCCGTGTTTACCTTCATAGAGGCCATGCAATTTTATTGACTTGTATTTCAAGTATTATTGGGTCCAAGTCGTCAATCTCCTGTAGCAGGCAGGTAATAAAGCGTTTATCCAGGTAGAAGGAACAATACTAGTTCATTTCATTGTGTGTCTCATCTTCATCTCTCACCCATATATCCATATTCTTCCACTCATAGAGTATCAATACATTTGTCATAAATTATCATTGATATTAAGAATGTACATCGATGTATATGTATATTGTTTGTATATATGTATCTTATTAAGAATAAATTATGTATTTACACATAAATTTTACATGTTGTATTTTCCCTTTCTTTATTCAAGTAAAATGCCGGAAATATTAGGTGAATGCTAATATTGTTCAAACATTCAATATGATGATCCAATCAATTTACATCTGAGCATGAAAATTGAGATCATTTGACCCTAATTATATTACCCTAATTATAATTCCTAGGGTCATTGTCTCATCACGTTCAGAAGTATGTCCCAAGGAGACATGTAGGACATATATCAAGAAAGAAATATTTTTTTCAGAAGTTTATTTTTATTGATTATTTAATGATTGACAAAAATAATCAGATAAATTAGATTTTATTTATTCCTATACTTCTAAATTTAAATAAATTTGGTGATAATAGAATACGAATAGAATGCAAATATGTCTCAAAAATATTCTCTGTAATTCACGTTGTGTATTGTCCGAGATCTTATATCAGGTATGACTGATTGGGGTATGTATTTAAGATTGATAACTGAATATATCACACACTAACATCAGGTCTTCCCAAAAAAGTATTACCAATGCGCATGGCAGTGATCTAATATAACAAGAAAAACGTTTTTTCAAAGCATGATACGCTATGACCAATGCAGAAATTATGTATTTATTTTACACAATTTTTTTATGAGAATTTGATATTTTGTAGCATTTCTTTCTTGTGTCAGTGAGTTATTAAGATATTTAGACGATTTAAAATGATCATGTCAACATGATCATTTTAAACACGTGCTCGGAGTGCACAAACTGATGACGTTTTTCTCATCACGTGGGACATACTCAAGGCAGCCAAATGCTTATACACAATTTACTGTTTACAGCAGTATTTTATAAATATGATTTTTTGATAGACTGGTATAACACATTTTACAACATATATGTAAATATTCAGTTTAAGATACACTTTATAAGTGGGATTTCTTACTATAATATTGATCTTCGTGGAATCCAGGGAGGTTATTAGTGCCATAATGGGATTATATGTGTCATTGGTTTAAGGAAGGATTATCGGATTTCATTGGATTATTGTACATCATATGCTGAGCCACGTGATTATTGATATCATCATTATGGCTGCCATCAGAACTAATAGTCCTCAGGTTCCCAAACCAAAATATATTTTTTTCCATTTGCATTAATGTCATGACATATCATGTTTCATAACTGAATTTCATTACTCTTGTTATGCAAAATATAAGTTTAGTTTTAACAGCTGGCGTCATTACATTCAAGAAACATGCGACACATTTCTTGACTAATGTTATAATCCTTTAGCGGCAAAGAAGTTTGTTAAAACTCAGAATGCTCCTGAAAGTCTTCATAAAACAAAGAGTTTTGCTGCAACACTGGCTTGTTCTGTTGAAATGGTAAAACCTAGTTAAACCTGGTTAGGTTTGTGAGGTCTGCTCAGATAGAACCTTCCAATCCCGATCAATAAGAGTGAAGCTCAACCATTTGGCACCAGGCACAACCAGGACGGGGGGTCTCAAGCTAGAGCAGTGAACGCAAAATACACAATACGGTTGTATACATAACGGTCATTTTTATGACTTAAGTCTCAATTTTGCTTTCTTACATCTGCTGATTACCAGTTATGTTCTACATAAATAGGCTTAAAATTGAGCTTGCTTGATTGAGCTTAAGCCCCCTCTATCAAGGAAAGATTCACATGGGATGGTAGCAGTCAATGAGCTTGTTTGTTTATAGGCATATAAAAGATGTCCTCCCATTTCACGCCAAATGGAGAGTTCGCTTAGATAATTCACGCCGGGGACAATAGTTGTGATCTCTTCGTCTTAATCCTGCTGGCATCCGGTATAAGTGCAGAAACCCAGTCAAACCAAACAACGGCCCCGTGAGAGCAATGCCTGTTTGTGAACCCTGCAAACTGATTCTCTGATTAATGCATCGGCGAGGAGTGGAATGGCACCGGGCAGAGCAGGGGTTGCTTGACCACGGGGTACAAGGGCAAAATCAAAGCCTCTACAACAGGTCGTTTAACCCCCACGTAGGGGCATCCCACTATTTATAGACTCCGGGGGGGTCATAGATCACCTCCTCGTGCCCACGGGGGACCACATTTATGCCTACTTATAGATACAAACTTACGAATCAGCCAAGTCGTATTAGATATAAGTAGTTGGATGGAGCCTGAAGGTGTTTGACAGTAAGACAAGCATGGAGTCGGCGTGACGTGCAGGATGTTCCCTTGGCGTTATCAACAAGCCGGCCATGAAGCCTCAGCTATGACGTGAGGCGTCAAACTGCCCCGAGCCACGGACAAGACTAGACTACTTATCAACCACATCCCACACCCGAGCCAATCACAACACCGAGCACCAATCTTAGCCAGGAATTAATCAATTTATGGATTTAAGATGTCCAGTGCTAACTATTCTGCTTAAAAGCAGTTCCACCATTTTTGTTTCTGTGAGCAAATGAGGCCATATCGTCAATGTGTATCCAAAAAGTGACATTGAAGGTCGCCACGCTTGTTTCTGAATTTTGTTGTGGGTCATGACACCTAGCCGTTTCTAATGAATAGAC
Source organism: Amphiduros pacificus (assembly GCA_949316495.1). NCBI lineage: Eukaryota > Metazoa > Annelida > Polychaeta > Phyllodocida > Hesionidae > Amphiduros > Amphiduros pacificus. Next base: position 8,880,868 of record OX439002.1, on the reverse strand, counting down.
AAGGTCCATTAACAAAATAGATATCGACATTTTTCATTACAAAAGCATAATCTTACAAATAAAATGTGTTCATATTTAAAGATAATCATAAAGATAAGATAAGATAAACAAAACAATATTCCTGAAATAATTGGTGAATGAAAATGATTGGTGTTAAGAATCAGTTCTTATAAGATTTTGTTTCTTGGTTTTGGGGGTATTGAGATAATACAGATTTTTTGGGTCTTACAACATTCAAAATTGAGACTGGCATAATACATACATGAAATATTGGTTCGTATGAATTGGATATATCAGATCTGATCTTAATAAATCCTATTTAAGTTAACACTGGTTCAGCAAGCTGTCATCAGATTAATCAATATATTTACTAATAACCTTTTATTCTCACGTCTCTTATTATCACGTCTTGATTATATCGGGCAAAGTAGAAACCAGACTTCTCGGACTAATCATAGATGAAAATGAATATCTAAATAGAAGTATGGAAGTTACTAGGCCAATGCCCTTCAAGGAATGTCCAAGTATATAATATAAGAGGACCGCAACGTTGTAAGATGTGAGGTCCTGTTAGGGTGAGAGCTTGACACAGACAGGGCAGGTGTGGGGCTGACATTTGCCAACATAACCAACCCCATGCTTTCCTTTAGTGCTAACCTGGATGTACTCACCTGGCTGGCTTTCTGTAATCTCGGCGTGCTCCCTACAAACCTTCAATATCCCTCAAAATGTCACATATATATCACACAGAGCGAGCTTGAAATGATAAACTCGAGGTGCAATCTATCACACCTGACATTGCTGGCCCATAAAAAGCTGTTGGGACGTCTCACATTTACTTTGTTGGAATGATTTATTAAAAAATAACATATGGATTTATATGCCGATTATGATCAGAAGGCATGCCTGCAGCTTCTGAAAAAAATATATAGATCGTTCACATGGGCAATAAGATATTGGCAATAAGTCATGTTTTTCCGAACGATATTTTGCATTACAAATTTTATGCACTTTCCCTATTTGATCATTATGTGCAATGAGTGACTGGGTGATGCAATACGCTCTGAATCTAAGAACAGAAAAGAGTACATTTTTCTCGCTCTGTAACCAATCCAAAACGTTGAAAGTATATCTTCATCCTGCCATCTAACATCTGAGATAAATCATTTGCAATGTGTTCAAGACCTCTTTATCAATGCCGGATCTATACTTAATTGAGATATTCCATAAACCATGGTGTTGGGTTGTGCAGGTGCCCAGCGCTTTACTGGTCTGGATTTGGGTGTGGCCAAACTCATAATAAATGAAATGATAAGAATCTTATATCCAGACTTCATATTGAAAACATACATGTTCTGATCACATAAAAACATCTGCAAATGTTCATGTCTGAAAGCTCTCTATATTGTAATAAATGGCACCTCTGCCAAGAAAGTTGCTAGAGGGAACCTATTAGAACATGAGATAAAAGGTTCCTTTCTTGCGCGGCTATATCAAATCCCTTCATATGATTAAGCAAAGGATTAGCACGTATTATATACATTTGCAGGAAGAGAAAGTTCAATGGAGATGTATATATATATATAGCGTCAATTTTTTGCAATGACCCAAAGTTAACAGTTATGGGTTGTCAGTCTGTTCAGAAGCTTAGAAATGTGTTGTCTTTATTGAAGTTCTTTTATCACCCCTATGATTTTGAATCGTGTTCTTTTATCTTGCTCTCTTCTCCACACTTTGGTTTAGGATATTAAGGTCTTGGCAAGCTTTCCCACACAACGCATTGTGACCTTGACCTATCCATTCTCTTTTACTACTTCCGCCCATGTTTCTTCTGACAGGTATGAAAGTCGATCTTTTCTAACCCTAAAAACGTGCATAAATATTAACCTCGCCAAATATTTGACTTTAATCTTACCGGATACCATTATTTGTATGAGATCTCAATATGAGTATTACCTTTTACTTAATCAGTTGAATAACGTGGAGGCATGGCCAATGCCCCCCTCTATTTTCCAACAACCCCATCAATTCCAACAACACATATATCAATTCCAACAATTGATTGAAGTGTAATGAAGAAATTTGATAAATTAGATCTATCTTATATGTTTATATTTATCTAGAAATATGGTTGTATTCTATAAAGGAGAAGAATTTGATCAATTTGAACAAACTATCTATGTGTGTCCATCAATTCCAACAATTCCATCTTTCCCATGAACCAATATAATTCAATATTGAGCATACCTTCAGTAAGTATTCTATGTACAGACCTGCACAGCCCATAAACTCTACATTTTACTTCAGCTATCTGGTCAACCCCATATTTCTAGAAATGAGAAGAATCGGATGTATCTGAACAATTCCATCTTTGGCTACTTCCTATAAATTCCAACAATTCTAACAATCCCATCTATAGCATGTCCTGTCCTTCTGTCTTGATAAACTGGAAGAAACCCATCTATCTGAACTTTCCTTACATATATTAAACAACCCGCTAATCTATTGATGGTGTTGATGAGGCCCACCTATGGCGAGTTGTGTAATTAATGACTTTATTGTTTCTATCAACCATTTCAATCAGCCCCCTTGTACTTGTTATAATCAGAATCAGATAAATCAGAATTAATGCATATATGTCTATTTGTAGTCTACCCCTTGACTGTTACCTTCCTTTATGAACCTTTTAATGCTGTGGGGGTCTATCAGGAAGGGGGATGAAGCTCAGTCAAATCTACTCCATTCATTTATCAGAAAAGCATGAACGACTTAATGGATTCCTTCATGTCTGCATGTTTCCCTATAAAAAAAATGGGATATGTCTGGACAATACACTCTAAGCATATTTTCTATAAATTTATTTTCATAAACGGTTACCAATGATGTTAAGATGAATCATATTTTATCCAATATCTAAGTCGACCAACTCATGTTGCTCAAAAGATCAAGAATGCATTTGTGGAATAAAAGTCCTGTCTTCTGTATGTGTTAATTGGTATTATGTCATGCCACCCAGGGTACCTACATCTACCCTCTGTCCTTCCCTCTGCTCTTACATACACCACCCAACTTGTGGTCAATGGTCTGTCAGAGCACTTTGAGGACGTGGTGCCACATCAAGGCATAACAGTGTAAACATTATGTAATAGTAAACATAGGACAGGGTATATTACTCTAAGCTCTGACTATGATGGCACAGATATAATCCTTTCATGTTAGCTAGAAATCTGCACATCCCTACAGCACACAAATTGATGTCTGCAGAGTTGTACCTCTTCAGTTTTTGTTCAAATTAATCATGACTGACTAGTTTTATTGTATGTTGTCGAGACATAGACTAATGATCCTGGTAATATGTCAGATGTGCAGAGCAGATTTAGAGTCTGTCATCAGCAGGTCAATTGTGTGGCCCTGTATGAGGCTCTCTTTGTGGGATGCATGTTAGTACTACATTGACTACAAGAAGTAGTTACCCACATGATTATCTTGCATGGAAAATTTATACAAAAGCTTGTAGGTCGATTTATTAAAAGCTAGATGTGTTTTGATTGCCCTCACAGCAGGGTGGTTTCATGCCCCTGTGCCAGCAGAGATGACAATCAGCCCCTTGTCCAATATTATCAACACCTCATGAGATATTGATATCATGTTTACCCACTTCCAGAATTTGCCACCTCCAGATATATATTACTCTCAACTCTGACCATCTTTTCTGCCAACATCCCAGTATAATTTTGTGACAATTAGAATTTTGATGAAAGCATTAAAGGTCATTATCATTATTCAACTTTTTTCATGGATTTACCATTTTCAAAAGAAAGAAACTTTACGATTTATTAGATATGCTAATAATTGTTTCTAGAGGTAGTTTTCCAGCAAAGATTTGTATATTGCAAAATATTGTGTCAAAGAAATAATGTAAAAATCATCTTGAGATGATGTATAACAGTAACATTCTAAGATCAAAATGTGTACAAAATATCACCAAGTGACAAAGCAATCTGATATCATGTGGCATCAGTGTAGTGTCCCTGGTGGTGGAGCATCTGTCACACCTCGCAACTTGCAAAGAGCCTTTATCAATTATATAGGGTCTTTTCTGAATATGTAATCACAACATTTAACAAGGTGGTGTGCTTGATAACTAATTCTGGGTGATGAACCCTGATGACTTTATTGCCCCATTTAGCCACATGTGTTCTGCAGAATGTAAGTCAATCCAAATTCAATTGATGGGATAGATATACATATTGTTGGAAAGATGGGATTGATGGTGAATTGCTTGGGCCTTTGGCCATGGATGATAACGTGTGCATGTGAGCTTGTCAGAATTTCAAATGAACAACATGTCTGCTAATCAGTGTCACGTACAATACCCATTAATTTATTTATATTATATTTGACCCTTTGATCAAAATCATGATATACATTGTTTTGATCAATTGCGTTTACTATGGTATGTTTTTCCACCGATCTCTCCCCAAAATGTTTCTTATGTATCTTGTTGTAGGTCAAGCTTTTCTTTCTCCAAATACCCACCCTGTGTGAAACCTTGAAGATTTGTCCCGGTTGAGACAATGGAAATCCACCCATAAACAGTCCTTTAAAAATACATGTTATATTTGTGAAAAGGAAATGTTTGAGTAGGAATGTTGTAACATTATCATATAAGAATAGGTACCGTATCGTTTGAAAAATCCAGTGTATGTTTTATCGAATGACAACGTTATATAAGTTATTTGTACACAAAAGAATATTAGAATGTTTGAACAGATCCAGGGGTCAATGAATTGCGGTTTGCTTTTGATTAGATGGTTTGATTTATATCTGAGAGGATGTTCCATATATCAGGCGTGGGAAGTTGCCTGCCTTGATCCCATTTGGGTCTGGGCAAACTCATCAGTGTGACCTCACCCTTGCTCTGCTCCTGCTTCCCTTTATCATCGCATTGTCTGCTCAGCCGGGACCAGAGCCGCATCACTCCTGCTGTATACATGGATGGTGCGTGCGGTAAGATGACATTAATAAATAAAATTACATAAAAACATTTGACAGACATGGGTTTGTGATGATTTGTTATTCGCTAAAAGAATGAACATGGACACACCAGACATTGAGGTGTGGGAAACGGGAACGAAGGTCTGAAAAGAAATAAAGGTTTATGGGTTAAACAACCATCAAATGAAATTACCACATGATATTACATCAAAGGAAAAGAATGATACCATTAATCATTCAGGGATTTATTCTTCTCCAATATCAACACACTTTCGAATAAATAGTTATATAATGTAAAATACAACACATTGCCGTGGTGAGGCTGGTCGGGAGGTATGGATGAGGAGATAGCCATGGTGAGGCTGGTGGGAGGTATGGATAAGGAGATAGCCGCAGTGAGGCTGGTGGGGAGGTACGGATGAGGAGATAGACATAGTGAGGCTGGTGGGGAGGTACGGATAAGGAGATAGCCGCAGTGAGGCTGGTGGGGAGGTACGGATGAGGAGATAGCCGCAGTGAGGCTGGTGGGGAGGTACGGATGAGGAGATAGCCGCGGTGAGGCTGGTGGGGAGGTACAGATGAGGAGATAGCCGCGGTGAGGCTGGTGGGGAGGTATGGATAAGGAGATAGCCGTGGTGAGGCTGGTGGGGAGGTACGGATGAGGAGATAGCCGCAGTGAGGCTGGTGGGGAGGTACAGATGAGTAGATAGCCCCGGTGAGGCTGGTGGGGAGGTACAGATGAGGAGATAGCCGCGGTGAGGCTGGTGGGGAGGTATGGATGAGGAGATAGCAGCGGTGAGGCTGGTGGGGAGGTACAGATGAGGAGATAGCCGCGGTGAGGCTGGCGGGGAGGTACGGATGAGCAGATAGCCATGGTGAGGCTGGTGGGGAGGTATGGATAAGGAGATAGCCGCAGTGAGGCTGGCGGGGAGGTACGGATGAGGAGATAGCCGCGGTGAGGCTGGTCGGGAGGTACGGATGAGGAGATAGCCGCAGTGAGGCTGGTGGGGAGGTACAGATGAGGAGATAGCCGCGGTGAGGCTGGTCGGGAGGTATGGATAAGGAGATAGCCCTGGTGAGGCTGGTGGGGAGGTACGGATGAGGAGATAGCCGCAGTGAGGCTGGTGGGGAGGTACAGATGAGGAGTTAGCCGCGGTGAGGCTGGTCGGGAGGTACGGATAAGGAGATAGCCGTGGTAAGGCTGATGGGGAGGTACAGATGAGGAGATAGCAGCGGTGAGGCTGGTTGGGAGGTACGGATGAGGAGATAGCTGCAGTGAGGCTGGTGGGGAGGTACAGATGAGGAGATAGCCGCGGTGAGGCTGGTGGGGAGGTACGGATGAGGAAATAGCCACAGTGAGGCTGGTGGGGAGGTATGGATGAGGAGATAGCCGTGGTGAGGCTGGTGGGGAGGTACAGATGAGGAGATAGCCGCGGTGAGGTGGTGGGGAGGTATGGATGAGGAGATAGCTGCAGTGAGGCTGGTGGGGAGGTGCGGATGAGGAGATAGCTGTGCTGAGGCTGGTGGGGGAGGTACAGATGAGGAGATAGCCGTGGTGAGGCTGATGGGGAGGTACGGATGAGGAGATAGCCGTGGTGAGGCTGGTGTGGAGGTACGGATGAGGAGATAGCCGCGGTGAGGCTGGTGGGGAGGTACGGATGAGGAGATAGCTGCAGTGAGGCTGGTGGGGAGGTACAGATGAGGAGATAGCCGCTCTGAGGCTGGTGGGGAGGTACAGATGAAGAGATAGCCGTGGTGAGGCTGGCGGGGAGGTACGGATGAGGAGATAGCAGCGGTGAGGCTGGTGGGGAGGTACGGATGAGGAGATAGCCGTGGTGAGACTGGTGGGGAGGTACGGATGAGGAGATAGTCGCGGAGAGGCTGGTGGGGAGGTACGGATGAGGAAATAGCCGTGGTGAGGCTGGTGGGGAGGTACGGATGAGAAGATAGCTGTGGTGAGGCATATGGGGAGGTACGGATGAGGAGATAGCCATGGTGAGGCTGGTAGGGAGGTACGGATGAGGAGATAGCCATGGTGAGGCTGGTGGGGAGGTATGGATAAGGAGATAGCTGTGGTGAGGCTGGTGGGGAGGTACGGATGAGGAGATAGCCGCAGTGAGGCTGGTGGGGAGGTACAGATTAGGAGATAGCCGCGGTGAGGCTGGTCGGGAGGTACGGATGAGGAGATAGCCGTGGTGAGGCTGATGGGGAGGTACAGATGAGGAGATAGCAGCGGTGAGGCTGGTTGGGAGGTACGGATGAGGAGATAGCTGCAGTGAGGCTGGTGGGGAGGTACAGATGAGGAGATAGCCGCGATGAGGCTGGTGGGGAGGTACGGATGAAGAGATAGCCACAGTGAGGCTGGTGGGGAGGTATGGATGAGGAGATAGCCGTGGTGAGGCTGGTGGGGAGGTACAGATGAGGAGATAGCCACAGTGAGGCTGGTGGGGAGGTATGGATGAGGAGATAGCCGTGGTGAGGCTGGTGGGGAGGTACAGATGAGGAGATAGCCGCGGTGAGGTGGTGGGGAGGTATGGATGAGGAGATAGCTGCAGTGAGGCTGGTGGGGAGGTGCGGATGAGGAGATAGCTGTGCTGAGGCTGGTGGGGAGGTACAGATGAGGAGATAGCCGTGGTGAGGCTGATGGGGAGGTACGGATGAGGAGATAGCCGCGGTGAGGCTGGTGGGGAGGTACAGATGAGGAGATAGCCGCGGTGAGGCTGGTGGGGAGGTACGGATGAGGAGATAGCTGCAGTGAGGCTGGTGGGGAGGTACAGATGAGGAGATAGCCGCTCTGAGGCTGGTGGGGAGGTACAGATGAAGAGATAGCCGTGGTGAGGCTGGCGGGGAGGTACGGATGAGGAGATAGCAGCGGTGAGGCTGGTGGGGAGGTACGGATGAGGAGATAGTCGCGGAGAGGCTGGTGGGGAGGTACGGATGAGGAGATAGCCGTGGTGAGGCTGGTGGGGAGGTACGGATGAGAAGATAGCCGTGGTGAGGCTGGTGGGGAGGTACGGATGAGGAGATAGCCATGGTGAGGCTGGTGGGGAGGTATGGATAAGGAGATAGCCGTGGTGAGGCTGGTGGGGTGGTACGGATGAGGAGATAGCCGCAGTGAGGCTGGTGGGGAGGTACAGATGAGGAGATAGCCGCGGTGAGGCTGGTCGGGAGGTACGGATGAGGAGATAGCCGTGGTGAGGCTGATGGGGAGGTACAGATGAGGAGATAGCAGCGGTGAGGCTGGTTGGGAGGTACAGATGAGGAGATAGCTGCAGTGAGGCTGGTGGGGAGGTACAGATGAGGAGATATCCGGGATGAGGCTGGTGGGGAGGTACGGATGAGGAGATAGCCACAGTGAGGCTGGTGGGGAGGTATGGATGAGGAGATAGCCGTGGTGAGGCTGGTGGGGAGGTACAGATGAGGAGATAGCCACAGTGAGGCTGGTGGGGAGGTATGGATGAGGAGATAGCCGTGGTGAGGCTGGTGGGGAGGTACAGATGAGGAGATAGCCGCGGTGAGGTGGTGGGGAGGTATGGATGAGGAGATAGCTGCAGTGAGGCTGGTGGGGAGGTGCGGATGAGGAGATAGCTGTGCTGAGGCTGGTGGGGAGGTACAGATGAGGAGATAGCCGTGGTGAGGCTGATGGGGAGGTACGGATGAGGAGATAGCAGGGGTGAGGCTGGTGGGGAGGTACATATGAGGAGATAGCCGCGGTGAGGCTGGTGGGGAGGTACGGATGAGGAGATAGCTGCAGTGAGGCTGGTGGGGAGGTACAGATGAGGAGATAGCCGCTGTGAGGCTGGTGGGGAGGTACCTGAAGCATGCAATATTGTCACCACTCATCTTAAAAGCATTGTTAGACTCAGAACTTTTCAAAAATTTTCGGCCAGTGTCCAACCTGACATTCATATCTAAAATAATTGAAAAGGTAGTTGCAGTGCAAATGATTGATTATATGACAGAGAATCATCTCCAGGAGAAAATGCAGTCAGCATACAAGAAGCTGCATAGCACAGAGACCGCGCTCCTGAGGGTGCATAATGACATCCTTTGTGCCCTAGACAATAAGAACGCAGTCATTCTTGTCCTCCTCGACCTGTCGGCTGCGTTCGGCACAGTAGACCATCACATCCTACTCTCTAGACTGTCAAAGCGCTTTGGAATTCGTGGTCAGGCTCTTGCATGGTTAGAATCCTACCTAAGTGACCGAACCCAAGCAGTCTGTATCCAGGGAGTAATGTCTTCCAAAAGAAAACTCTCTTGTGGTGTTCCACAGGGGTCAGTCTTAGGCCCTCTGCTTTTTACGGCTTATACTGCACCTTTGGGAGATATTATGAGGAAACATGGCCTTGAGTTCCACCTCTTCGCGGATGACAATCAACTGTATGTGGTGTTCAAACCGACAGTTGCTGGAGCAAAAATTGCCTTAGATGTGATGGAAAAGTGCATTCATGAGATTCACAAGTGGATGGCAATCAACTTCCTCCAGCTGAACGATGACAAGACGGAGTTCCTTGTGATTTCATCTCGGTTCCAGAAGCCCCCACCAGTTGGTTCACTATGCATTGGATCAAATGAGATCGCTAAATCTGTCTCTGCCAGAAACATTGGAGTAATATTTGACAACATAATGTCTATGGAGCAACAAGTAAACAGTGTCACATGTCAGGCATTCCTTCAAATAAGGAACCATGGCATGATTAGAAAGTACATTGACATACATACAGCTTAAATATTTGTGCATGCTTTCATAACATCAAAGCTCGACTACGGCAATGCCCTATACTATGGGCTCCCACAGTCCCTCATACAGAAGCTGCAATATGTTCAGAACACAGCAGCTAGGATCATAAGTGGAAAAAGGAAATATGACCACAATTCACCAGTGTTGCAGTCTTTGCACTAGCTCCCAGTTCAGCAAAGAATAGATTTCAAAATCCTCCTTACAGCATTCAAAGCGATTCACGGCCTAGCTCCCGAGTACATTTCTGAGCTTGTAAGGTCTCATACACTGGAGAGAAGCCTTCGGTCTGGGGAACTACATCTTCTGCATGTGCCCCGAACCAATATGGTAACTCATGGTGACAGAGCCTACGCTAATGTAGCTCCAGTGCTTTGGAACATGCTGCCCCTTGACCTTAGGAAATGTGAGACTGTCGACTCATTCAAGCGTGGACTAAAGTGTCATCTGTTCAAGCAATGTTATAGATGTTAATGCATGTCATCGTGTATATCACAATCTCAATATACTCTCTCAATCATACTGTCTTAGCGCCTTAGGGCAGGACACTGATACATGGCGCTGTATAAATTTCATGTTATGTTATGTTATGTACAGATGAGGAGATAGCCGTGGTGAGGCTGGCGGGGAGGTACGGATGAGGAGATAGCAGCGGTGAGGCTGGTGGGGAGGTACGGATGAGGAGATAGCCGTGGTGAGACTGGTGGGGAGGTACGGATGAGGAGATAGTCGCGGTGAGGCTGGTGGGGAGGTACGGATGAGGAGATAGCCGTGGTGAGACTGGTGGGGAGGTACGGATGAGGAGATAGTCGCGGAGAGGCTGGTGGGGAGGTACGGATGAGGAAATAGCCGTGGTGAGGCTGGTGGGGAGGTACGGATGAGAAGATAGCTGTGGTGAGGCATATGGGGAGGTACGGATGAGGAGATAGCCATGGTGAGGCTGGTAGGGAGGTACGGATGAGGAGATAGCCATGGTGAGGCTGGTGGGGAGGTATGGATAAGGAGATAGCTGTGGTGAGGCTGGTGGGGAGGTACGGATGAGGAGATAGCCGCAGTGAGGCTGGTGGGGAGGTACAGATTAGGAGATAGCCGCGGTGAGGCTGGTCGGGAGGTACGGATGAGGAGATAGCCGTGGTGAGGCTGATGGGGAGGTACAGATGAGGAGATAGCAGCGGTGAGGCTGGTTGGGAGGTACGGATGAGGAGATAGCTGCAGTGAGGCTGGTGGGGAGGTACAGATGAGGAGATAGCCGCGATGAGGCTGGTGGGGAGGTACGGATGAAGAGATAGCCACAGTGAGGCTGGTGGGGAGGTATGGATGAGGAGATAGCCGTGGTGAGGCTGGTGGGGAGGTACAGATGAGGAGATAGCCACAGTGAGGCTGGTGGGGAGGTATGGATGAGGAGATAGCCGTGGTGAGGCTGGTGGGGAGGTACAGATGAGGAGATAGCCGCGGTGAGGTGGTGGGGAGGTATGGATGAGGAGATAGCTGCAGTGAGGCTGGTGGGGAGGTGCGGATGAGGAGATAGCTGTGCTGAGGCTGGTGGGGAGGTACAGATGAGGAGATAGCCGTGGTGAGGCTGATGGGGAGGTACGGATGAGGAGATAGCCGCGGTGAGGCTGGTGGGGAGGTACAGATGAGGAGATAGCCGCGGTGAGGCTGGTGGGGAGGTACGGATGAGGAGATAGCTGCAGTGAGGCTGGTGGGGAGGTACAGATGAGGAGATAGCCGCTCTGAGGCTGGTGGGGAGGTACAGATGAAGAGATAGCCGTGGTGAGGCTGGCGGGGAGGTACGGATGAGGAGATAGCAGCGGTGAGGCTGGTGGGGAGGTACGGATGAGGAGATAGTCGCGGAGAGGCTGGTGGGGAGGTACGGATGAGGAGATAGCCGTGGTGAGGCTGGTGGGGAGGTACGGATGAGAAGATAGCCGTGGTGAGGCTGGTGGGGAGGTACGGATGAGGAGATAGCCATGGTGAGGCTGGTGGGGAGGTATGGATAAGGAGATAGCCGTGGTGAGGCTGGTGGGGTGGTACGGATGAGGAGATAGCCGCAGTGAGGCTGGTGGGGAGGTACAGATGAGGAGATAGCCGCGGTGAGGCTGGTCGGGAGGTACGGATGAGGAGATAGCCGTGGTGAGGCTGATGGGGAGGTACAGATGAGGAGATAGCAGCGGTGAGGCTGGTTGGGAGGTACAGATGAGGAGATAGCTGCAGTGAGGCTGGTGGGGAGGTACAGATGAGGAGATATCCGGGATGAGGCTGGTGGGGAGGTACGGATGAGGAGATAGCCACAGTGAGGCTGGTGGGGAGGTATGGATGAGGAGATAGCCGTGGTGAGGCTGGTGGGGAGGTACAGATGAGGAGATAGCCACAGTGAGGCTGGTGGGGAGGTATGGATGAGGAGATAGCCGTGGTGAGGCTGGTGGGGAGGTACAGATGAGGAGATAGCCGCGGTGAGGTGGTGGGGAGGTATGGATGAGGAGATAGCTGCAGTGAGGCTGGTGGGGAGGTGCGGATGAGGAGATAGCTGTGCTGAGGCTGGTGGGGAGGTACAGATGAGGAGATAGCCGTGGTGAGGCTGATGGGGAGGTACGGATGAGGAGATAGCAGGGGTGAGGCTGGTGGGGAGGTACATATGAGGAGATAGCCGCGGTGAGGCTGGTGGGGAGGTACGGATGAGGAGATAGCTGCAGTGAGGCTGGTGGGGAGGTACAGATGAGGAGATAGCCGCTGTGAGGCTGGTGGGGAGGTACCTGAAGCATGCAATATTGTCACCACTCATCTTAAAAGCATTGTTAGACTCAGAACTTTTCAAAAATTTTCGGCCAGTGTCCAACCTGACATTCATATCTAAAATAATTGAAAAGGTAGTTGCAGTGCAAATGATTGATTATATGACAGAGAATCATCTCCAGGAGAAAATGCAGTCAGCATACAAGAAGCTGCATAGCACAGAGACCGCGCTCCTGAGGGTGCATAATGACATCCTTTGTGCCCTAGACAATAAGAACGCAGTCATTCTTGTCCTCCTCGACCTGTCGGCTGCGTTCGGCACAGTAGACCATCACATCCTACTCTCTAGACTGTCAAAGCGCTTTGGAATTCGTGGTCAGGCTCTTGCATGGTTAGAATCCTACCTAAGTGACAGAACCCAAGCAGTCTGTATCCAGGGAGTAATGTCTTCCAAAAGAAAACTCTCTTGTGGTGTTCCACAGGGGTCAGTCTTAGGCCCTCTGCTTTTTACGGCTTATACTGCACCTTTGGGAGATATTATGAGGAAACATGGCCTTGAGTTCCACCTCTTCGCGGATGACAATCAACTGTATGTGGTGTTCAAACCGACAGTTGCTGGAGCAAAAATTGCCTTAGATGTGATGGAAAAGTGCATTCATGAGATTCACAAGTGGATGGCAATCAACTTCCTCCAGCTGAACGATGACAAGACGGAGTTCCTTGTGATTTCATCTCGGTTCCAGAAGCCCCCACCAGTTGGTTCACTATGCATTGGATCAAATGAGATCGCTAAATCTGTCTCTGCCAGAAACATTGGAGTAATATTTGACAACATAATGTCTATGGAGCAACAAGTAAACAGTGTCACATGTCAGGCATTCCTTCAAATAAGGAACCATGGCATGATTAGAAAGTACATTGACATACATACAGCTTAAATATTTGTGCATGCTTTCATAACATCAAAGCTCGACTACGGCAATGCCCTATACTATGGGCTCCCACAGTCCCTCATACAGAAGCTGCAATATGTTCAGAACACAGCAGCTAGGATCATAAGTGGAAAAAGGAAATATGACCACAATTCACCAGTGTTGCAGTCTTTGCACTAGCTCCCAGTTCAGCAAAGAATAGATTTCAAAATCCTCCTTACAGCATTCAAAGCGATTCACGGCCTAGCTCCCGAGTACATTTCTGAGCTTGTAAGGTCTCATACACTGGAGAGAAGCCTTCGGTCTGGGGAACTACATCTTCTGCATGTGCCCCGAACCAATATGGTAACTCATGGTGACAGAGCCTACGCTAATGTAGCTCCAGTGCTTTGGAACATGCTGCCCCTTGACCTTAGGAAATGTGAGACTGTCGACTCATTCAAGCGTGGACTAAAGTGTCATCTGTTCAAGCAATGTTATAGATGTTAATGCATGTCATCGTGTATATCACAATCTCAATATACTCTCTCAATCATACTGTCTTAGCGCCTTAGGGCAGGACACTGATACATGGCGCTGTATAAATTTCATGTTATGTTATGTTATGTACAGATGAGGAGATAGCCGTGGTGAGGCTGGCGGGGAGGTACGGATGAGGAGATAGCAGCGGTGAGGCTGGTGGGGAGGTACGGATGAGGAGATAGCCGTGGTGAGACTGGTGGGGAGGTATGGATGAGGAGATAGCCGCGGTGAGGATGGTGGGGAGGTATGGATGAGGAGATAGCCGTGGTGAGGCTGGTGGGGAGGCATGGATGAGGAGATAGCCGCGGTGAGGCTGGTGGGGATGTACGGATGAGGAGATAGCCGTAGTGAGGCTGGTGGGGAGGTACGGATGAGGAGATAGCAGTGGTGATGCTGGCAGGCTCCAGGACACTGAGATTGCAGCCCTGATGAGAAGCTGGAGACATCATATATCATACCAACAACCCCTGTCAAGGACACATACTCAGGGGGCTGAGATGCCTCTCAAAAGATCGCTTTTGTCTGTCAGGTTTATTAGTTTGTTCCTTACTTTACTCTCCAAAAATAATCCAAAACACCAAAAACACCAAAACGACAACATGTCCAGTACAATATGGTTAATGCAACTCTTGGATTTGTGAGATACAAGTGAATCATATTGCACATGTGAATCTTATAGCACATTCCATACATTTTCATATCCACAAAACACCAAATAGGAATATCAAAGCAATAATTATGAAATGTTAGTAAATGGTAAAAATACAATAGAACGTTGATGTCGAACACTATATTCAAAAGATGAAGTTGACATTTATATGTCCTTTTGATAGTAACTGGCAGGGATTCGAACCGGGAATCCCAGATACTCAAGGTGATTGCTCATCCAACTGACCTATTACCGCTTGAAAAAGCAAAAGATTGTTATTTTTACATTTGCAAATCATTTACCTATCATAAAAACTCATATATTTACAACTTCCACGTAGAACTAATCAGTAAAATTGACCAACTGAGACATTTTTAATATGACATCATTACACAGCCGACACTTCACGACAAGGACATTTAGGGAATGTGAATTTTCGAGTCATCTGGTTTTGAAGCCTGTCTTGAAAATATAACGCAAAAAGACAAAATATCTTGCCTGTTATGATTCCATCAAATACTGTGGTTTGTTCAAGAAAAAAAGAAAGAAACCTAAGGCAAATAGTGCAAGTGGAAATATCAGTGAGTTCACATGATCCATTTACTGAATCCAGACAGCGGCGGAATCTGTCAGACAGAACCTGTCAGTAGGCCTCACCTGAGGCTTACCTGTGCTGGCTGAGGATATAATAGATATAATAACTAGAAGCACGCGTCGCTCACCTTTCATGTGATACGTCTTACCTTCCCAGTGCACGCGGAAATGTCACCATGTAGGTCTGATTTGAGGAATAATCTCTTTTGCATATTCGGGAGTTGGCTTGGGTTTTGTCAGTGTAATGCAGGAAATAAATAGTTTATAAGATATTATGGTTTATATGTTTCAATAATTGTATGTTCCTATGGATGGACAAAGATCCCTTTACATTATGATTGACATATGCTTCATGATACAATTGTGAGGGACAGATTGGGATGAGAAACAATTTATAAGGCTGGTTTAATTATATGAAGATTAAACACAGTGCTTTTCATTAAATGTCATTTTACAAGAAACATTCACAAAGTTTTGATTTCAGCTGGACAAAAAAAACTAATCAATTATCGTTATTTTTTTATTTATTCATTTATTTTTTTATTTTTTTGTCTTTTTATTTATCATTTTATTTCATTTCTTTATTATTAGTTTTGGAGGAGGTAGAGTAAGATGAAGTGGATGAGGTGAGGCTGCGAAGTTGCAGGTACACGTGACCTACATATCTCCGGGAAGATCCATGGAACTCGACCTGGCACCATCTTATACTAACCTAGCATGCGTCAGACAATTTAGGGAAGGTCAGTTTATTTCAGGCAGCAAAGCAAAGGTCAGAAGATTTTCTGGGCAAAAGATGTGCTATAATTAGCCCGGAAGTACGACGCTTCTCACCTGAAGTCAATTTATTTCCATCATGTCAAGTCATGAGCGTGTTACAAGAGCATTGTATGACGCCATGGTTTGGTTCTCACTCTTGGCATGCACCCAGCCCCATGTGTCTGTCAGGTGACCTGCTCGGATTACTATCACTCACAGAATCCATGCTAACTCATATCCAACAAATCGACATTGAGCTTCATGGCAAAAACTGACACCAGGGTTATCCCTATGGCGACCTTCGGTCCGGACACAGGCCGAGTGGTAACAATACAGCAAACAGTGAGGTCTGGACAACATATATAATAATTATAAAGGGATGGTGGGAAATTTTTGTTATTCACCAATGGGGGCAGATTATGATTTAAATAAACTTATGTAAAATATAACATGGCCGTATTCAAGGCATATAAAAAGCATAAAAGACAAATGCAAAATGGGGATGGTGTTCTTAACCAGCTTAGAATAAATAAAAAATGCTAAGAATCAATTAAAATATCAAGTTTAAATCAAAGTCTCTTCTTTTCACAGCAGAGATTATATTGTCATTGCTAGTTTGGCCTGTCTCTGCTTTCCGTCCATTACAGGACTTCTCTCAGTCCCTGCCATCAGTGTGTTCAGGATTGGTCGCAAGTCATGAAGGAATATTCCTTGAAATCAGGCTGGGCACTTTGTTGGTGAAAGTTTACATGAATATTCATCTAAATTATGCCGAGGACTGATTGTTCAGCGTCTGGTTAGGATCCCTGATCACAGATATTGGTCAATTCTGATTGGATGATATTTTGGTGGTCAAGACGGGTATTTATGACCCCGGGAATTCCAAATTTCAAATATTATCAAATGACGGAAGAGGAAGCGAAACGATTGAACAAAGTGCAATACCAATGACGTCAAGCGAAACGAATGAACAAAGTGCAATACCAATGACGTCAAGCGAAACGAATGAACAAAGTGCAATACCAATGACGTCAAGCGAAACGAATGAACAAAGTGCAATACCAATGACGTCAAGCGAAACGATTGAACAAAGTGCAATACCAATGACGTCAAGCGAAACGAATGAACAAAGTGCAATACCAATGACGTCAAGCGAAACGAATGAACAAAGTGCAATACCAATGACGTCAAGCTAAACGAATGAACAAAGTGCAATACCAATGAAGTCAAGCAGAGTCGTCTCTTCCGTGAGAATGTGAATGTTTCTGACATTCCTGAGCATTCGGTCAAGTTTTTCTGTCTAATAGTGTACAACCTAACATTATTATATAAAATATTTGCTCAAGATTCTGAGATTAGTTTTCAACATGCCATTGAATTATTCACTGGTTCTCTAATTGCTTCAAAATAGGAGTGACCTCTATTGTCAAAAAGTGGTGTTAAACATAGGTGGCAGACCTTTGCTCGTTTGCTTGTTTAAGGCTTCGGATAATATTGGAATGAGCCCCTGATACCAAAGTAAAATATTAATCCTGTAATTATTTATATTATTTATAAAACAAGGAAACATATTATGAGATACAATTCATTAATTGTCCCATATCAGGTGCATCTCATTATCACCATCTATAACGAAGAGGAGTAAGAAGTTATGCACTACTCCTGTATGCTCTGGTCCCACATATCAAATAATAGACCTTCTGTCCCAAGAAGAACAAAGATAGAAATATATATGAATAAATTGTCATTGAAATTATGATCACCCCGAGGATAGTCAGTCTACAAAAACGTTATTAAACATGCTATGGCCTACATGTTGAAAGAATACTATCGTAATCAGGAGCAAATATATATTTATAACATACACACACACACACACACACACACACACACATACACACACACACACACACATGAGAATGTGAATGTTTCTGACATTCCTGAGCATTCGGTCAAGTTTTTCTGTCTAATAGTGTACAACCTAACATTATTATATAAAATATTTGCTCAAGATTCTGAGATTAGTTTTCAACATGCCATTGAATTATTCACTGGTTCTCTAATTGCTTCAAAATAGGAGTGACCTCTATTGTCAAAAAGTGGTGTTAAACATAGGTGGCAGACCTTTGCTCGTTTGCTTGTTTAAGGCTTCGGATAATATTGGAATGAGCCCCTGATACCAAAGTAAAATATTAATCCTGTAATTATTTATATTATTTATAAAACAAGGAAACATATTATGAGATACAATTCATTAATTGTCCCATATCAGGTGCATCTCATTATCACCATCTATAACGAAGAGGAGTAAGAAGTTATGCACTACTCCTGTATGCTCTGGTCCCACATATCAAATAATAGACCTTCTGTCCCAAGAAGAACAAAGATAGAAATATATATGAATAAATTGTCATTGAAATTATGATCACCCCGAGGATAGTCAGTCTACAAAAACGTTATTAAACATGCTATGGCCTACATGTTGAAAGAATACTATCGTAATCAGGAGCAAATATATATTTATAACATACACACACACACACACACACACACACACACACACACACACACACACATACACACACACACACACACATATATATATATATATATATATATATATATATATATATATATATATATATATATATATATGTGTGTGTGTGTGAGTGTGTGTGTGTGTGTGTGTGTGTGTGTGTGTGTGTGTGTGTGTGTGTGTGTGTAGCTTTATGAAACTTTACACACGAAAACATCTGGGGAAGACCCCCGAGTTTGATGAACGGTGACCTTCACTTACTTTTCAAGGTGACAGACCATCATCTCAATAACTCTTGAGTAAATGATGACAGCTTCTTGAGACATTAATTATCAAAGGGTGTAGATGTGCATTATCAATGTTGTACAGCAAGTTACCAGGGCTGAGGGTTGTTCTATCTCTTATGCCTATGTTTTATTATTTTTTTATTTTATTCTATTTTTTATTTATTCATTTATTTGGGATTTTTGGACGGGACAGAGGAAGAATGATGAGTACAGTCGTTATTGAAAAGACCAAAGTTCAATTCTCAATTTGAAGTTGTTATCGGATAGGAGTTTATGCATATTTTGCATATTTAATGTCGTAAATTACGATAGTCTCGGCCCAAATTACATGGGCATGACCTTGAAATAATAACTTACCATCGAAATAAAATTTGCATGACACAGTCACCATCCGAGTTGCATAAATTCTATTATAAAGCAACAGTTGGATTTTAATAAGAAAATGGGCATGGAACCATTATCTCACAGGTCTCATATACCTGGTAGCAGTGGGGATCAAAATATTGATCAATTGGTCTTTACATATTCCTGTGGCAATAATTCGTACCAGAGTATATATCGTTTGATGAGCAGTTTACACTCTTAAATTAAATGCGTGGGTGTAATCTTGAATCTCTCGAATCAATTGTACTTGTAACAAAATCACTCAGTATTTTAAATGTTTATTGAATGTGAACAACCTTATACAAAACATTATTGTACATGTATGTGAATATCTTATACATCTTAAGCCAACGCTTGAATTAATGTTTAGTAGGACAGCCATTGAATATTGTTGCTGCATAATTTCTTTCTGGAAATGAGAAGCCCATTTCTGCAGACGGTTTAACACAAGGTTTAACACAAGGTTGTATGTGATATAATGTAGTGTATCCTCACCAGGTGGCACCATCTATTATATAAGCTTCATACACCGACATCATTGTAAATAAGGTGACTTCCTGGGGCTGAGGCAATATTTCACAATAATTCAATAACACCACGTAAGTCACGTGCTCACGTTTGGTCTAATGGCTAACTAAAGTATTCGAAGTTTAAATCCCTTATTAAATATTGAAATAGTCAGAATCGTATCCTTCAATTAAACTCCAAACTTGTGAAGATAACCTTCAGGAATAATCAATCTCACCAAAAAAATACAAAATATGTGTGTATATGTTTGTATAAAACATATGAATGATATCAACTGGACCTTCATTGCCTGCCTACATATTGTTGTAATGATTGAGCATCATTCATACCCAGCTATGCCAGGCCTTCTCCCTCTGATGACTGGTCCTTCATTGCCTGCCTACATATAGTTGTAATGATTGAGTATCATTCATACCCAGCTATGCCAGGCCTTCTCCCTCTGATGACTGGTCCTTCATTGCCTGCCTACATATTGTTGTAATGATTGAGCATCATTCATACCCAGCTATGCCAGGCCTTCTCCCTCTGATGGCTGGTCCTTCATTGCCTGCCTACATATTGTTGTAATGATTGAGTATCATTCATACCCAGCTATGCCAGGCCTTCTCCCTCTGATGACTGGTCCTTCATTGCCTGCCTACATATAGTTGTAATGATTGAGCATCATTCATACCCAGCTATGCCAGGCCTTCTCCCTCTGATGACTGGTCCTTCATTGCCTGCCTACATATTGTTGTAATGATTGAGTATCATTCATACCCAGCTATGCCAGGCCTTCTCCCTCTGATGGCTGGTCCTTCATTGCCTGCCTACATATAGTTGTAATGATTGAGCATCATTCATACCCAGCTATGCCAGGCCTTCTCCCTCTGATGACTGGTCCTTCATTGCCTGCCTACATATAGTTGTAATGATTGAGCATCATTCATACCCAGCTATGCCAGGCCTTCTCCCTCTGATGGCTGGTCCTTCATTGCCTGCCTACATATTGTTGTAATGATTGAGTATCATTCATACCCAGCTATGCCAGGCCTTCTCCCTCTGATGGCTGGTCTCGCTCTTATGTTCATTATCAGCGTTAATATTGACTCCTCATTAATTATTCAACCACATGAATCTTCTCTTCGTCATGGCAACAAACACTCATTTTACAGGTCACCCCCAGTCCACATGAACCAAACCAAGGTACCTTGCAGTGTGATGATAGCGATCCCGATGCAAAGGAGAGCATATCATTTACACATAACTTAATCTTAATTTATACACACACACACACACACACACACACATATATATATATATATATATATATATATATATATATATATATATATATATATATATATATATATATATATATATAAATATTTCAATAGTTATTGCTAGCCTTTAAATTAGTTTATTTGTTTAATTATTTTTGTATTTGTTTAATTATTACTCACACTTCTACATATCTAATATCTGCATGATGTGAGTAACGTATTGTGTAGAATGACCACACTATAGCCTGCATTATCCCAATAATAATACCAGTAGCACACAGTATATAAAACATACACATTTCTAGCCCCTCTACATTGAAAGTTTCTGCAGCTGGTAATTTAATTGTATCACTGTTGTGTTTATGTTGCTGTAATGACTGATACCCAAACAGGTTCAGTAAATACAGTGTTATCATGGGGGCCAGAGATTGGCAAGGCTTCGTGAACATTGCATTGGCCCCAAACACCTGAGAAGAGAGTGGTCGTCTGAAACATACAGGAAAATACATTGCTATATATGATTGAGAAACATTTAAAGGGATTGTAGATGTCGGTTCAGGTAAATCAATAAAAAGGGGTAATATTGAGAAAAATATCCATTTTTTTATAACTAGTTAAAACATGTTAGGAAAAGAAATACATAATACCTTCTGTTGAATGTCTTTAAGTCATGATCTATTAAGTCCGATATGGTCATATTGACCAATGTTGATGCAGCAGAAGAGAATGTGCTGAAAATATATTTCATTCTTGGGTAATATTGTATAATGTGATTTTCCAATGATGTATTGTATTAGATTTAGTTATATGTTATGGGGCCTGAGAACATTAAGTCCTCAAATAGATTTTCTTCGGTCAGGGTCCCGGCTCTTAGCGTGTTTGAAAGACGAAACTTTTATCTTTTTAGGTATTTGTTGAAATTTATTTTCAAATGTCATGTCAGTCATTGAAATCTGACATTTTCCGTCATCTTTGCGGTGTGAGAGATTATGACAGTGAGTTACATATAATGAATAAAACAAAAAGCACAAACTTAATATGCAAGTTTGAAAAAACATACACAATTCTAATGGAAAACACATACATCTAGATTTTTTTACTAAACAACTTAAAATAGAAAAAGGGAAAATACTCACACATCTAAAAGAATGAACATAGTTATCGCCATCGGATCTGGCCCAGTCGTAAACAAGGACAGTCCAAGACATGTTTTTAATAGGAAACTCAAATTGAACAAATTATAATATCCAGATCTGCTAATAATTGAATGCCCAAAGATAACCATACACTGAAAAATAAAACACAAAATAATGGCAATGGTTAAATTCTGTAAAAAGATTTTTAATGCATAATATTTTATTAGTGGTCAAAAACAAAGAAGAATTTAAGATATGTTTTGTTGCTCCCGAGATGTAGATCTGACTATTGAAAAAAATGTGAATGATCACATTTTATTGCGAGTTTCTCAGGTCTTCAGATATACCTTAGTGTTTGGCACTAAACATACCTGGAACAAAACATTCATTGCTTCATAGTATTCTATCCAAGGTACCTAAGGTCTTCAAATATATATTAGTTTCTGCTTGAAGTAATTACTCCGGGGTTTCAACTAAATCTACCTGGGCAGGAGATATATAGTTACATAGTATTATATCCCAGATACCTTAGGTCCTGGTACTCAACTTACCTGGGGCAGGAAATATATAGCTCCATAATAAACGCTTCTGGCATAGGGTGGCATGAAATCATTCCCAACGAGCTGCTCATGAAACACACTGGTGAAATTGCTGAGAAATGTCACATGGTAGACTTGGCACATGTTCATCAGGACAAAGCTGACCAGACTCCTCTGACTGAATAAATCTCGGGTTTGTTGCCACATGTTTGAGGAAAAACAATCATCTGCTGATTTTGGGGAGGTGTCTTGTGAAGTTTCTTTGAAATCTGAAGTTGAGTCAAATCTTGTGACAGCGTAGTGGCCGGTATATCTCATACATGCACAGCTGATAACAGCTAGTCCTACGCATGTCACTTGAAATCTTAGGAAATCATTTAAATTGTCTGATAACTGTACACAAAGGACAATACTACTGGTGGAAACCATAGCAGCAATCTGGCCATACATAACCATGCATACCCTATCCGACTGCAGAGTTGAGTATTCAGCAAACAGAGAACACTGGGCTAAGACAACAAATGTGTATAATGTATCCCAGAATAGTAGGGAGACCATAAGATGCATACCTCCCAGCCAGGGATGCGTGGTATAGTTCCCCCATGGTATCCAAGGAATAATAAAGGACACTGCAAACAGCGGCGCACCCCACAGTATGGCGTCTTTGCGGGTCCTCATCCAAGTGAACTGCATGTTATCCTGGATATATCCAAACAAAGGATCGTTGAATGCGTTCCATATCATGTAGACAATCTGGGCCACGTGGAACCACCACTCGGATATGTGGTAGTGGTTGAGGAAGATGTTGACATAGTAGAAGGTGAAGACATTGCCCATGAGTCTGGAACCCAGGATTGTCATAGCCCATGTGAACGCCCCCTCGTGGAACCTCGGCCAAAACATACTGAAGTCAGTTTTTGGCAACAATGAGTCTTTCCATTTCTTTTCACTTCATATTCGATTGCCTGAACTGAAATAAAATTCATTTATTCCAATAAACTAATAATCATATTATATTGGCCACGTTATTGGTTTCTTTTATCAGTTACATGCTCAATATTTGGTCAGTTATTACTCATAACTGGCTTGGTCAGATCAATTTGGATTTTTTACTATAAACGAACATAACATACTCAATCGTATTGTAATTTCTTGTTGTTTCAATTTGCATGTTTTAAAACCCTCTAGATGTTGTTAGCTATATAGTTCCCAAATAAATATAATGTACTCTGCAAGGCGAGGTATGTCCTACAGAACAGGACTTCTGCCTCATATCAATCCCTGTCGTCAATGACAAAAAGGTGCATTCAGGATGGGCCGGAAATCTTGACTATTCTAAACATCTGGCTGTGAACAGACTGATTAAAGAATACACGACTTGTATATTATGTACACTGTGCTGTGACTAGTTGTAACAGTAGATTTACTGTTAATTTACAGCAAAGGTTGGTTGCAGCACACTCTGCTTTACATCGGTAGTTCTCGCTACCTCAGCCATCATTGCTCACACTCCCAAACAGTGTAGCCACCATCTCGACCACCCATCCTCTCTACCACCGACGATACCATCACTGCCACAGGTGCCTTTTTGTTAACATCTGGTCCCATACGCCATTTGAAGTATATTTTTGCTTAATTGCTTTGGCTTGACATATTTGTCAAAATGGGTTTTGACTATTTCTTGAAAATTGTACGAATAAATGCATGATTTACAATGTCGTACTCAGTGTTTGTTTAGAACTATTTAGACTTGTCCAAGGCTACTTTTAAAACTGTGTGATTTGTTTATGGGGTAAAGACGGCATGCACACACTTATGGACTGGTCATTTGAATAAAATAAATATCTTAGCTCGGAGTGGAAAGAAAAGACAATATTTTAGCTTTGTTGCTGTAAAAACCTATAATTCTTAGTTACCTTTCTGCCTTGTTTCGCTTGGCACATTTTAATATATTAACATATCTAATGTTTATGAATGTAATATTTCAGAAATCAGGACTAACATCTCACTAGATAAACTGTTATATTTTCTTCATAGACAAATGACAAAGTTATTCTTTACAATATCATTAATATATTTCACCATTATTTCACCATTTTGACTCAAATCTACATTATGTGATCGTATATGTCATATATGCGTTTGCTAACAATAACCTTCCACAATATCTGTCTTTCTTATGTAAAATGTACACCATTGACAGGGTTAGCACTGTCCTTGAAAATCTTTTAAAACCCCTTGATATTGTTGTCACCCCCTTTGATAGTCAAATATCCAGCCCCTTACATGATCTTCGTGAAAGTTTGTTTATGATCACACTCTGAAAATAGTATCCACTCATATGCTAATCTGCCCGTGGCTGTGAGAAGTCTTTGACTCAACGCTTTGAGGAGTGTGATCATGCATGTAAGTCGCACCCACCAAAATATCCTACAATCAGTATTCAGGTAGTTGACAACTGTTATTTAAATCAGTTGACCTTGTTGTGCAATGAGCTTATGGAGGCTCCCATGTGGGGAGATCGACATGGATATGTTGTCAGCCCCTGAAGGACGAGGCTATTTAAATGTTGTTGATTGGCTAACCAATCTTTTTCTGGACTAGTGTATCATTTTACTAGATTTATAAAAGTTATAACCATGGTTATTCAAAATGCTTAATGAAGTGCTGGGGTCAAAATTTCATGATCCACTCAGTCTGTCGTCATTATCATGATAAAGTTGCAGCCCAGGGGAATGTTACAAAATGACGTCATTGCGCAAGTATGTAAACAAAAAAGACCCACTTCCCCTTTGCACATTTTGGAGATCTTGCCGTTGATAAAACGTGCTTTATTCCATGCAAGGGTGGTATTGAAGTGATGTGAGGTCAACATTGCCAGGCCATGTGTTACCTACCAGTGAGTATTGACCAATCTCAGGTCATGACCTGCAATCAGTTGACTGACTGAAACGCTTGCCAAAAGACTAAATATTCTCAGCCAGATTTTCACGAATAGGCATACATTGCAGTCAATTCTCTGTGTACCTTTTTATCATTGGTGGCAGGGACTGATAAGACAAAAAGTCCTGTTTTAGGGCACTTGCAACACACTTACCAGCAACCTTTCCTGAAGATTAGCAACAATTTATATTTGTTTACATCAAAAGTAACATTTGCTGTACAATATTTAAAATGTTTGCTTTAATTTGTATTAATTGACACTTCTGAGCGTGTAGTGTACGATACAGAGTATAATAATGTGGTTTTTGACATAAAATAGAGATAACGTTTATACCACACCGTCAAACATTCAATGATCAATAGTTGACAAGCGTCATCAATACTTGGTCTAAAAAAACATTTCAAATACCAAATTGTCGTTACTCTCCCAGTGTGTTTACCTAACACGTCTGCATCAAATGCAAATGATAAGAAGGAAAATACTTTTTTGTCTGTAGGTGATATGTCTCTTGGTATATGGAGGCTCCCTTGGGAAGAGTTACAAAATACTTTATATTCATTCTTGTTATGGAACATTGACCAATATGCAGAGGGGTACACATCTTAACAACGTTCCACCCACATTTGCGGAATGAATATATTGTACAATATAAATTGTGCAGATTAATATATCATTCATTTATTGTATTGACAATGTTCATTTTTCCTGAGCAATAATATTTGGCAATCTTTCAAAAGCCCCAGAGAATCACATATTTAATTCAGTATCAAAAACATCAAATGTTATCTGTGTTTGAGAGAATACAGACGGAGACAGAACCTCAAAGTTTCTGTGGATCCGCTCGGGAAGTAACATACAGTGTCTACTATCATCAAGGCAACTAACTGCATCCCATTATGGATTGCCTTGCAGACGCGCTGCTGAAATGTCCTGAACATGCTGGATGGAAAACACCAACCCAAGCCATGACTAGGTTTCATTTTAATATTGTTATGTTTATCTATTAACTTTGAAGCTTTCTATGATATTTTTTGTATACAACATAAATCAACTATACATGTACCTACTGTGTAGTTTCATCTCTGTGTGTCACCGGCGTTCAGATCACACTTCATCACCATGAATATCTCCAGGAATCTATGGTCAATGCACCGTGGCCTGTTTATTATGAATCTAGGCCATCACGCACTGCTGGTCTGAGCGATAGCACGTGTTGTAAACGGATCAATGACTGAGTCGCTCTTTGTGTGGGGGGGGGGAGGTTTAATTAGTTTCATTCTTATAGAAGTCATGTAATGTTCTGACTTTATCAAGAGAATATTTCTTTAAGCATGATAAGAATGATAAAAAAGTTTCAATGTCACAGATGACTAGGAAATGTTAGGAATAAAGACAAAAGTCGGCATGGGTGAACACTTATTATTTTATTCCTCACATTTCTATTTCATAAGTAATATATAGAATGGATCATATGTATATGGGGGGTGGGATGCTTGACATATCGTGTTGGAAAAATAAATCGTTGACATTATTTCAGTCATTTCTTAATGAGATCTAATATATATATATATATATATATATATATATATATATATATATATATATATATATATATATATATATATATATATATATATATATATATATATATATATATATATATATATATATATATATATATATATATATATATATATATTGCCCCCCTTGACGATCAATGGTACATCACCTGACTATTTTTGTCCGAATATTATGGTTTACATGTCATTAACTACCAACTCATTTGTTGCACTCCATTACACCAATTGGCAATGTTATAACATGTAACAAAATATTTGACTATTGCCTATTGCCTGCTAAAATAAAGCTTGTATTGGCTATGGTTTCCTGAAACTGTAATTAAATCGCAGAACCCAGTCAAATGTGGAAGGGAAAGTAAAATAACCATCTCTCGACCCATATCAGTGACCATATATCAGCACAGGGACACCTGTGCTGGTATAAACCTATCATCTGTTAAGGAGAGTACAATGACCTCATGTCGCATGAAAGCACATATTGACAATTTTACTCTTATGAACTCCTTCAATGGATAAAGAGGTCAGAGGTGATGGGGTGTCTGCCAACCCTTACTCCGTGGAGCTGGCTTCAGATCTATCAACTATTGCATATCTCAGAATCGACTTTCTAAATGGCGACTTTGTCTTGTTCTCAACTGGTACATTGTTACCATGGCCTCAATTTACCTGGTTACCATCTGATCAGCATTATTTAATGAACAAATTGACTCTTAATAACAAGGATTTGTTATTCCGTCGTTTTTACAAAATGGTACCAAGAAGGCCAAACCACTGCATGAACAGGAAATAGGATCTGTCCAGCGGCCATTAGCTTTGTTTTGGGGGGATTAAATATATTTATAGAATGATTCGATTATTTACTTAACAAAAAAGTGTGAACCTATTTATTTTGTCTTGTCAGAGATATCAGTGCACTTGATATCAAATGGTTTACAAGTTTCTATATTCTATATTCTATATTCAAAGTCACTGAGACAGATATCTGCTTAGGTTGATTGCCCTGAAGACAGTTTTACCATCGGCCTCTTGTGATAAAACGCCAACCCAAACCAAAAAGATTATGTAACTTGTATGTAATATATACTTCAAGTATAAAGAAACAAATGTATGGGTCAGTGTCTAAGATTTATGGTATTTGTAGAAGTTGGCAGTTGGTTTCCAGTTATCACAATAACTTCACATAAGATTTGATGGCTAAGTGGTCAGCATGCCCAACTCAGATCTCCATCTGACCTCACCTGCACAGATTCAAATCCTGCTGCAGTCACACCTTTAGGAAGCATTTTGGATATCAGAGCATAAGACACTACTTTTGTCAGATAGGTTAGATCCCCCAGGTATAGGAGAATGTAAAACTAAATATCAGTGGCAAATTGGCACAAAAACACAAAAAATACATTTTGAGACTATTTTTTTTTATTAGATAATGAAATATTTGACTTTTATTTATACGGCTTTTAACCATTTAATGCCACTTATGGCAGTTAAATATAAATGTGTCATTTGTAATGGTTGGCAACATTCAAGTTTAGGAAAAAAAGCTAATGGTATTTATAAGCCTTCTGAAATCATTTTGGGAGTCTGCCAGATAGATATTGTGTGTCAGTGTTACTCTTTGGCTTCATAAAAACGTGATCCATCGTAAAGGGAAGTGCAAACTTTAAAAATACAAGTTTACTTTTCAAAAGCAAATATACTTTTAGATTTGTTTTTATTTTTGCCCAGATTCTGGCCAACATCTGACCTATTTTAAATCATATTTCCCAAGACCTATACTTGTGTGTATAGAATGGAATGCATGAAAAACAAAAATAATAAATTTCGCAATCTAAATTACATAAAGACAATAAACGTGTTTTCTATTATGTAAGCTTATGTATTAAACATGTAACCAGCAGCCAAAGATCAAATGATCGCCCCCCCAATGTCCCTGATGAATGATGAATGAAATCTATGCAATATCAAATTGCAAGAGGGCCGTAGCCTGGAGAGGCGGCCCTGCAGTGTGATTGCTGTGAATTGCAATCATGTATTGTTAAATTTGGTCATTGATTATTGCTATTGACAAATGGACTATTGTTGTTGTGAGTTGGTTAACTGAAAGGTTTTTTTCAGAGACCATTCGCACCGGGTTCCCCCATCTCTTTTCGATAAGTGCTACTGGATTCTTTAACGTGCTCTGGGATAGGGTCAGATGTCCCTCATATTATGCAGTCTTATATAGCTTGCACACAATGTTCAAAGGTAATAAACACACACACAAACACACGCACGCACACACATACATACAAACACACATACATATCAACACACATACATACAAACATACACCCACACGCACACACCCATCACACACACAGAACACATATCGCCTGTGTCCAAACCTTCTTCATCTGCAGTTATTCAAAACAAATTATGTGTATTAGTACAAAGGGATGAATTAATATCTGTGTCTCCTTAATGATGAAGTCAGCAAACATGGTGGCACAGGGTCACCCAACGATATCCTGTATGATATTTTACCAAATATTCAAGCAAGATGTATGTACTGTTTTTCTTTATCTCACTCGTTCAAATTGTGTTAGTAGATAGAAGGTCTGCATATTACAATGCCCAATGGATTTGCAATGTCTCATCTGCAAACATTTATACTTATCGGCTCAGAATGTTTTTGTGAGTTTGTATCAACTTTTTTTTAAGAGGTAAACCATACTCCATGTTTTGCTTTCAAAAAGATGAATTGATATTATCGTGCAGACTTTAACAATGATTTCCAATGGATTGGGCATTGTGGAGGTCAAAATGGCCCACGGTCAAGCACAAAAATGAGTATCTGAAAGCAAATACCACAGTATAGTACCCTTATCAATTTATTATTTGTTTATAACATTGTTTATTTGTTTATAACATTGCTAAAACATGGTGAAAGTGGACCTTTTTTGGCCAATTTACTCCAGTTTATTATAATTTTAAATTGTTTTATTTAATATATTTCAAATGTAAAAAATACATATTCATTTAAAGTATGTATGTTGGTGATTGTCACTACCCGATTTCAATATTTGTTTTCTGCAATACTTATCTAACGAAATTTGATCATATATCTGAAAAGCTGAGGGAATTACATTGGCTTCCCGTGCATGCCAGAATAAAATTTAAAATTCTCTTAATGACCTGGAAGACATTAAATGGTAAGGCACCCCCTTACCTGCGTGATCTATTGCATGTAAAACAAGGTGAACGAGACCTTAGATCAAATGATGGTACCTATCTATGTGTGCCAAAAATGCGCTTGAAGACAGTAGGCGATAGGGCTTTCTCAGCAATTGGCCCCAGACTCTGGAATAGACTTTTAAGAATAGACTCAAAACTCACCTAATCAGAACGCACGTTCTGGGCATAGTGCTATGAACAGTCTTGACTGGTATCAGCGCGATATAAATTTTATTATTATTATTATTATTATTATTATTATTATTATTATTATTATTATTATTATTATTATTATTATTATTATTATCATTATCATTATCATTATCATTATCATTATCATTATCATTATTATTATTATTAATATTATTATTATTATTATTATTATTATTATTATTAACGTTGTAATTTCTTCTGTTGATTTGAAGGGTTGAAGGGTTTATTTTTCTTGTTCACCAGAAATTCATACATATTTTGGGCACCGATGTGAAAACACTATTTGATGTGGACTACTGAAATTTCCCATGATGATCAGGTGAGCTGATCAGGTATATATTGCGTGTGTTGAAATGGGCCGTATCCATATATACACTGGAATGATCATGATTTTCGTACAGTAGAGGGCACCACATGCAAGTGATATCACAAAAGCAAATCATGGATCTGTTGGCAATGCTAAAACTCAGTGGTGCATTTGTTGAGAAATAAAACATCTCTTAACTTTGTTAATTTTGGTCTAATATTTGTCACAATAAGCACATCCGCTTTTAAAAAAGTCAAGCATAATTAAGTGACCTCTGCCAATATGGGCCAAGTAAGATGGGCAAATAGATCATGTACTGCACATTTCTTATCAATGTGATAAATGGTAAATGATGAGCGAGAGGCGCTAGGTCTCTTTGGATACACTGGAAGAGACCTCCAAATATTTGCCAAAATCTTGAGCTCTACCAAAAAGATATGCAAATTCTGAGCGAGATTGAGATCAATCACTTGTTTCAATTAACTTCCACACTGTTTACATGCCATTATATTGAATATTGAGGGAAACGTCTTTTTATTTTTTATTTTTGTTCAACTTGTGAAGAGATGAAACTCATTTCAAAAAGATTTGTAAAAATACTCTACGGTATGGCAAAATAATTATGAATATCATTTCAGATTTTTATAATAGTAATAATAATGAGCAAGAGCATTAAAGTAGGCTAGGTCTTCCCATACCACATCATTTCAAATGGCTGGGTTTATTTTATTTATTTATATTGTTTGAAGGGGGAACTCAAAAAAGGCCTCTACATTTTCATATAAGACTTTGGTATCAAGTATTCTATTGTTTTTACTGGGTCGGGGGCTCTTCTGTCCCTCTTTTGGTTTAAGTTGGGAAGATAGGTACCTCGGTATCCATTTTGTACCTTCTCGGTGAGTTATGCTACCCAATGGTCTGTTCTCACTTTCACCGGAAGCCAACTGTTCCAGTGGCAATACAGCCACTTGATATCTTGAAATGCATCACGTTTGCGGATATGCAAGCTTGGTTCATACCAAGAATAAAATATTGACAAACATGGAATTCAATATCAACGGATTATTTCGCCCATAGTCGTTCTATTCTATTTAGGATTACCGTTTATTTTCTGTACATGTATTTGTTGCGAAAACATTCAAGTATTATTTTAACAGCAATTATAATCCTCGTCATTATATTAGGAGACATGTCAACAAGTCTATCACAGCATGCATTTCACATGGCAAAGAGATGCCTGGTGGATAACAGTATTGAATCTTCAGTGAAAATGCAGTTGACGCCTACGAATCTCAATTAAATTTCTATGATAACTTATTATTGATTCAGTTGATGATACAGTTGATGTGACAGTTCTACAAATATTAACTTGATGATTGCATTGGGGATTTTTTCCTGGTAGTGGCAGCACTGCACATATAACAACACCAACTGGGGGCACTCGCTTGATGTGTGGACATCAAGTCAATCTTATCTTATGACATTCTTATGTTTTGTCAGAATAAAAAGTATTACATAATTCAGATTACTCAAAAAGGTAAAATGTTAAAACAAATCATGAAACATGACTCCAATTGGTAGAAACTTGACGTTGGCCATTTGCATATTTTTGCCTAAATAACTTCAATATATATGGACGCTGGCAACATAGTTGGACACTAAATCGCAGCCAATCTGAGTAGTTTCTGAGCATCGCTACACAGTGGACAGCATGGGCAATGGCTAGACTGAAAAAAATCTTCATATATCAACTATAGCATCCAATTATTCAAGGAAATAACACGCTCATCAGTTATACATATATAGAAATATGATCCTCTCGAAGTGTATTTTAACGTGATTTTTGCATAGTTTTAAAACAGGAAGGTGCCCAGTTTAAGATTGCATCAGGAGGGCTAATCCGGATGTGGGGGCACAAATATTACCGTAAAATCTTTAAAGATGTACTATAGAATTTACACCATCATATTTAACACACTTGAATACCCTCAACTGTGCCGAAATTTGTTTGATTTTGTAATTATTTTAAAGCTATTTTTATGCCTTTTGTGAGAGGTAAATAACTTGTTACATGACAGAATTGGTTCAGCACAATGGTCATACCATTAAGATATGCTGCAATTACCGCCCAGATTGGTTCAGAGCTCTCCCATCCCTGTGGATAAACAGTCCGTACATATCAATACAGGCCCGAATTATGCTTGGGAAGATATAATAAGGGGCAATACAGAATAAACTGTTAAAATTTCATTCAGAGCACATTTCACTGCGATTTATTACCAGGTCCTTCCAAGTTATTGAAAATAAATAAGTCCAGGAAAGGACTGGCATTGCAATAAGCCATATTTACGAGTGTACGTAGGACCTCTTGGGTCAGGAAGACTACCCCTGATAGACGTTTGAAATAATTCATAATATGCTGTGTAAATAGAGACAGGTCTTTTGGGAACCAATCTATTCTGAATGCAATAATACCTTTATAGATACCCTGAGTTACTGTGTTGTTAAGAGTAAATGTTGAGACATGTTCAGAACATGATTGAAAATTATTACTTATGTTTCTCTGTAATATAGACTAATTTAAATCATATCAAAATATGGTAGCCATATCCTGACATCCATGGCCAAAGGCCCAAGCAATTCACCATCAATCCCATCTTTCCAACAATATGTATATCTATCCCATCAATTGAATGTGGATTGACTTACATTCTACAGAACACATGTGGCTAAATGGGGCAATAAAGTCATCAGTTCATCACATAGAATTAGTACTTCATCACATAGAATCAAGCACTGCATTTAAGGTCTTTCAAGTTATGTGATGCATGTAATTATTTAGACTGATAAGACCATGCCATAACCAAACCTTCTGTGCCCACACCACCTTGTCAAATGTTGTGATTACACATTCAAAAAAGACCCTATAAAATTGATATAGGCTCTTTGCAATTTGTGAGGTGTGACAGATGCTCCACCACCATGGACACGACAATGATGCCCAATGATATCAGATTGCTTTGTCACTTGGTGATATTTTGTACACATTTTGATCTTAGAATGTTACTGTTATACATCATCTCATCAAGATGATTTTTACTTTATTTCTTTGACACAATATTTTGCAATATACAAATCTTTGTTGGAAAACTATCTCTAGAAATCACATAATTATTAGCATATCTATTAATACATTTTAAGTTTCTTTCTTTTGAAAATGGTAAATCCATGAAAAAAAGTTGAATAATGATAATGACAGAGATATTTCATGCTTTCATCAAAATTCTAATTGTCACAAAATTATACTGGGATGTTGGCAGAAAAGATGGTCAGAAATTGAGAGCAATATATATCTGGAGGTGGCAAATTCTGGAAGTGGGTAAACATGATATCAAAACCTCATGAGGTGTTGATAATATCAGACAAGGGGCTGATTGTCATCTCTGGCACAGGGGCATGAAACCACCTTGCTGTGAGGGCATTCAAATCACATCTAACTTTGAATAACACCACCTTCAATCTTTTGTCTAAATTTCCCATGCAAGATAATCATGTGGGTAACTACTTCTTGTAGTCATTGTAGTACTAACATGCATCCCACAATTGACCTGCTGGTGACAGACTCTTAATCTGCTCAACACGTCTGATATATTACCAGGATCATGTCTTGACAACATAAAGTAAAGATAGTCAACTTTATCAATCAATCATGATCAATTTGAATAAAAACTAAAGAAGTACAACTCTGCAGACATCAATTTGTGTGCTGTAGGGATGTGCAGATTTCTAGCTAACATTGTATCTGTGCCATCTTAGTCAGAGGAACACCCTGTCCTTTGTTTACTATTACATAATGTTTACACTGTTATGCTTTGATGTGAGACCATTTCCTCAAAGTGCAGGAATATATCTTGCTCTGACAGACCATTGACCACAAGTTGGGTGATGTATGTAAGAGCAGAGGGAAGGTCAGAGGGTAGATGTGGGTACCCCCGGTGGCATGACATAATACCAATTAACACATACAGAAGACAGGACTATCATTCCACAAATGAATTCTTGATCTTTTGAGCAATATGAGTTGGTCGACTTAGATATTGGATAAAATATGATTCATCTTAACATCATTTCCAACCATTTATGAAAATAAATTTATAGAAAACATGCTTATAGTGTATTGTCCAGACACATCCCATTTTTTGTAGGGGGACATGCAGACATGAAGGAATCCACTAAGTCGTTCATGCTTGTCTGATAAGTGTATGAAGTAGATTTGACTGAGCTTCATCCCTCTTCCTGATAGACCCCACAGCATAAAACGGTTGATAAAGGATGGTTACAGTCAAGGGGTAGATTACAAATAGACATGCATTAGTTCTGATTCATCTGATT
Source organism: Amphiduros pacificus (assembly GCA_949316495.1). Lineage (NCBI taxonomy): Eukaryota > Metazoa > Annelida > Polychaeta > Phyllodocida > Hesionidae > Amphiduros > Amphiduros pacificus. The sequence continues at coordinate 8,845,622 of OX439002.1, read as the reverse complement.
CTGATAACAAGGGGGCTGATTGAAAGGGTTGATAGAAACAATAAAGTCATTAATTCCACACCTCACCATAGGTGGGCCTCATTAACACCATCAATAGATTAGCAGGGTGGTTTGATATATGTGAAGAAAGTTCAGATAAATGGGTTTCTTTCAGTTTTATCAAGACAGAAGGACAGGACATGCTATAGATAGGATTGATAGAATTGTTGGAATTTATAGGAAGTAGCCAAAGATGGAATTGTTCAGATACATCCGATTCTTCTCATTTCTAGAAATATGGGGTTTACCAGATAGTTGTAGTAAAATGTACAGAGCTTATGAACTGTGCAGGTCTGTACATAGAATACTTACTGAAGGTATGATCAATATTGAAATATATTGGTTCATGGGATAGATGGAATTGTTGGAATTGATGGACACACACAAATAGATTTGTTCAAATCTTCGCCTTTATAGAATACAACCATATTTGTAGATAAATATAACATATAAGATAGATCTGATTTATCAAATATCTTCAGTACACTTCAATCACTTGTTGGGATTGATATATGTGTTGTTGGAATTGATGGGGTTGTTGGAAATTAGAGGGGGGCATTGGCCATGCCTCTATCCTGAAGTCAAATGTCTTGTAGGTCGTGGATACAGCACAGAATGATCATTTTCAACATTCGAATTGTCAAAGAGTAGGAATTTTTCATTTATCTAATGTATGGTGGTTGCAATGATTCGTGTGACGTTTATGTTAACAGCTTGAGGAATCCATCATGTGAAATAAACTTTTCACAAGGTAGAATGGATTGAATTCAATGATTTTGTGTCTGCCTTTCTTTAAACTAACTCGAAGGGAGAATTCGCAAGAACATAATTTTACTTTTTATATTGTATTTTATTATTTTCATAACTTCATTCTATCAAAAGAGTCATGATCAAAAGTGCCGGAATCAGGAGCAATAGAAAATAGCATGTTGTCATATTGTATGTATATCAAATCTGAATATTAATAAAAAAAACAATATTAAACGATACGCAAATAATGTTTGGCAGGTCTTGAAAATATCTGTTGAGGCTCTGGAACAGTTCAGGTTGGCAAACTATAAACATTTAATCCATTCAAATGAAATAATCTCTTTATTCATTCTGATATAAGTTTTTGTTCTTTGATATACTCAGAACCCTAAAATTTAAATATAACACGTGCCTTAAATAGTGAATAAATTATTTATCAAACACCTGAAAGGTGTAGATAGAAATTGTAATACATTGAACTATTCAGCCAATAAAATATTCCACGGACTCTATCGTGCCAAGCATAAAATATATGATACTTTCATGAGTTATAATATTTTAAGAATAATCATGATATCTATGTCAGCAATCTGTGCCAGTTATATATTAAAGTGAAGATACATTATATTTTACGCATAGAGATAAACCTGGTCATATATATATATATATATATATATATATATATATATATTTATTTATTTTTTCATCATTATTCACTTAGTATTACTCTATGTTTCTATATATTTAGCCTCTGTTATATGGCTATCTCTGATCGTGTACCGTGACCATATCGCTAGCTGAAGAGCTCCGATCGTGAAGCTGGTCGTACACAATATGTTGAACATGGAGTCATGTAGATCGCCGGGATCCACAGTCGGTCCCACTTCATTGCGGAGGTTTTCATAGCCATGTTGGTTTAGAATATATACTGTGATCATTGGAGCCAGTGATATTGCTGGCTTGGTTATCAATGCATTCGTCCCAAACACCATGGAGGACAGTGGATGCCTGTAATATAGGGAACATAACATCGGCATTAGATTCTGCATTTACATCTGCATTATAACCTACCTTATCATCCGTCTAAAGCGAGCAAATATGGATAATGAATAAACTATCTCTCCAATTTATTACAGGGGGAATTATTGAATAGCTTTTTAGTGGGACGGACCATTAATCATACGGGAGGGGGGAAATGAATTTGAAGATTTTTTTTAGAACCTGCCCTTTAAACATGCTTTGGGCAGACTGTACATATTAATGTGCCGAGCGAAACAAGGCCAAATTTGTTTTCATGCTTGCAATTCGCCTTCTCAGGTGGACTTCTACAGGCTTAAAGCAAATCCTTTCCTCAAAATTTTATCCTTTTGTTCTACAGATGTGAGTTTCATTTTTCCACAAATTTGGCGTTCCCAATAATGTTTTCCCCACCAAGCAGTTTCATAGATATTTTTATTCCACTCCCCCCCCTCTCCCCAATAAATAATGGTCTGACCCGTATGCGATACGTACCTTCTATTGTGTGTCTGAATGTCGACATCAATTACATCTGATAAGCAAAGGTTGAACAATGAAAACGTCGCTGAGCATAACATACTGAATTAAAAAAAACATTCATTTACATCAACATCAATCACCATCTATCAATTTTAAAACAATTTATATATTTTATTACCCTAATGTTCAAGATTTCAATCATTACATCTAATAGCCTATGATTTTGTTAACTCTTCAAATGTATCATACCTGTCAAGTAGAAGGTATGCTGTTAAACAGATAGCATTAGGTCCAATAAAGTACAGAACCGATGCCAATAAAATCTTGATAATAAAACTGGCACGGATGGTTGTGAAATATCCACACGTTCCTACACACGGGGTTGCTATAATTACCAAAAGCTATTAAGAAAAACATTGCATGTTTATATTAAGATAATGTATGTTCTGACATAGATATAAAATGATAAATAGAAAAATGGAATAGCAATAACATTATTCATATATCAGGGGCAAGTGGAAAAGTAATAAAATTGTCCTAGAATTATAATGGAATTGATAGTTTGAATTATTCATGAATATATCGGGGGCAAGTGGAATAGTAATGGAACATAGTAATGGAATAGTAATGGAATATAGTAATATTGGAGTAGTAATGGAATATAGTAATGGAATAGTAATGGAATATAGTAATATTGGAGTAGTAATGGAATATAGTAATGGAATAGTAATGGAATATAGTAATGGAATAGTAATGGAATATAGTAATGGAATAGTAATAACATCATTATTCATATATCAGCTGGACAACTTTAATCATACAGTGCGTAATTATACAGTGCGTAATTATACAGTGCGTAATTATACAGTGCATGATTATGCAGTGCATAATTATACAGTGCATAGTTATACAGTGCATAATTATACACTGCATAATTATACAGCGCGTAATTTACAGTGCATAATTATACAGTGCATAATTATACAGTGTATAATTATACAGTGCATACTGATTTATACAGTGCATAATTTTACAGTGCACAATTTTACAGTGCATAACCATAAACAGTGGGAAAACGCAAATCACACCAAAAGAATTATAACTTGTTATGAGAAATACTTTAAAAATACTTACTTGCGGTATAACACTCATTAATCCGTAATAAGCACTTCTCATGTTAGTGGACATATATTCCTTTCCCAGCATATTCTCGTGAAAAATGGCAGTAAAATTAGATAAAAATGTCATCTGGTAGATCTGGCAAAAATTCATTAAGACGAAGCTAACGAAGCTTCTTTGTTGGAATATTTGAAGAGTTTGTTTCCACATGGTGGCCAGGCTGACCGATGTAGGCTCCGGAAGTGACGGTTTCGGATTTTCCTCAGTTTCGGCTTTGAGGAGATCATATTCAGTATGGCAATTATTTCCACTATATCGCATGCTTAGGTATGCAAGAATCCCAATCACCACACATGTCATTTGAAACATGAAGAAATTGTTCAGATTTCTTGAAAATAACTCACAAAAGTAGACAGAAGAAGATCCTATTAGAGATGCTACTTGGGAATATCGTACAAGAGTAAGTCTGTCCTTATGTCTGACTGAGATCTCAGCAAAAAGAGCACATTGTGCCAGCAACACAAATGTGAACAATGTGTCCCAAATGCACAAAGCCACAAGTAGATGAACTCCTGCAAGCCATTGAGATGTGTTGTAGTCACCCCATGGAAACCAAGGGATGAGAAATGACATGGCAAAGAAGGGTGCACCATACAGGATGGAATGTCTTCTACTTTTCACCCAGCTGAATGACATGTTATCTTGTATATATCCAAAAAGAGGATCATTTATGGCATTCCACACCATAAAAATGATCTGAGATGTTTGGAACCAGCCTTCAGAAACATGATAATAGTTCAGGAAGATCTTTACATAGTAGAAGTTGAATACTGCACTCATCATTCCATTTGCAAGGGATGTGCCTGCATAGGCAAGTGCCTTGCTATCGAGCTGCATATTCTGGAATAATATCAGAAAACATTAAAAACATGACATATGATTTCAATGTCCAATGTCAGTGTATCATTTTATAATGTTGAATTATAACTCATAGCTTACATAGCAATATTTACCTACTACATGTTCACAACCATATCTATTTCTGTATGCTGACAATATTTTGTTGCCTATCCCTTCAAAACAGACATATAATTGGTCAGCTAAAATTGTTTCATATAACCTTGCTATAGTATTTACAAAACCGAATGGTCAATATTGTTATTGTTATTTTCATATCATAATAACTTTGATACTTTGGTGTTTTTTATTTGTGTTTGATCAACCGTTTGCCACTGAACTGAAAAACACTTTCTTTATTAGGTATGATTATTTTATGCTCATGGCAGATTATATTTCTGTGCGATTTGTTTTCATCAATCATACATGGTTTTATACATTCCCGCAGAAAGTATGATTTTATGGCCTCATCTTCCACTTTTTATTTCTGCTACTGCACTGTTTTAACATCTATTGTTTTCCACTAGACCTACCTATTTTTGAGCACGGTTTGTTTATATATATATCCATGCACCACAAATGCCTGTGTTGCCTAGGACCGTTTTAAGTACTATTGCACTATAATTTTACATTTATTACATATTTGATAAATATTTAATGCATATGAATTTTTGCATGGACTTTCTACATAAACATTTGATTGTTTTTAATCACAAAACCTGGTTTGAGAGAACATTTATTTTTCAACAAAACGTGTAGAGAAATAGAATGATTCTTTTTACATACATATATAAAAAAGCATGAACGTGATCAGAGAGGAAGGGTGACGAGATTTGAAAAAAAAGGTGTGAGGTATTGGCCGCGATAAAAGTCGCCACTGATAAGAGTGTGTGATCTCGCTGTTCCGTCACCACATTGCCTGCCCTCTGGTGGAAGTGACGCTAAACTAATCTCCACTTCACTTTTGTTTTGCAAGTTTATGTGAAGGGTTGTGCTTTTAGCATATTATGAATGGCACAATTATCACTTATTTTTTGTCAGAATCATGTTAGATATGAAATTTTACCCACAAATTGCCTATATTTCTGTATTAGAGCTTTGTTTTCAACCATCGGTAAATTGACCTATTTATTGACCTAATTATTGAGGCCCTGCTAGGTTTTGTACAAAGGGGTCTATATGGGTGAAATGCAGAGATAGCTGCACAAGTGAGAGATAGCAAGTGATAGACTGCTACAACAGCAAGAGATAGCTTCACAAATAAGAGATAGCTGCATAAATAAGAGATAGCTGCATAAATAAGAGATATATAGCTGCATAATTAGGAGATAGCTGCATAACTGAGAGATAGCTGCATTGAGACATGAAAAAAGAGATAGCTGCAATAGTGAGACAGTTACAACATAGAGAGATAGCTGCATAAATGAGAGAGATACCTGCACATGTAAGAGACAGCTGCATCAGTGAGATAGCTGTGCAAGGGAGAGACAGCTGCATTAGTGAGACACAATAACAACAGCGAGAGACAGTTACAGCAGAGATAGATAGCTGCACAAGTGAGAGATAGCTGCATAAGTGAGAGATAGCTGCATATATGTGAGACAGCTGCATCAGTGAGAGATAGATGTACAAGGGAGAGATAACTGCAAAATGAGAGATAGTTACAACAGTCAAAGATAGCTGCACAAGTGAGGGGTAGTTACAGCAGAGATAGATAGCTGCACAAGTGAGAAACAGCTGCATAAGTGTGAGATAGCTGCACATGTAAGAGACAGCTGCATCAGTGAGATAGCTGTACAAGGGAGAGACAGCTGCATAAGTGAGAGATAATTACAACAGTGAGAGACAGTTATAGCAGTGAGAGACAGCTGCATAAGTGAGAGATAGCTGCATAAGTGAGAGACAGCTGCATAAGTGAGAGATCGCCACAATAGAGAGAGACAGCATCATTTCCCAGCCGAAGGCACTTGTATTATCAAATATTGTAATATTTCTATGTGGATACATCTATTGATAAAACAGCATGTGTTGCTTGGACTGCATTGCAACTTATCGATTACAGTTGCAAAAACTGTTTTTTACAAAGCAGTTTCCAAATACCCAAATGATTGAATTGTGGTAGTAAGTTTTTTATTATGATGCATTTTTATATGATTCATGTTAAATAAGAAATTACATGACGGATATCAATAAACATAGAGACGTGGACCAATAACAACTATATACTGCTGGAATACTTTTTATAGATATCTATGCTTTCATTTATATTTAGTGAGATTGATTGTGCATTCCAGGTAAAGCATGACGTTAGTTGTAAATAATTAAAGAGTTATAAACTAGCGAAGGAATGGCAAAACGTCATGTGAGTTTGATCATTACTTGTGAAGCAATGGTAATGTGTCCATGCTGCAGACAACTTGTACTGCGTGCGTGGTAATATCAGTGTCGCCTTCTCAATGTCTCAGAATATATAGGAAAAAAGTGGCATTCTATTGACTTAATCACACCAGCACCATGTTCTAGCAATATGCACCACCAACATGCACTAGCAACATGTACTAACAACAAACACTGGCAACATGTACTAACAACATATACTAGCAACATGCACCACCAACATGCGCCACCAACATGCACCACCAACATGCACCACCATCATGCACCACCATCATGCACCACCAACATGTACTATCAACATATACTAGCAACATGCACCACCAACATGCACCACCAACATGCACCACCATCATGCACTAGCAACATGTACTATCAACATATACTAGCAACATGCACCACCAACATGCACCACCAACATGCACCAAAAACATGCCCTTTCTCTATGTTCTCTTTGCTTTACATGTACATGATGTATATGATATATGCTTGGCCAATTTTAAGTTACCATCTCTATACCTATCTGACAGAGATGGTTAGGGGAATCACTGTTTAACTGCATTAAGTTATTTGGTATCACATAAGTCTCAACATGTACACATGGTATATGATCATGCTGATGTTGTACTCAGATAAAGAGTAGTTAGCGTGTATTAATGATTGGCATTGCACATGAGTGGGCTGTGATGGATAAACCTCATATCTAATTGTCAATATCTACTGTTGACAATTAGATAAAAGGAGTGCTGTTTTTTCCATCACCTTATCCCCCTTCAGAGGTTGCCAGACAGCATTAATCCTCAGCGCGTGTATTTGTCTCTGTCCTGTGATTCCAATAACACTATAGCCATGATAACGCTCTGCTGAACATTCATGCATTAGCTTCGTGCCACATCACACTGAATATTGTGCATATGTGCTTTATCCATCGCGTCCTATGCTCAATCGATCTTTGCGCCTCGCAGAAGTATGTAAAATAAACTTGACATTCAAGAGATTGATATATAGTGTGCGATAAAACAAAACAGGTTGACAGAAAGATGGAAATATGGACTTACCATTGGAAATTTGGCTTGTAAGTTTCTGTTTACAACAACATGGATGTGACCTAAATGTGTAACCTGACCTAGAAAATTGCTGGGTTGACGGAAAGTGCTGCCGCGTAGTGAGTAATTTTAGCTGAGGCTGCCAGCAGAAGTATAAAATTTGATAACATCGATATTCATTGAATAAAAAACGAGATATTGCCATATAAATTGAATATTTTGAGTAGATATGTCATGGACTAGCTAGAATACACGTTGTATTATCAGCCTTTCTTAGATTTCAAGTAAATAAATAACTAGGAAACTTTTACATCGAGTACAATAAGTTGTTGTATGCTCTTTTTAAATTTCTTTATTTGATTCACTATTAATTAATATAACGTTTCATAACATTTATTTTCTCTTGCCAAACATTATTTCAGTTCGATTCTATCAAGTCCTTTCTCATTCCTTCATGACCTGATCATTCCATGTTATGTGGATTACAATAGGCCTGTAGTTGTATAATTGTAATTTAAAAATGAAAATCAATGTTAGACCGCCGAACAGGCCTCTTGTCCAGCCCAGATATCAGTGACCAAGTACCAAGGCAACTATGCAGGAATAAAACCCAAGGCAAATATCTTGGAATAAAACCCAAGGCAAATATCTAGGAATAATATATCCAAGGCAATTATCTAGGAATAATACCCAAGGCAAATATCTGGGAATAATACCCACGACAACTATGCAGGAATAATTTGCACAGCAACTATGCAGGAATAATACCCAGGCAGGCAACTATGCAAGGATAATATCGAAGGCAACTATCCAGGAATAATATGCACAGCAACTATGCAAGAATAAAATCCAAGGCAACGATGCTGGAATGCAAGCATTTAGGTCTTGTACATTTTCTTATTTAAATCAGTTTTTTTCAACTCACACCTTGCATTTACCTCCTCACGACATAATCCCTGCTAATTTAGTGATATGTAAACGTATGTAATGACATAAAAGCATCGCAATTTTATTCAATATTTCATTTGTTGATTCTTTTTGGCATGACTGATATACATGCTTTCATCCACCATTTTGATTACATTTGTATTCTGGGGAGATATGGATTTTTTGTTTTTGTTGATGAATTTGATGATGGCATTGTACACAATCAAATCGAGAAGCTCAAATACTGTTATCACACTAGCTCCCAGAAGTAATCCCAGAAAACCACCGATATCACCTGCAAATATCACTGATTAGTTACATCCCAGAAAACCACCGATATCACCTGCAAATATCACTGATTAGTTACATCACTAAAACCACCGATATCACCTGCAAATATCACTGATTAGGTACATCACTAAAACCACCGATATCACCTGCAAACATCACTGATTAGGTACATCACTAAAACCACCGATATCACCTGCAAATATCACTGATTAGTTACATCACTAAAACCACCGATATCACCTGCAAATATCACTGATTAGTTACATCACTATTGAGTGTAGACGGCTTGACATTTTTTAAATCCCTTTATATGAACATACAAAACGAACATACAAGATGATAAACACTGGAGAAATGAAGTGCTGAGTGGGGATATATATATATATATATATATATATATATATATATATATATATATTTATATATATATATACATATATATAAATATATATATATATATTGAATATATTATATATATTGAATATATTATATATATATATATATATATATATATATATATATATATATATATATATATATATATATATATATATATATATATATATATATATATTGAATATATAATATTCAGCTGTCTCTCTCTCTCTCTCTCTCTCTCTCTCTATATATATATATATATATATATATATATATATATATATATATATATATATATATATATATATATATAATTATATGTATATATATATATATATATATATATATATATATATATATATATATATATATATATATATATATATATATATATATATATATATATATTACTTTCTTACTTATATATATATATATGTATATAGTCTATTTGGTTCAGAATGCCTTAAAATCAAGAAAATTGAATTCAAACCCACTTAAGAGATCCTCCGCGGAAAATGCAGCTGATTGCACAATGTATTCTGTCCTCAGTTCAGAAAAGTATATGTCCAAACTGGCAAAGTTTTTCCTAAAAATAAAAACAGATTTTTCAACAGCTGTTGCTAACTATCTATTTATTTATTTATTTATGTTTTTGATATATTGTAAAACAAATAAAAATCTGCTATAAAAACGATATTGTTTACACTCTCATAAAGAATTGTATTCATAAAGTGTATCAAACTTATTTTTCACTTTCAAATTATCAAAATACATATGAAAAAACATGTATTCAGACATTTGTAGGTTTGCACACAGACCTATCACATTTAACACGGCGAGTATGCACAGATTTGGACATTCAATGCCATGTAATGGGCGTGTATTTTTCATAAGCGAATACTTCTGACTTTGGTTGTTAAACACTGGAGTGAAGAACAGTCGCGGGGGTAAAAGAGTTGAATAGGGGTTGTAGAGTGCAGAAAGATTTATGGTAAGTACAAAACGATATATTGGCAGTGTACTGTGTATTTCCAACCTCCCAACCATTTTCCCCCTTTCTCCCTTTCAATGGACCATGACACATTTGATTTAAAATTGAATTACTTTATACAGGGATGCCCCATCATCCACGTTCACCTTCATAAGCTATTATTTAAACACGTGATCAATTCAGCAAATTCAGCGTGAAACCATTATTAAAACAAAATTGTCATCAGCAAGAAAAATCAGAAATTTGTAACAAAAATTTGAAATTGTTGAAGCTTTAGATTGTTTCGATATTAAAAACAGTTCTTGTGGTTTCATTTCCCACGTCAAATGGCAATTCATCTCTCATAATATTTGCTCATAATATTTGCAAAGAATTCATTGTCACAAGTCATTGTCACACCCCACAGCATTATAGTATTCTTTGGGACGCTATTGATTTCCATAATTCCCTCAAATGGATCACAGGCTTTCCTGGTTTTTATAGAAATGATCTCAAATGTGGGCAGAAATATTAATAAAGGTAAGGCTAGGTTAAGTTTTGAATTACTGAATTTGAGGATATGATGGCACAGATCAGAAATATCCACAAATGTGATTTAAGCGTTCATCCCTTTAGTTGTATATGAGAGAAAGGAGAATTGATATTGCATTAATCACACATTTTCGACACCATCTGAACTTTTCAGATTCCCTATGGCATATACCTCCCGCCCACCTTCACAGACTAAGAGGCCGCTACCCCAGGGAAGCAAAGACTAGTTTTACCCACCTTCCCACACACATCTGCAAGCTCCCCGATCACAAAACATCACAGTCAGATGCCTGCAGGCATATGTACATGTATTATTGTAAATTGTCTAATTTGTGGATTTTAGTTAAGTGCGATTAACACATAAGCGTATCTCGGCGGTCAGGGAATTTATCGGCATATAAATCATGTTTCTAAATCTAATATATGTGCTCATTTGGGATGATATGTTTTGTATGTGATTCATCAAAGAGAATGGAAAGGTTAAACTCACAACACAAACCGTTCATCCAGTTCTGTGCTTGTTCTGAAGTAACTCATTGCATCTCTTAAAGTTTTCAAGGACGTTGACAATGTTTGGTCTAGTGAATCTAATTTGGCGTCAAACACATCAAGTTTGTGGTCAATGGGATCCCAAAACTCATCAATAACCTCATCTACAAAAATAATAGCTTTCTGCAAGATTGCCTCATTTGACCGATTGCTGTCTGTAGAGTTAAGCCACTCCATCCTCATGAAAATGATGTTTTTGTACTCTCCGGGAACAGAGGGTTTTCCGGCTTTTGGGTGCCTCCATATGTCCATGTTCTCAGCCCTACTGATCATTTCTCCCTCGGGGAGGAAAGGGCTCAGGTCCTCGGCGTGTTGCAGAATTTCCCTGTACCAAGCCTTGATATGGCGGGTGATGTCTTCAATGACGGAGCGAAACTTCTCGCTCTGCCGCAGTTTTAACTTGGATATGACGCTCTGCTGACGACTTATCATTTCATTAATGAGGTCCTGAAACAAGAGCGGCATCATTGTAATATATCTCCCTTACTGTAACAAGAACAGATTTCTTTACAAAAGAAAGCGGTCGTCCTCTGTTTTTCAGAGGATGACATGGTGAACCTATCTGGCTTGAGTATGCCTCTAGTGGACAGTGAGACAGGTCATTGAAATATGATGCCCAATTTATACTGCTATGGGCTAAAATGTTTAACACACGTCGAGTGTTAAACAGAAGATAGGCACTGTATATACGTACAACATATGTATCTTTTACAAAGGAGCTATTCTGAAATATCGATGGTACAGTACAAAAAGGTGCATTTCAAAATTAAACTAGGCTTTTGATGTTGGACCTAATTTTTATATTACAAAATTGGTGTTTCAATATAGGCATAGTTTGCACGAGCCCCAGGAGCAACACATCTTGGCCCAGATTTTATTTTTGATTCGCCTCTGATGTATTTTACAATACATGTGTACAATTAACTGTTTTTTTTCTCAAAATTATGTTCTGAAACTCGGAAAACAGAAAAATATTCTTTGACAGGAACCAGAACATTTGTTACCATTACCTACTCACCTGTGATAAATTATATAACATATTTTTAGTGGTCATGTTAGCCTCAAAAACAAAATCTATGTAGATTGATTCCAGTAGTTTCATATCGGTGTGAACGGCTCTGACCTCATCTGCATAGTCTAATGGGATTGTGAGAAAAGATTTGTCCCGGGCCATCGTTCGTTTTGCCATTTGATTGGCATTCTTTATGTCATCAATAACGTTGTAAAATGGATCTAAACATGACGCTCTCGGAGCGTCATTCAATGTGTCAAATTTACCGAGAATGTCAAATAATCGTCTCATATATGAGTTGGCCGTTTCTTTAAAATCTGTGTCTGCAAGGATCGCTGATATTCTCAAATAGTTTTCATAATCTTCATTTTCATCGTTTGTATCATTCCTGTTTTCATTGTCGGCATTGCCAGTATCCGCATTGTCTCCACCGTTGTTGTCTGCAGTGCCGTGGTCTCCATTGTCCGCACTGTCTGCAGTGTTCCCGTCATCATCATCACCTCGCTTTGTGACATCCACACTTTGCAACACACTTGAAAGGTTTTCAAACGTATGCCACATATCAATCATAACGGGGAGATAATCCAAATACAAAACCTTATCACATACGCCGAGAGGAACCAGCATCATGGGGCGAAATGTCAGCTTTGAGGTGGAATAGGAATAACCGAGATTGTCTAAAGTAGAGCTCACATTGGATACCAGACTTATATAATTGCTTAAAGAATAGTATGATGATAGAATGGAATTGAAAACGTTATCAGAAATCTGCTGTAAATAATCTGGTAACGGTACAATCATTACCAATAGATTTGTAACATGAAGCAAGACATTCTCTATCCCATCTTTGATATCAGTCATTGCTTTTTTTATAGCGTTTCTAAGGGGACCAAAAACAAGGTTAACCTGGTAAACCCCATCATCTAATCCTTCCATTAGGATGTTAACGCTATCATGTTCATACATGTGCATTAGCTCGGTGAGGGCGCCCCCTCCCGGCTCCAGGATGCCTTCATCAAAGTGTCTCACCAGAGTCTCAATCTGGTCCAGGTAATATGCATACTGAGTGATGGCATCATGCAGGACATCACTGGTCTCCATAAATAGTGAAGCGTCCACTCGGAATTGTAAGTTTTCAGCATGCCACATCCTTGAAGTGTAGAGATCATAATCTGCTGCCAAGAGGTCACCCATGCTGTGAGATGACAAGGCCGCATTTGATATCTGAGGGTGATATACTGTCCTTGCACAGGGCTCGATGCATGAACACTGCCTCGTGTGTGTTGTATTCCTTGACACATCTGAAATCATAAAAAAATTGTCAAAAAGCTTCATGGAAATCGTGGCAATCATTCACAGCCTGGTGAATTGTGGGAATGATGTTTATTTACCTTCGGCGTTTTCGTCAAGCACACAATCAACATATGACTTCAAGCTGCAGACAGGATATCCGGTCTGGTCTAAAATGACAAATATGAGTATTCCTTATAACCACACAATTATCAAAACAACAACATCAAATGTCTTTTTTCAAAATACAATACCCGATTTTGTCATGTCATCCTGCATGTATATATCTGTACAGCCGCATCTGGACACGAGCTCCCTGGTTTCGCAGTCCTTCTTGCAGCGGAACCAGCTGTAGTCTGAGTAATACTCCAACTCCTTCGTCCCGCATTTTCCCCAAGGTGGGATCATGTTTTGCATCTGCAATAGAGCGATAAATATTGAAATGCAATCTCCGCCAGAGAGCATATAGCAGCTTGCCTGGAGTCTCATTGGAACAACTCTGGGGTCGTCTCATTGTGAGTCTCTGATACAAATCCCTGAAGTATCACTGGGACTACTGATACAACATGCCTAGAGTATCACTGGAGCTAGTGATACAACATTCCTGGAGTATCACTTGGACTACTGATACAACATGCCTGGAGTATCACTTGGACTTCTGATACAACATGCCTAGAGTATCACTGGAGCTAGTGATACAACATCCCTAAAGTATCACTGGAGCTACTGATACAACATGCCTAGAGTATCACTGGAGCTAGTGATACAACATGCCTGGAGTATCACTGGGACTACTGATACAACATCCCTGAATTATCACTGGAGCTACTGATACAACATGCCTGGAGTATAACTGGGACTACTGATACAATATCCCTGAAGTATCACTGGAGCTACTGATACAACATGCCTAGAGTATCACTGGGACTACTGATACAACATCCCTGAAGTATCACTGGAGCTACTGATACAACATGCCTAGAGTATCACTGGGACTACTGATACAACATGCCTAGAGTATCACTGGGACTACTGATACAGCATGCCTAAAGTATCGCTGGAGCTATTGATACAACATCCCTGAAGTATCACTGGGACTACTGATACAACATCCCTGGAGTATCACTGGGGCTACTGATACAACATGCCTGGAGTATCACTGGAGCTACTGATACAACATCCCTGAAGTATCACTGGGGCTACTGATACAACATCCCTGAAGTATCACTGGGACTACTGATAAACATGCCTAGAGTATCACTGGGACTACTGATACAACATGCCTAGAGTATCACTGGGACTACTGATACAACATGCCTAGAGTATCACTGGGACTACTGATACAACATCCCTGAATAATCGCGTGGACTACTGATACAACATGCCTAGAGTATCACTTGGACTACTGATACAACATGCCTAGAGTATCACTTAGACTACTGATACAACATGCCTAGAGTATCACTGGGACTACTGATACAACATGCCTAGAGTATCACTGGGACTACTGATACAACATGCCTAGAGTATCACTGGGACTACTGATACAGCATGCCTAGCGTATCACTGGAGCTATTGATACAACATCCCTGAAGTATCACTGGGACTACTGATACAACATCCCTGGAGTATCACTGGGGCTACTGATACAACATGCCTGGAGTATCACTGGAGCTACTGATACAACAT
Source organism: Amphiduros pacificus (assembly GCA_949316495.1). Lineage (NCBI taxonomy): Eukaryota > Metazoa > Annelida > Polychaeta > Phyllodocida > Hesionidae > Amphiduros > Amphiduros pacificus. Next base: position 8,830,222 of record OX439002.1, on the reverse strand, counting down.
CCCTGAAGTATCACTGGGGCTACTGATACAACATCCCTGAAGTATCACTGGGACTACTGATACAACATGCCTAGAGTATCACTGGGACTACTGATACAACATGCCTAGAGTATCACTGGGACTACTGATACAACATGCCTAGAGTATCACTTGGACTACTGATACAACATCCCTGAATAATCGCGTGGACTACTGATACAACATGCCTAGAGTATCACTTGGACTACTGATACAACATGCCTAGAGTATCACTTAGACTACTGATACAACATGCCTAGAGTATCACTGGGACTACTGATACAACATGCCTAGAGTATCACTGGGACTACTGATACAACATGCCTAGAGTATCACTTGGACTACTGATACATCTGTAGTAGTAAAGTGATAAATCTATAGTAGCAAAGTATTGATGCTGGTAAATATCTGAAATGACTTTATCCTTTTTGCTTGGCAATACTGTAATCAAATAGTAACTTACAGAGGTTGATTGTACTGCAATCAAAGAATGACGGCCAGGTGGCACTGCAAATCCCAAATCGCGGACCATCGGGATTTCAAGGGGATCATGAAGAAATATCTACAATTTTTCAAAATAGATTCATTTTTGGATAAAAACAATATTTACACATGTGATAGAAATCTATTAATGATAATTTTTTAAGTCGGTGAAGAATCAAATGAAGTGAATCAGTTTATAAAAGGAATTTTAATACATGTAAGCATATGAAAGACCTTACCTTCACTCCAGTATCCATATTTGGTCCCGCCATGTATTCATATTCTTCTATATTTATATTTATTCTTAGTCCTTCCTGTGAACCTGAAACAGGTGCACATAATTTGTACTGATAATTGGTACTGATAATTGGTACTGATTTGGTTTCAAGTCTCTCCACAATAGTCAAAAACGTCAGTGGTTTTATGATGTAATGCATTATACGCCGTTGCTGTTCTGGACAGTTTCCGTTTACACAATTTGATTCGCATTAAGCATACCCTGTCACTCATAATCTCTATCACTTTTAACATCATCCCTTGAAACATATGCATCTTAATAAATACTAAAACTGGTTGGTAAATCTAGAATAAAAACAAGTGTATATTAATTCCAATTATCATCAAGTGATTTTCAGAGTTCCCAGCATGCAAGAGAAGCATAGGGGTGCAGGTCTTGGATTTACTGTTTGGTTTATCTTTATTTTGAAAACAATTTATGTTCCAACTTATCAGGATCTAATTTCAAATTAGAAAAATAACAATAGGTTCAACGTCAAAGATGGCTTAGAAATGTTCAAAAAGCAGAAAAAGCTCGTCATAATCCAATGAATAAGTCGAGCGAAATCACATGTTTATATGCAAATGTATATATTGAATTTGTGATTGACCCAATCAATATAAAGCCTGCCGTGCAGTTCGGTCTTCTGTGGCCCCAACCCTGTAAGTAATGGGACAGGAGGGAGAGCTCATTCGGAAAAGGGGGTGCATACCTGTTTTTGATGTTTTTAGTGGGATGTCAGGAACCCTGGATGTTATTGAGTTGAATGTATAACAGACACCATAGTCTGTATAAGTCAGTGTGAAGTTCTCTGCTGAACACATTCTTCCCTCAAACTCACAACTGAAGTAACACATTCATATATCAATCAAACATATTGAACTTTAAGTATATTTGGTTTGTGTTATATGTGTCGTTTATAGCATTACAATCTTGTCCCATTTGTACATTTACTCATTAGCAGATTGTCCCATCGGAAGTGACGTCATCATCTATCAGCAACTATTTATCAAGTAGTCAAGACCAATCATTCAACGGGTATCCAGCAATCGATTTACAAATATTGTCTTGGTGGCAAATCAAACATCGGCTAAAAGATATGCAATATTCATAGCTTATTCAACAGGACTTGATCAAACATTGGCATGTAAACACTTCAGATATGAAGGTCTATTATTTGAAACAAACACGAGGGCGCTCTCCAACAGAGGGCAATGTAATATGAAAGCAATTCCCATATTGAGCTTTTTCCTCTTTGTGTTTCCCTTACATTTTATGAATATGTTCGTGTTCGCCTACATCAGAAATAACCATCAGTGAAAAAGAATTTTTTTAAATCCTGCAACATACCTTTGAATCAAATCGATATTAGAATGACCAGATGATCGTGCTATTGAACGTATGTCTTGGGCTAAAAGAAAAGATCATTCTAAAATGATTAACCACAGGAAACATCTTATGTGGCAAGATAATCTATAATCTGTAAGAATTACAATTTGATGTAAAATACAACATTTTGGGTAAACAATAATACCCATTTTATATAAAGAAATATTATTTATGTCAAAGTTTTATTTTAAAAATTCCATGTAAATATAACGTTTTGGAAAATATATATTTCCTCATGTTTACGATGTGGCAGTGAACCATGTCTATCTTCGGAATACCATAATAAATTACACTAATCATTGAATATGATTAGACATGCTACGCCCAATAGAAACAAAATGTCCTACCCTGATTAAATGGAAAACTTTCCTTGATAGAAACATCCTCAATGTCTCCACATTGTAGTTTTTCATAGTATGACACTCCAGCGTGTGGTTGCGCTACTATGCCATGTGACGCCTCAGTATAGTCAAGAAGTGTACACTTATATTCCGCATATGAATAGAGAAATGCCTGACATGGGGCCACTCTGCCCTTACAACACAAAGTTTTACACACTTTTAACGTAATCCTTTGAAATGTTTTACTTTTAGTTGCCAGTAGATTTAATGTTGTGCCATTCTTTATGTTGAATTTCATGAGATCTGGAAATATGAAATTATCATATTCAAGTCTTATAATTCCAGTTGCTGTGACATACATATTATAAAGGGGAATCCAGTGTTTTGGTTAGGGTTGCCTTACAATGTTCAGCTAGGAACAAACTTACTTTGAGAGGGTACACTGCCTGACATATGGAGAAGAGATTCACGCTCAAAATGGTACTCCATGATATCATAGATGCCGTTCTCGTAGGCTTTCGTGGCTCTAAAATTAGTCAATTCATGAAATATTTAAATTGCAATTATTATAAATGTACATTGGTGATCGTTTTGAATATGCAGATCTTTGTGTATTTTGATAAGGTCTGTCTTATATTTTGATAATTTATCATAAGTCTGCCATCTTTACAGTTATATTTGCTGTTAACACACCATGATGTTTGTATTATAAGTAATACCTTTTACATAACAAGTTAGGTAATGTATAAATAAAGGAAATACATCTAAACATCGTGGTCATTTTCCTCATATGCAGTGCACAATAGGTTTCTTTAATTTGGTTGGGTCAATATCTACCTGAGATAGTTTTGATTACATATGGTGATTGCTGGAAATGGTAAATTTTCAGCATTTTCCACCTGCACGTTGACGTTGAGGTCATACTGGAAGTACTTGTCAATGCGAAAGGTCATGATGTAGATAAAACATCCACTTGCAGTCATCACAACAATTAGCCATAAAAACCTGCAAAAACATATGTTACATCATAACACTCACATTTTATCATCAAATTACATTTGATTGTATGCAAAGGTTATTGATGAAATGTAAATGTGATTTTGATAAGAAAAATACACTGTCACGGTAATCATACAAATACCATTTGTATGCTTTATCTGTTGAAATATCAAACCAAACAAGATGCTGGATATTTCTGAACCATATATCGCTTTTTGTGGAAATACTTTAAAATATATTTACATATGTCAAGTTCTTGATGTGAATCATGTTCCTACAAAAATGGCTGAGGACAAAACTGTGTACATGCTACTAGATAGAAGTTTTAGAAGATGAGTTTAGAAGATGATCTGCGAAATGGTACCTTATCAATACGTCGATAAGAAATAAAATATAACTAAATTTCTGATATATTGTGTTTCACTCTCCGATGAATTATGAATCAGTAAGGGACCTTCTGACCCCAATAAGGTAGATCAAAAGATTGATAAGCATTTACTCTATAACTAGATACTCATTTACGTTCCCATAAAACTATTGGTAATTAAGTGGTAACCTTCTTATGGCAAATCGTGTGTCTTCCGTTATGTAACGCCATCCATGAAAAGTAGTCTTCTGTGTAAAGTCATGTATAAGTTCCCACCATGTCTTTTTCATGTCTTGGTCTCTACCATCTTTGTCAATTTCATCTAAAAGATAAATCCAATGTTCATCATTCTTAATCTCACAACATCAAATACTTACATCAATATTGTGATAGAGAAATTAACATTGAAACTGGTATTTATTTTCTGTTCCTAATTCAGTAGTTTTGCATTTTCCAAATTGCAAACTGAACCGCATATGTAGGACATATCCTGACATGATTGGCTTTATTGTAATGAATTAGATATTACAAGTAAATTATATTTATCGTGTGATGATTATGTTCCAATAGCTATGTAATAACGTTATTGAAACTTGTGTGAGTGCTGCCTAAAGTTGTATGGAGAGGTATGTGGTTGAAAACACGAGGCAATCATCCTTTGTTTGGCATTGGATGTGACTTAGTAATAGTTTCCCAAAGAAAGGTAAGTTACTTAGCATGTGTGTCATACTTGGTATACTATTCAGGTTCATGCTAGTGATATGTCGGTAGGGATACCGTGTTACCTTGTGTTAAATTAGTGACCAACCCTACAGACCAGAAACCAAAGCGAATCATATTTTAATACATGTGACTACAGGTTTGTTGCACCCAGTGTACTTGGTAATATGTTCAATTGGGCAATGAAAAACGGACATGTTCAGTTGGGTGATTAAACAGTGATATGTTCACAGATGATCTCTAGTTTGAGTCTAAACCAGGCTTTTTTCAAATACTCTATTTACTATTGTTGCTCAAGAACGGAGTAAAGCAAGATAGGTATGATCACCATTTCTATTCCGTGTGTACATGGATAATTACCAGAGAGAGTATGTGGTTTTCGTTTTGGGTGCCATCCAAGGTAACACACTACGCAGAAACAACACTGTGAGCTTTAACATCCTGAGCACGTGAAAGGATACCGTTGTGGTCCGAACTGATAATAGCATTGTCCTTCTACGTGCTATGTCGACGTCACTACGTGTTTGACCAAGAGATCTCTCTTTCTCATCTTGACAATGTGCTCACAACGTGCTGAGCATGTGCTTACAACGTCGAACCACAATGCTGTTTTTTAATCAAACATTACAAATTACGGACACATACATTTTCATGAATACATACTATGTTCACTTTTTTTAAAACAGAGAATGGAAACTACCTGAAGTTCTGCATTAACGCTCAGTTGAACCGATCTCGTGGCGGCACCACCGTCGCCACTTCCTGTTTCCCACATGTGGCCATTTGGCCAGCTTGGCAAGGAAATTTTCACTGTTATTTGTACAAATGGACCATGTTATTGTCTTTGGATCATCAAGATTATAAAGGTACTGTTTTATAGCATTCAGATGGAGAATTGTATTGCAATTTGTACAAAAACGATTGCACGAGAGTTGGGTGGTGCACTGCGCTGACCCCTAGTGGCGGACCTGCTCTTTCCAATCTCTGTTTAAATATCTCTGCTTTAATTGATATTTATCATTGAGGCATCAATCCGATCTTGATGAGGGCCAAAACTAACCTCTTTTACTCATATTCAAATATAGGTAAGGTTGATAGTGGCCAGGAATATCAAAAATAGTAGATTTGTCAAAGGACATTGCACTTATTGCAATGTTCTGTTATTTGTATCCAACAATCCATATTCCTGAACCCAAAACGTCATTCCGAACCAACAAGCTACAGCCAAAATTATGTGTATTCACTTAACAATGTAAACTAACCAACCGCTAGAATAACATTGGGAGTATAGAAATGACTGTACAAATCGCTTTTTATTCATATTGATACTCGATAACCATTGATAATGGCTCCATCTGCGTAAATATATAAATGAGTCATTTTTTCTGTATTGAGCTCAGTGCATAAATCTCAGATGCTGGAAAACATTAATGTATTCACCCAATTTAAAAGAGATAGTGCTTTCTGTGGAAAGTCACGGACTATTGTGTCTATTACAAATTTTCCGGCCGTGTCAGGTCGTCATGGTATCATCACATTTGATACTGACAGAATGTGTGTTTAACCAATTCATTTCTTTGTTTTGTTTTTTTCCGATTCGTTTGTTAGTGGTGGTTTTATTTGCAAAGTAAACTCTTTTAAATGATATGGGCGTGATGCCTGTTCACGAGGTCCAATGTGGGTACTTCTGTTCTGTGCCATCCAATCCTTAAATTTTGTGTTTAGAGAATTATTGAAATGAATATTATCCCATAGCATATATATTGGTCCTGTGATCAGTTGGGTGTGACAATACATTTCAGTTCTTTGCAAAGTCGAGAAATCGAGGAACAGGGGGCTCAGATTTTGTAAACTTTCTAGGGCATAATCTTTTTGAAAGCGTATTCCACCACTCAATTACCGTTTTTTCTCATATATCTTGAAATGTGATGCAAGAGTTTTCATGCCTTTAATTTATATAAAGCAATACTTTTTGAAACACATGGATCAGACAGGTTAGATGATCAAACCCATTCTGATCACTTGGTTTGCAGAGAGCACATGGTCAAGAAATGTCCCTATATCTCTTCAGGACCTAACACGTAATGGTGACTTGGTTTTGGTTCAAAGCAGTTTAATAATCAAAGAACTTCATGTCCCAATAGGCAAAGCATTTTTGAAAGAATAAACCATATATTTTGCTTTCTAATAATATGAAATTTGTGTTGTTCCAAGAGAAATAAGAACAATGAAGATTGCTGTGATTTAATAGTGGATAACATTATTCCCTGGAAACGTCTCAATTGGTCATATATTTACGAAGAACTATAAGACTTTCACACTCATCTAAACACAGGATTAAAATAGTATTCTGTAGGACACTATTCAATTATATCCGGTTTTCATTCAAGTGCTCTTAGATTTTAGAAGAAATATGAATCAATGTAAAACCACGGTAATGATTAAGATTGGATCATAAAGAACAGGATTATCCATACTTTAAAGCCATGAAAGTAAATCTAACAAGTGAGAATTGACATTGCACAAATAGATCTAACACTATCCTAGATATTCAGATTCCTTATGGCATTTATATCCTGATTTCACTGCAACCTATTACAAGTTATTTTCTGTAAATATATAAATGCAACTTTCCATTGCGTCACACTTCTCTAAATCTCCATTGAAATACACTTCCTAATGCAGAAATGGACATTCCTTGTGTGCATAGAAAATAAAATGTGCAAAGTAAACAACAATCCACTGCCAAGAGAGGTGGCATCAAAGAGTTGGTTCAGTTAAATAATAAAGAATAATGGTCACGCTACTCATATCATCAGTAGATCCTGATCACGCCACTCATATCATCAGTAGATCGATCCTGGTCACGCCACCTATATCATCAGTAGATCCTGGTTACGCCACTCATATCATCAGTAGAACCTGGTCACGCCACCCATATCATCAGTAGAACCTGATCACGCCACTCATATCATCAGTAGATCCTGGTCACGCCACTCATATCATTAGTAGATCCTGGTCACGCCACTCATATCATCGGTAGATCCTGGTCACGCCTCTCATATCATCAGTACATCCTGGTCACACCACCCATATTATTAGTAGATCCTGGTCACGCCACCCATATCATCAGTAGGTCCTGATCACGCCACCCATATCATCAGTAGATCCTGGTCACGCCACTCATATCATCAGTAGAACCTAGTCACGCCACCCATATCATCAGTAGATCCTGGTCACGCCTCTCATATCATCAGTAGGTCCTGATCACGCCAGTCATATCATCAGTAGATCCTGGTCACGCCACTCATATCATCAGTAGATCCTGGTCACGCCACTCATATCATCAGTAGAACCTGGTCACGCCACTCATATCATCAGTAGATCCTGGTCACGCCACTCATATCATCAGTAGATCCTGGTCACGCCACTCGTATCATCAGTAGATCCTGCTCACGCCTCTCATATCATCAGTAGATCCTGCTCATGCCTCTCATATAATTAATACATCCTGGTCATGCCACTCATATCATCAGTGGATCCTGGTCACGCCACTCGTATCATCAGTAGATCCTGGTCACGCCACTCATATCATCAGTAGATCCTGGTCACGCCACTCATATCATCAGTAGATCCTGGTCACGCCTCTCATATCATTAGTACATCCTGGTCACGCCACTCATATCATCAGTAGATCCTGGTCACGCCTCTCATATCATCAGTAGATCCTGGTCACGTTACTCATATCATCAGTATATCGTGATCAAGATCCTGATAATTAGGTTCAACTACACGGTGAGATCTTTCAAAGTGGGTAAACAATAGATTTTTTATTTTATTTTAGTATAAAACAGGATAAAATGAAATGTAATTGAAAGAATTATATATGCAGTTAATATGCTTATTCTCACCATAAATATTGGTTTTAGGACAGAAAAACAAATGCAGATGAGAATACAATTCTATATGCCCTCAGAGCGGTCTATGTTATGATGTGGCCAATCTTAATAGCCTACGTGATAAGGTTATCAAAACGCTTATGCAATCTGACTGATCATTAACTAACATTCAGTCAATAATACGTTGAGTAAAAGTCGCAAATGGCCCTCAATGCAAGATGTTTCTCTCCAATGTCTGCGGCTAGCGTGATGGAGAACACAGTGGATATGTGCATACATATAAGATGACTGAAAATATATTCATACTCACCCTGATTGACCCAACCACCTTCTTTTTTCAGTTTCTTGAATTCATCCATCAACATGTCAAATACGTAGAAAAGCACCAACAGTGTACAATTTTACTCTCACACTATGTTTATAATATATCCATTACAATGAGTCTCAATTCAGAAAAAAGAGTAATGCCAGTATGTGTGATGTCCATTGGAGGCGAGGCCTGGGACTACACATGTGTCTGTATCACTGCTATAGCAACTGCGATGGGGAGTTCTGATGTGCACACAATATCAACCAAGACAAACATAACTTCCACATTCATTATGTGGTGTATATTTGTAGTTATGTCATCTGTAGGTGTTATTTGTCGGTGTAATATGGTTTATATCTTGTAATGGAATGCAAAACATCATTTTCCTTTGAATTTATTAAGGAAAACAATTGATTTTTATTTAGAGCATTCATGAAATGAGGTTTTAAGCACTTTTCCTTGCATAATTTAAATGTTTTTACCCCGAACTCTGCTATCAAATTTTATTACTCATCATATTTCCCCTACAAAAATGTCTGTGCCATTTGACAGTAGATGAGTCCTCGGCTAAATTCCAAATCATCCATTGGACACTTTGTCAACAAACTTTGTTTATGCCTCAGTCACATTTGCGCCGGGCCCCGGCCGGGAAGTAAAATTCGGCCGACTTCTCTTCAAAAATCCTATTTTCACCCTACGATGCCACCGGCAGCTCTAAGATAATCTTAAGATATGCCTACGGGACACTGTCGGAACCCTACCATGTACTTTAAGATGATATTTGGTGACAAGACAAATTTTTATGTTGCAGCTAAAAGTTCCGGATGACCTGACAGTGTGTGATATCTTGATGCCCAAGTGTTGCAGATGGTCTCCCGGTGTCCTCACGGCAATCTCGACTGCCGGCCGATTTTTATAAAAAATACCCATCGGCCGGGCATCTTTTCTGAAATCAGCGCAAATGTGACTGTTGTATTAGCTGACCAGTAACCTGGTGCAATTGTTAACTATGGTTGGGACACCTAAGTGAACCTCATAGATATAGGGAAACTCGCTGGCTGTGATTTGGGGAGCCAATACCTAGCTGCCTTTCATGCCTATCTCAGGGGATAAGAAGAACTGCAGACTCAGCAATGACAGTGTACAATAGTCGTCTTTATTGGGTACACAACATATACATAGTGTCAGACTAGGCAAGGCATGAGTGTAGTGGCAAACAGATGTGACTGCAATGGAGCTCTGTTGGTTAAATAACTCATCTCTTCAAGACACATGTCTTGAACACAGCGCTATGAACAGACCTTGTCTGGTATCAGCGCTATACAAATTTTATTATTATTATTATTATTATTATTATTATTATTATTATTATTATTATTATTATTATTATTATTATTATTATTATAATTATTATAATTATTATTATTATTATTATTATTATTATTATTATTATTATTATTATTATTATTATTATTATAATTATTATAATTATTATAATTATTATAATTATAATTATTATTATTATTATTATTATTATTATTATTATTATTATTATTATTATTATTATTATTATTATTATTATTATTATTATTATTATTATTATTATTATTATTATTATTATTATTATTATTATTATTATTATTATTATTATTATTATTATTATTATTATTATTATTGTTATTGTTATCATTATCATTATCATTATCATTACCATTACCATTATCATTATCATTATCATTATCATTATCATTATCATTATCATTATCATTATTATTATTATTATTATTATTATTATTATTATTATTATTATTATTATTATTATTATTATTATTATTATTATTATTATTATTATTATTATTATTATTATTATTATTATTATTATTATTATTATTATTATTATTATTATTATTATTATTATTATTATTATTATTATTATTATTATTATTATTATTATTATTATTATTATTATTATTATTATTATTATTATTATTATTATTATTATTATTATTATTATTAAATAATTGGAGGACGGGAGGTGGAGCGTTCGACTCCCACTGCCGAGAGTGTTACTTTCACACTGGGTTAAAGGCCTGATATGGCCATTGTTGCTGAAAGGGTCGTAAAAACACCATTTTGCTGAGAACTGAGGCCATTTCTGAAAGTTGGATGGGTTCTCCTGTCATGGACCTACGACATGAAAATTCATTGAGGCAGTACAGATATCTGCTTAAAGAAAGTCTCGTCACGCATTGACTGAAATAAGATTGAAAGTGACTTAAAACTCCTAACCAACAAACAAACAATGCACGATTACAGTAAATATACTCTGTAGTATTTATGGTGTACAGTTGTAATTAATTTTTACATTTACCATTGATTAAAACAAGGGCAATTTGTATGAAGCGGTCTGTTTGATGATAACTTTAATTACAGCTTACGGATTATTATGGACGTTGTTTATCAAACAAACTTTTGTATCAATTGAAATCGACAGGTGCCAAAAAGTGATCGTTTGTGGCAGTGGAGAATGAAATGGATATGGCGTTAAGACATGCTATCTCACACAACCTTGTGTATACACCGAGTTGTGCTGCCCGCAAGTTGTGGTGACCAACTCAAAATGTCAATAGATGCTTATGCAGGTACGCCACCTGCTGAGCGGAGAGGGTAATGATTCCCCCGGGAATAGCATGCAAGTGTCATCATTTTTATGCTTTCTCTGGTAACATATGGGTGTCACAAGAAAATAGTCCCCTATGACTTGATACAAACCATATAAAAGGTCCAACCAGGAGCAATGCATTACTTTTACTGGTATGTTTAGAGCACACACTCATTGTTAAATATATAACATTATTACATTTACATATTAAAAGCAGATACACGGGGAGCGTTTTACCCATACATTCAAAAGGATTTATACCAAATGAAATATGGAGAATTTGAAACATCGCAAGACCGGAGCAATCGAGAAACAGGGTGCGAGTGAAGACAAACATGAAACCTTCACATCAGCTGACACAGGGAACAAGTGGTCACCAGCGAAACCGATTGTCATTATTTTAATGATAGTCTTTAACATTTTTTTGTTTATAGAATTTTTTATAGAGTCACCAATCGACCCCATATCATTCAGGTAGGAGACCCTTCGTCACACTTTATATCGGCATTATTTATTTTCGTTTTTTCCAACTGAAACTTATTCCTAAATTGTAAAAATGAAAGTATACGTAATTATAAATTGTAGATAACTGTAACATTAGTTGATTATAACATTAGTTAATCATAACACTAATTAGTTATAACATTAGGTAATTATGACATATAATTATCATATAATAATTATTGACAACTGTGGTCACTGCCTTGGTGTTGAATTAATGGAAAGGTTCTATATCATATTTATACACATGTATGTAGGCAAGGCAAATGTGGAATACTTCAAATATTTGTATTTTGTTAGAGGTTTCAGAAAAGACCCTGAAGACCAAAGGTCGTCACCATGAAGGCCTTGATGACCAAAGGTCGTCACGATGAATGATTGATCTTTTTCATTATGAAGCTTTGCCAACCACTGTGACATGAGGGAAAGCTCAGCACAGTGGCCTGCACCACTATATGAATACTATACAAGGTCAGCTGGGATGGCGGTCTGTGTCACTATGGCTGCCATACAAGGTCAGCTGGGATGGCGGTCTGTGTCACTATGACTGCCATACAGGGTCAGCTGGGATGGTGGTCTGTGTCACTATGACTGCCATACAAGGTCAGCTGGGATGGGGGTCTGTGTCACTATGACTGCCATACAAGGTCAGCTGGGATGGCGGTCTGTGTCACTATGACTGCCATACAAGGTCAGCTGGAATGGCGGTCTGTGTCACTATGACTGCCATACAGGGTCAGCTGGGATGGTGGTCTGTGTCACTATGACTGCCATACAAGGTCAGCTGGGATGGCGGTCTGTGTCACTATGACTGCCATACAAGGTCAGCTGGGATGGCGGTCTGTGTCACTATGACTGCCATACAAGGTCAGCTGGGATGGCGGTCTGTGTCACTATGACTGCCATACAGGGTCAGCTGGGATGGCGGTCTGTGTCACTATGACTGCCATACAGGGTCAGCTGGGATGGTGGTCTGTGTCACTTTGGCTGCCATACAAGGTCAGCTGGAATGGCGGTCTGTGTCACTATGACTGCCATACAAGGTCAGCTGGGATGGTGGTCTGTGTCACTATGACTGCCATACAGGGTCAGCTGGGATGGGGGTCTGTGTCACTATGGCTGCCATACAAGGTCAGCTGGGATGGCGGTCTGTGTCACTATGACTGCCATACAAGGTCAGCTGGGATGGCGGTCTCTATCACTATGGCTGCCATACAAGGTCAGCTGGGATGGCGGTCTGTTTCACTATGGCTGCCATACAAGGTCAGCTGGGATGGCGGTCTGTGTCACTATGACTGCCATACAGGGTCAGCTGGGATGGCGGTCTGTGTCACTATGACTGCCATACAGGGTCAGCTGGGATGACGGTCTGTGTCACTATGACTGCCATACAAGGTCAGCTGGGATGGCGGTCTGTGTCACTATGACTGCCATACAGGGTCAGCTGGGATGGTGGTCTGTGTCACTATGACTGCCATACAAGGTCAGCTAGAATGGCGGTCTGTGTCACTATGACTGCCATACAAGGTCAGCTGGGATGGTGGTCTGTGTCACTATGACTGCCATTCAAGGTCAGCTGGGATGGTGGTCTGTGTCACTATGACTGCCATTCAAGGTCAGCTGGGATGGCGGTCTGTGTCACTATGGCTGCCATACAAGGTCAGCTGGGATGGCGGTCTGTGTCACTATGACTGCCATACAAGGTCAGCTGGGATGGCGGTCTGTGTCACTATGACTGCCATACAAGGTCATCTGGGATGGCGGTCTGTGTCACTATGACTGCCATACAAGATCAGCTGGGATGGCGGTCTGTGTCACTATGACTGCCATACAAGGTCAGCTGGGATGGCAGTCTGTGTCACTATGGCTGCCATACAAGGTCAGCTGGAATGGCGGTCTGTGTCACTATGGCTGCCATACAAGATCAGCTGGGATGGTGGTCTGTGTCACTATGACTGCCATACAAGGTTTTCTGGGATGGCGGTCTGTGTCACTATGACTGCCATACAAGATCAGCTGGGATGGCGGTCTGTGTCACTATGACTGCCATACAAGGTCAGCTGGGATGGTGGTCTGTGTCACTATGACTGCCATACAAGGTCAGCTGGGATGGCGGTCTGTGTCACTATGGCTGCCATACAAGATCAGCTGGAATGGCGGTCTGTGTCACTATGACTGCCATACAAGGTTAGCTGGGATGGCGGTCTGTGTCACTATGACTGCCATACAAGGTCAGCTGGGATGGCATCATGGTGGCTTGCTGCTCAATTAAGTGGTCTGTGTCACTATGACTGCCATACAAGGTCAGCTGGGATGGCATCATGGCGGCTTGCTGCTCAATTCAGTGGTCTGTGTCACTATGACTGCCATACAAGGTCAGCTGGGATGGCGGTCTGTGTCACTATGACTGCCATACAAGGTCAGCTGGGATGGTGGTCTGTGTCACTATGGCTGCCATACAAGGTCAGCTGGGATGGCGGTCTGTGTCACTATGACTGCCATACAAGGTCAGCTGGGATGGTGGTCTGTGTCACTATGGCTGCCATACAAGATCAGCTGGAATGGCGGTCTGTGTCACTATGACTGCCATACAAGGTCAGCTGGGATGGCGGTCTGTGTCACTATGACTGCCATACAAGGTCAGCTGGGATGGCGGTCTGTGTCACTATGGCTGCCATACAAGGTCAGCTGGGATGGCGGTCTGTGTCACTATGACTGCCATACAAGGTCAGCTGGGATGGCGGTCTGTGTCACTATGGCTGCCATACAAGGTCAGCTGGGATGGCGGTCTGTGTCACTATGACTGCCATACAAGGTCAGCTGGGATGGCGGTCTGTGTCACTATGACTGCCATACAAGGTCAGCTGGGATGGCGGTCTGTGTCACTATGACTGCCATACAAGGTCAGCTGGGATGGCGGTCTGTGTCACTATGACTGCCATACAAGGTCAGCTGGGATGGTGGTCTGTGTCACTATGACTGACATACAAGGTCAGCTGGGATGGCGGTCTGTGTCACTATGACTGCCATACAAGGTCAGCTGGGATGGCGGTCTGTGTCACTATGACTGCCATACAAGGTCAGCTGGGATGGCATCATGGTGGCTTGCTGCTCAATTAAGTGGTCTGTGTCACTATGACTGCCATACAAGGTCAGCTGGGATGGCATCATGGCGGCTTGCTGCTCAATTCAGTGGTCTGTGTCACTATGACTGCCATACAAGGTCAGCTGGGATGGCGGTCTGTGTCACTATGACTGCCATACAAGGTCAGCTGGGATGGCATCATGGTGGCTTGCTGCTCAATTAAGTGGTCTGTGTCACTATGACTGCCATACAAGGTCAGCTGGGATGGCATCATGGCGGCTTGCTGCTCAATTCAGTGGTCTGTGTCACTATGACTGCCATACAAGGTCAGCTGGGATGGCGGTCTGTGTCATTATGGCTGCCATACAAGGTCAGCTGGGATGGCGGTCTGTGTCACTATGACTGCCATACAGGGTCAGCTGGGATGGCGGTCTGTGTCACTATGACTGCCATACAAGGTCAGCTGGGATGGCGGTCTGTGTCATTATGGCTGCCATACAAGGTCAGCTGGGATGGCGGTCTGTGTCACTATGACTGCCATACAGGGTCAGCTGGGATGGCGGTCTGTGTCATTATGGCTGCCATACAAGGTCAGCTGGGATGGCGGTCTGTGTCACTATGACTGCCATACAGGGTCAGCTGGGATGGCGGTCTGTGTCACTATGACTGCCATACAAGGTCAGCTGGGATGGCGGTCTGTGTCACTATGGCTGCCATACAAGGTCAGCTGGGATGGCGGTCTGTGTCACTATGACTGCCATACAAGGTCAGCTGGGATGGCGGTCTGTGTCACTATGACTGCCATACAGGGTCAGCTGGGATGGCGGTCTGTGTCATTATGGCTGCCATACAAGGTCAGCTGGGATGGCGGTCTGTGTCACTATGACTGCCATACAAGGTCAGCTGGGATGGCGGTCTGTGTCACTATGACTGCCATACAAGGTCAGCTGGGATGGCGGTCTGTGTCATTATGGCTGCCATACAAGGTCAGCTGGGATGGCGGTCTGTGTCACTATGACTGCCATACAGGGTCAGCTGGGATGGCGGTCTGTGTCATTATGGCTGCCATACAAGGTCAGCTGGGATGGCGGTCTGTGTCACTATGACTGCCATACAGGGTCAGCTGGGATGGCGGTCTGTGTCACTATGACTGCCATACAAGGTCAGCTGGGATGGCGGTCTGTGTCACTATGGCTGCCATACAAGGTCAGCTGGGATGGCGGTCTGTGTCACTATGACTGCCATACAAGGTCAGCTGGGATGGCGGTCTGTGTCACTATGGCTGCCATACAAGGTCAGCTGGGATGGCGGTCTGTGTCACTATGACTGCCATACAGGGTCAGCTGGGATGGTGGTCTGTGTCACTATCGCTGCCATACAAGGTCAGCTGGGATGGTGGTCTGTGTCACTATGACTGCCATACAAGGTCAGCTGGGATGGCAGTCTGTGTCACTATGGCTGCCATACAGGGTCAGCTGGGATGGTGGTCTGTATCACTATGGCTGCCATACAAGGTCAGCTGGGATGGCGGTCTGTGTCACTATGACTGCCATACAAGGTCAGCTGGGATGGCATCATGGGTCCCACCTGAAGAACAATTCATTTGCATTGATCAGAAGTGACTTTTAAAGAATGATCATAAATTGGTTTTCCTTCCTCAGATTTTATCTATCTCAACATCAGTTAGCAGCTGGTACATTGAAGCCAATGTCCAGCTTGCATAATGGCCCGGGCATAGAAGGATTATAAACATAATCGTGGTATTTGACAGGTCTATTCATTCTAAAATTTGATCCAGCGGTTGAACAAATTCATCTGAAAAAATAAGCTAATGTTAAATTATTGTTCATTAAATTGTTTTTTAGCCTTCCTGACCCCCCGAAATTCACTGGTCCACTGCAGCCCAATAGCGCCTTGACGAAGGCCGTCACGTTATTTACGAATGACTTGCGCGGCCCTGAGTCCATTGCCATACAAAATGGTGAGTCCAATCAACTCCTATCTCCATGAATAAATCTATGTCTATAATAAAAGCGTTGGGAAAGCGTTTCAATTTAACAATTCCATGCCTTTCTCATCTGTACAAACATGTATATTTTCCTTCTTAACGCCTACGTATGTCTGTCAAAGAGTAAACTCCACCAGAGGGAGACTTGGTGGACTTAATAGTTTGCGTGTGCCTCTGGTGGACAGTCTGACATTTAGCAGAGGTATTACAGGAGCTTAAGCTTTTTGAATCCCGAGTATTATGGCACTTGATTTGATTATCCTACTTTGGGATTAGACAAGGATTGTCAAAACTTTCGCCCCTTTAGTGTTACCTAGATAACGTATATTTATCATAGCGGGGATGATCTTGTTTGAAATGCGAGGCTCTCTGTGTGTAATGATAAATTGGATATCTCCGTCCTGTTCAAGGTCACATATATACTGGTACAGCAGATGGCAGGATTGTTCACATACACGATGGGCAAATGGAAACAGTGGTGTCTAGCATCGGCACGCCTCCATGCGGTGAGTTATGAAATCAAATGTGATTAGATAGTACCAGATGGGAGGATCAGATGGCGTCAGATGGGATCACATGGTAGGATCAAATGGTAAGATCAGATGGTAAGATCAGATGGTACGATCAGATGGTAAGATCAGATGGGACGATCAGATGGTACGATCAGATGGTACGATCAAATGGTACGATCAGATGGTACGATCAGATGATACGATCAGATGGTACGATCAGATGGTATGATCAGATGGTAAGATCAGATGGTAAGTTCAGATGGTAAGGTCAGATGGTAAGGTCAGATGGTATGATCAAATGGTATGATCAAATGGTATGATCAGATGGTGAGGTCAGATGGTAAGGTCAGATGGTATGATCAGATGGTAAGGTCAGATGGTAAGGTCAGATGGTAAGGTCAGATGGTAAGGTCAGATGGTAAGGTCAGATGGTAAGGTCAGATGGTAAGGTCAGATGGTACGATCAGATGGTACGATCAGATGGTAGGGTCAGTTGGTAAGGTCAGATGGTACGATCAGATGGTACGATCAGATGGTACGATCAGATGGTACGATCAGATGGTACGATCAGATGGTCCAATCAGATGGTACGATCAGATGGTATCTGATGGAATTAGATGGTAAGATCAGATTGGATTAGATGATAATTAGATGGTATCTGATGGAATTAGATAGGATATTATGAGATTGAAGGATACGAGAGATACAGATGAAAACTGAGATCAGGTATAAGAACTATACAAATTCAACTTTACCGTCTAATATATTGTATTTATTTCATTAAAATTTTTATTCTGAGAGCGGTTTGTCTTTAATGTTTAAGAAGGTACATTTTTCGTTGATAAACATAGACAATGAATTTCTTACAGGGTCATTTGGAGATGAGCCCACGTGCGGGCGCCCCCTAGGGTTAAGGTTTGATACTGAGGGAAGCCTCCTGGTGGTGGATGCATATCTAGGTCTCCACAGGGTCAATGTCACATCTGGTAGGTCAAGGTCAATATAAAATGAATTCCTGACCATACTATCATCATAGATTTGGTACTTAATATGGATTATATGAAAAAAAAGTTATCCTGCAATGTTGTTCTCTAATATTGAAAGGTTCTGTGGAGAAGCTGTTTGCCGCTAACATCCCCATAGGTGGCGTTGTTTCTCGTCTACTGAATGACATCACGATATCGTCCGATGGCACTATCTATCTGACAGACTCTAGTACCACCTGGGACAGAAGGAGCAATAGGCTTTTCTTCGCCGAAAATAAGCCAGATGGCAGGTATATACAAATACAATAGGCTACCCAAATATTTGATTATATTTCACTCACACCACTACATTGAGTGTACATGTAGTTCTTGCATGGAGTTTTAATCATCGGTAAATGATTTTTGTTTGTATGTTTTAAGAACCAAAGAAATTATCAGAAGTAATCTCGCTATACATGTAGGCGAGCGGAAGATTTGTTTCTATGAAAAAGACAATAATTGATCTAACCGTTTTACAGGCTGATCAAGTATGACCCTCGGACGAACACGACTTCAGTCTTAGCCTATGGTATTGCCTTTGCCAACGGTGTTCAGCTTTCTGCAGATGAAAGCCATATTCTCATCACGGAGTCTGCCAGAGCTAGAGTTCTCAGGTCAGTACAGGGCCATCTGATTAAACTTGTAATGGACAGATGATTGAAGTAAAGAAGATATCTGACTATTTGGAAAACTTCTAATATGATTTGTTACAAATTTTGTCAGATAAAGTCAAATGTTTTCAATTAATTTGTTTGATACATTAAGCAAATACTCATTTGCAAATTGTATAAAATATTTGTTATGCCTCTGACCATGATTATCACCAAGTTAATGTTTACCTGTCAGGTATCACCTGGTGGGCGAGAAGGCAGGCACGGTGGACACGTTTATAGATAACCTGCCTGGCTTACCAGACAACATTCGTCCAAGCTCCTCCGGTGGGTACTGGATGGGCGTGGCTAGCGTCCGACAACATGGAAGACTCAACGCGTATGACAAGTTCGCCACACAACCATGGCTCAGAAAGTTTCTGCTGAAGGTAAGACACAACATGTCACCCTCACACTTTGCCTTTTCCACTTTGACTGGTATTCTTGAAATATGAACTCAATATTGATACCTGTTAATTGATACGTTAATTCATTTAAAGTCTATTCTAAAATTGTTATATAATGTAACATGAATTTATATCTGTATGAAATATATTCAATTTTTAGATTTTATACAATTTAAAACCAATTACTACATGAATTTGATTGAGTTACAGCCCCCTCCCTCAAGAAAGGGACCCTCACAGCTTAAACAAGTTCATAAGGGAAGGTAACAGCAGGGCCCGCCACTATATGATATGCAAAAAGAGCCAATATGCACACTTTTCTGGCTGGCAACTTGTAACTAATGTATTTCATTTCCAGCTGGTATGTTTACCAGCTTGGAACTTTTTTTTTGTATGGACCAGCTGGCTCAAAATAAATTTGATATTTCAAAATAGCCTAGCTGGCAGACAGATGAATTTAATTGGCTGGCTGGTAAATAAAGTATTGAGATTTTAACACAAACTGGCAATTTCACCATTGAAAACCGCAAAATAAAAAAATAAGTTATATTATATGAACATTATTTGACAAAGATTGTTCAAGCCTAATGATATTTCTACTGTAATTATAAGTTTTAACATTTAATTATTTATTAAAGAAATTGCCTCATTACCAGCTGTTAAAAGAAATTTGGAAACAGCTGTTAATTCTCTACAAATTCTGAGCTGGTAAGTTTAACAGCTGGTAAAAAATAACAGCTGGCAGCCAAAATTAAAAATATTTCCTAGAAAATACTAAAAATACATATTGGAAAAACAATTTTTTAGCTGAATGATATGTTGACACCACATTCTATAACATACTCTGCCCAAGTTTCACATCTCTATCACAATTTTTAACGAAGTTGATAGTGGTGGGCCCCTGTAACATTCAAACATGAATGTCCATCTGCAACTTAAGTGTAAAATTGACATAATTCCTCATTATGTTTGATGATATGCTATTACAGGTGATGGATCCTGAGACCTATATTGGCCTGCTCGGCGTTCCTTACGGCCTCGTTCTGGAAGTAGATACATCCGGCAGAATCGTGCGCAGTCTCCATGACCCCACAGGCGACTCTGTGTTGGCTGTTAGTGAGGTCGAGGAATACCAGGGGGCGCTGTATCTAGGGTCATATGGCGGACAAGGGATGAAGAAAATACAACTATGATCCGTCGGATGGAGTTGAATGGACAGTGTATATTTTGTGTGATGAATAATAGTTTGAGAATAAATAAGTGGAAAACTGTTTAGTTCTGGCCACATCTTGTTTGATAGATTTAGTTCTGGCCACATCTTGTTTGATAGATTCTGGCCACACTTTAATGCCGCAAAAACCTTTCATGTTGACCAAATGAAGACATTTAATTCACTCCACCAGTTATATGTTTGTGGAATTTGTACTTGTTTATATTTGATATTTGTACATAATAATAAATTCTACGTGAAAAGTGACAAAGAATGGTCAATGTTTTAGTTTCTAGCTGTCCGTTACATTGTTTCTGCAGTGGTCGGGGAGACATTTTCAAAAATCTAATGTCTATCGTTGAGTTGAGTCAAGGAGGCTGTCATTTTCAATAACATTTTAAGCTCAAGTTAAAAATATTTAATAATCTTTATTTAAAAACATATTAATGTTTATTAATTAATGCCATTCAACTACTTGACAGAACAAATAAAATCTAATTGAAATGCATTGTAGTTTCATAACAAATTGACATCATATTATTATTCCTTTAGAAGGGTATGTAGCATATCAGACATCATTTACATATTGATTTAGAAGGGTATGTAGCATATCAGACGAGCAGAACATGACATCATATTCATATTGGTTTAGAAGGG
The DNA here is from genome assembly GCA_949316495.1 of Amphiduros pacificus. Classification (NCBI taxonomy): domain Eukaryota; kingdom Metazoa; phylum Annelida; class Polychaeta; order Phyllodocida; family Hesionidae; genus Amphiduros; species Amphiduros pacificus. Next base: position 8,808,702 of record OX439002.1, on the reverse strand, counting down.
TATGAAGTATATCAGACGAGCAGAACATGACATCATATTCATATTGGTTTAGAAGGGTATGAAGCATATCAGACGAGCAGAACATGACATCATCTACATATTGGTTTAGATTGGTATGAAGCATATCAGACGAGCAGGCTCATCTTCATTATGTCTAAATTAGAGTCGGTTTGATTACACAAAATATTACTTAACAATTATATAATAAGAAAACCTCTTACGATATAGGTTTTTGATAAGATTATTTGAAGCACATAGCACATGCTAGGTACTGTTTGTGAACCAATTTATTTAAATTTCACATCTAGATTATCCTAAAAGATTTAATTTATATCAATTGAACAAATAGATGATACACAAATTGTTTTTTTATGAATGTGAAAGAAAGCAGCATTTTATATTTATTTTTTCAATTGTTAATTATGATTACATTCTGAAATGAGTAAAGTTCCTAATACTAATCCATGTGTGACCATTATCCGTTCCTGTATATAAATTGTCAATGAACTTTTGACCTGTAAAATCATCTTTTCACACGAAAATATACATATATTTTGTTAAAACATTTTTTAAGTTATAAGTTTTGGCCATCTCTACATTTTACAAAAGGTTTGTTATTCTTGGAACATTAAAAAGTCAAAAAATATCTTTGGAAGATTGAACAATTCATCTTAAGTCACCAAACAACATGTTGAGCATTACCAAATTATTCTTTTATATACGTTTAGATGCTTTAAATATATTGCGATATGATTAAACCCATTTCAATGAAAAAGCGTGTACAAAATCTTTAAATGTACAATTAGATAATAATTTACACTTTGTACAGTCTGCACAAGACCAGGGGCGTTCAGAGATATATTGATTTTTTTATGGTGAATGTGTTTGTTCATTTCCAAATAAATAAATAGGTTGTTTGACTGGTCATAAAGTTAAAACTGTATTTGGCAAAATATATTAAATGAAACCAATTCCAATGTTAGAGTTTATTAATTTCTTCTTCGTGTTGAAATTTGTATTGAATATATGCCTGATTTAAAAACCTGGAATGGTTTATTTTCCTCTACCAGGTTGCAGACATCTTTTCTTATATATTTTCCTATATTTGTGAAGAATAAATATTAATATTTAAAACTGTTAATACTCTTGTAATTTTGCTTTCATCCTTCTTGTTGTATGTCACATTGAACGAAATCAGTTTTTGTTACCCTCTCGAAGTCTTTCACATAGTATTCGGTTGTCGGAAGTTTATGGCAAGATTGCATATTCACGTGTAAAACAACGAGAAAGTGTAATGTTATATATTGTTATTATGACTAGAATTTGCAGTATATAATATATTTTATACCCTATATATTTGGTTGTGTATACACTAATATATACACATCCTCTTGATACGTTGAGCAAATCATCTAGAACATATATCAATATCCCTTCATATGTTTGCAGGGAACTCTCTTCCAGAGGTCATCGCATCCCTGAAAATATGTTTATAGTATTGTCCAACGATGACATTCTGATAAGAACAGGAATACGATCTAATGATATCCATAAATTGTAAGATATGTGCTCTGATATAGAGTAGGACCCGTATGATAAACCTGAAATCGGAGAGAGTATTGTCTTGCACGTCTAAGAATATTTGAAAAATCCATGTTTGCTAGAGGCTTGATCGTAGATGTTAGTCCTGACGGGGATGGCGGGCGTGTCTGATATAATCCCAGCCTCGGACGTGTTGCTTGTGATCGACTCCGGCTCCTCAGGCTTTTTACGACAAATTGTCTTCCGCAGACAGTTGTAAATGAGAACGTCGAGAAACTCAAATAATGTGACAATACTAGCTCCCAGTAAGAGCCCCATGTAGCCCCCAACATCTCCTGAAATTCATAAGTTAAACGTATTGTAATGTCAGCATTAGCCATTTACTATTTGACAAGGTGGGATTCTTTATATAGAAGGACTTGTGCAACTTACAAGCGGTCAGCTTAATGAGTTTAAAATAAATATTCTGATGAAAATCTGCCCTATAGGTATTTACTAGTTTGACAAACACCACAGGATTATTATTAATTGTAAACTATTTTGATATATTTCAGTATTTCAACCGAATGTCACACTAACCCCAGAAGTCTCCTAATACATATGCTGGCCTTTGCATAATTCTCTGCATCCGCAACTCAGAATAATACACATCTACCTGCAGAAAGTTCTTCCTGCAATAAAAACGCCACAGATTTCAATCCTCAATAATGCGCATGCGTCGGCATCTTTACGTTCTCACTGTACATTCTGAGATCTGACTGGCTGATAAATGTATATAATGATATTGATATAAGAATATTGATATCATTAATATCATGATATCAAATATATAAAGTTAACTCTTGCAACTGAGATGAATTCCTCTTTCTCTTTATAAATCACATAATTAATCTTGACTGATGATTCATTAACAATGATTAAAACTTCACTTACAGTACATATTTTTCATCAAGTTTATCCCTGGCGTCGTAATCATTTATTAGATCTCGGAGACTTTTGAGGGCAAACGTGAGGTCCTGTTCCATCTCGCTGAGGTCATCGTCTGTCTTACTGATGGCATCATTAATCGGCTCAAAGAAATAATCAATAATGTCTCCTACCATGTCCAGGCTCTTTGCAGAGAAGTAATCCTGCATGGTCCAGTTACTCAGGTCAAAGTTGAAGGTTTCCAAGAGAGTTCCATATTGGGCCTGGTCGTAGACCACGGCTCTTGGCGAGTGCCATATGGTCATATTGCTTGCCCGGTTCTCCATGAAGAGGTGCGGCATGTATTCGGACACGGCGTCTGATGTCTTGAGCATCTTCAGGTACCAGTCTGTGATGTCTGCCCGCGCCTTGTCCATGCGCCGCGTCAAACGCTCAATCAAGCGGAACTTTACCTGAAATGACATAAATGGGATAATAATTTGTGTTGGAGATTTAAATTGAGTCTTACTATCAACATGAGTAATGAATAATTATAAATCATTAATCTTATTTGTTAGAGTTATAAAATCCATTTATGCTTATTAAATTAAGATGGATAGCTTTGGGTGAACGATAGATCATATTTACACTTATGGCTTTGGATAACCATTATTTTACATGGGTGAACAAAGGCGTCTATCTTTGCTTATCAGTATGTTAAAGCATATGTCATTTATTGGAAAATTTTATGATGTTTTATTTATACTAATTTACAGTAATTATAATTGTTTCCAGCAATCAATCGTCATAGCAGATGACTCATGGAAGAACATCATAAGATCATTCACAGCATGATGAGGTTCATAAAGGATAGAAAAAGAACTTGCCTCATTCACACAGGTTTCGAACATCTGAAACATCTTTTCACAATTGTTTAGACCCTTTCTTTTAAAATAATATTTGTCATTAAGCAAATGTCATTTCGTATGGTCTCCTCCCCATCAAGCAACCCCCATATGGGCCTTATGTAGGCTGAATGTTATTTGTTATTTTGGCTTCATTTCCATTGCCTTTTTACCTATCTTTCCTCTTTACCTTTGAAAGCAAGTGTCAGGTTTTATCCCCGGGAGAATGGTTCAGTTGTCATGGGATAGATCCACACTACATGTCTGTGCAACTTTTATTTGTCATCATCATGATACAATGCCCTTCCAGGCTTAAATTTGATATTTTTTGGTTAGAATATCACCCTTCCCACAAATGTAAGTACCCTTTCATACCCTCAGAGAATTATAATATAAACAGGTTAAGAACTTGCTATAGCAACACCATGTGTTGTCAATCATTGTAACAAAGTAAATCCAGCATGGGGTGTCCTCATGACCTAGTTTAAGTTGGGCGTGCTGCACATTGGCACCACCCAAGATAAACTAGTCTTGTATTACTGGGTGAAAAGTGACACATCACTTACTGAAAATCCTTAGAGTGTTACACATGGATACACAGTGAAATTGAATATATAATAATCAAATGGATGATCAAATGGATGTCTATAAACTAAGTAAGTAATCACAAAGTAATTTAGCAGTGCAAAGTGCAAAATGGCATAATTGATACATGCAGGTTAGGGGGAAAATAGGCCTGATGCAATATTCCTGCATGTCGTATGAGGCAACTTATGGATGCCTCCTTGTATTTAAGCTTGTAGCGTAGACAAGTAAAATTAAAACCTGTAATTAGATTTTGCAGTCTTAATGTTCAATTGAACAGTGGTTTATAGGAATTGTCATTCATCTATGATTGTAGAATAGCCATGGCGAGCCACAATGGAGTCACGCTTAACTCAATCAACTTCAGACAACTTTGTCACCGTAGCAGCTACTTTGCCAACCTCCGAAAATATGATGGAGTTGACCACACTTCAAAATCTGCAAGAAGTGACATTCTCATTCACTATCCATTCTTCAAGGCTCCACATTATTTGTATTTTAGTCTCCAATCATTTTGTGTGGCGATCCCATTCTTAGCCAACGCATTCTCAACAGACTACTCCCTAGATAAGGGAAATAGACAGGAATTAGTCCATGTGGCTAATTATCTGGCATCGGATTACCTTTTGAACTACATTCTAATTCATTTGTTAGACCTGAAATCTTGTGCAGGGTTGTTAGTGGCCTTTGCCAACAACTTTGGCTTCAATCATTCCTCTGTCAAATTTGTTTTGAATTTTATTTCAAAGAATACAGGTCTGGACAGCTTCAGAATATTGACAGTGATAACTGGCAAACAGGATCATTTCATAACAAGACACCTGTATAGGGAAATAAGGAATCGTTCCCGTACTGTGACCAAATTCTGGTCACATCAACCAGCAGATGCTTTGTTTCGCATTAGTGGGGATGGGATTGAGTATGGGAACCCTTTCTTTAAAGGCCCGAACCAGGAATACATGTTCACGGATTGCTGTTTTCTTCTTGTACACAGAGGCCTGGAACGGACAACACAACTGATAATTTTACATGATGATGAGAGTGACGATATAAATGATGGAACTATACAGAGGAAATGTCTGGAATGCTACACCGGTTTTGAGAATGGGCACATTGCCATTGCCGGGCAAATATCAAGATACCTCAGGGATGAGTGGCATAGGTGTCAAAATATTGATTTTGCTGCCGTTGCCCCTCAGGTGGGTGATGATTTTTATAACTAGTTAAATTATCATAAGGTTTAAAGTACATTTTGTGGGGAATGAACTAGTGCTGTAAGTGAGGCTGGTAGTCCTGCTTTTCTGAAAGTAGAGTCGTATCTCCCCACCTAGAATATGATATAGTAATAGGTCTTATCAATGTTAGAGTGTGACAGTTGGTTTCGACTGGGGTACTGTATATAACTGGCTGAAACATTGTAATATTGATGATCTGTCATTAATGTAGGTTTTGTTAGTTTTACTTGCTTAATTTAAGTAAGGTTAGTGTGTTTTATTTGCTATTGTGATCTACATATGCCTACGGCCTGGCTTGCCTTTTCGACACTTGCTACCTGCTACAAATTTTCAATGATCCTATAGTATTATATTTCCTGGATTGGCTTCGATATCATGTTCCTGTGATCAGAGAGTATTATATTTCCTGGATTGGCTTCGATATCATGTTCTTGTGACCTGAGATGACCCGAGTGAATTGTTTATATTTACTCATTACTGTATTATATTTCCTGGAGTGACTTCAATATCATGTTTCTGTGATCAGAGAGTATTATATTTCCTGGATTGGCTTCAATATCATGTTCCTGTGACCTGAGATGAACCGAGTGAATTGTTTGAACCGAGTGAATTGTTTATATTTATTCATTACTGTTGACATATTAGAGCACATCACTGGGTCAAGAAGTTTCTAGAGTATTCCACTAGCGTCTTGTGTGTGCAGTAACAGTCTACAGTCATGGGCAATTGTAAATCTCCATCATAGCATACAACTGAGTCACCTTACCGGTGACTTTGAAGTTAATTTCGGAAGGATTTATCATTTATCAAGTCTTTAACCATTCACAGAGACAGACATCTGGATTTGGGTCAACCAGTATCTAATTATCTAATTTGATTCAACATCATTTTATGTATACTTTGATTTAAGGATTATAATGCACCCTTAAATATTTCTTTGTTTTAGGAAGGGTGTTATTGTAACCCAATAAATATTCAAATTTAAAAATCAAAGTTAAAACAATTATAGACAAATCTCATATTAATTTAAGTTTTATCCCCGGGAGAATGGTTGAACTCAGTGCACATGTAGGCCCTGGTGACAAACAACATTCCAGGATTTAAAGGCCTGATATTCTTTTTTTTACTACTTTCTTCCACTCCCCCCCCCCCTAATGATTAATGGTGTGTCCCTAATGTGAAGTAACTGGTGAGCTGACCTTGGTGATGAAGGCCCTCTGGCGGCTGATCATGTCATTCAGGAGCTCCTCGTGCAGACCATCCTGGAGCTGCTGCTTTGTGATGTTGCCTTCTTGGAGATACTGAGTTCCATAACTCCTTATCTTGTTCATGTCATCAAATACCTCCTTGGCCTCTTCTTCAAAGTCAAAAGTGTATTCCAGATCAGTGTGCACTTCCACCTCGCCCAGATAGGTTTCATTGAGTTCATGTATCTGCGTCACATTGAGGGTGAAGGGCTCGAAGCAGACGGCTGCTGTCTCGTCCAACTCCGTCTGTATCTCTATGATAGTCTCGTATAAATACTTTAGGGTACTTTTTAAGTTCAGTGATGAAGCATCTTGAGTTTTTTGGAAGATCTCCACATCTTCTTGTATATAACCTATGAAACGACTCAGATATTTGGTATGATTAACCAGCTGGCCTATGTCAATTTCACATTCCTCGCTCTGTTTAGCCAGTTTTAAAGGAGGGAATTCCAAACTGGAGTAATTGTAACCTAAAGTTGACATCGTCTTGGGTACGTTTGTAACCATATCATAATACCTGGAAAATGTTGAGAAAGTGAAATACTATAAATACGATAGATTATTCAGGAACAACAATTTGACTGACAGCTTCACTTGACTGAGAGCTGTATGTTATAATTACAAAGTATACATTTGATTGTTACCTGCAAACACAGTGTAACACATGAACACATCAGACGTCAGTGGTTCATATTAATCATTGTTAACCTTCAACCCATCTAATAATATTTATGTCTCCATATGTTGCATAATTCTTTTGTGCAAAACTTCCTCTGCAAAGTTCAGAGGTCAGAACAGAGATCATACGTTTTGAACAGATCATCTTCACTACATTTAAGGTGACTTTTGAAGACCTTAAATAGTAAAACTTACAAGAAATGTATGTCAAGCCGATTTTCAACGGTGGACCTAATTTTATTGAGAACTGTTTATTCACAGGAGACAAATACTGCGATAACAATATTTGAGAATAAAAAGATAGATCTGAATGCGAGAATGTTGTAGCCTTACGTGGGGATGTTGTCCTCTGCCACCTTGGCGTAGCTGATGGTCTGGTCCATGAGTTCCTCCAGGCCAGGGTACAGGTAGTTCATCCTCACCAGGCTCTGCACGTGCACGCTCACCAGCTTAGAGTTGCGGATCACTCGCTGCATGAAGAAGTAGATGGAATCCTTACTTGGCCCGAATATCGTGCGCATCTCCGTCATCGTCTCGTCCAAACCCTCAAACAACACGTAGTTCATGTCATTGTAGAATATAGTGATGAGTCTGTCTAAAGTAGCGATCACTGGCTCGATTAAATCTTGCTGAAAATCTTTAGTGTTCTTCTCAGCTTTTTTCAAGAAATGTTCAAATGCGTTTCCGCTTTCAACCAAATCTTTGGCGGTTGCAAGAAAATACTGTTCAGTGACTCGATATTTGAGATCCCTGGCTTTAGCCCGGACACGGGAGATGTACTCAGTTTTTGTTGCCAGAATAGTCTCAATGCTGAGCGTGGAGAGGGCGGCGTTTGAGGTCTGTGGTTCATATATATCTCTCTTGCATGGTGGGATGCAGTCTGGACAACTTTTCCCACCACCATCAATATCAGACTTGCCCTCTGTTCAAATAGAGTGTTATCATCATCACTTATAACAAAAAAGCGTTATATAACATTATCACTTATAACAATTTGAGTGCTATCATTATAACTTATAACGAAAGAGTGTTATATATCATCATCACTGATAACAATAGAGCGATATGCATCATCATCACTGATAACAATAGAGTGATATCATTATCATAGATAATAATAGAGCGATATCATTATCACTTATAACATATAGTGAATGCTATAAATCAGTTCTTATAACAACAGAGTGCTATCGTCACCTTTTTATAACAATAAAGCGCTATCATCATCACTTATAACATATTGAGCGCTATAATTATCCCTTATAGATGATGATATTACTTATAACAATAAAGTGCTATAAATATCGCTTATAGATGATGATATTCCTTATAACAACAGAGCGCTATCATCATTACTTATAACAATAGAGTGCTATAAATATCACTTATAACAACAGAGCGCTATCATCATCTTTTATAAAAATAGAGCGCTATCATCATTGCTTATAACAATATACCGTTATCATCATATTTTATACAATGCCTACAGCCATTTGTACAAAATGCTGAGTCGGAAGGAAAGGAATGTGTGAAACACAGATATCATTAAACTTACGAATAGCCGGTATCCCGCACCTGAAGTAATGAGTCATGTTGCAGATTTCAAAGTCCACTGAAAGAATTAAATCAAATCAAACAATATTAAATAAAGGTTTCTCTGTATGATGATCAAAGATCTCTACGCTTAACATGTTTTACCTTATTTTACGTATTGTGCATTTATTAAAATGAGATTAATAAGAGATAGATACATGTCTGCATGGGAAGGAAAATTTTCTTCAAAAATCTATTGCAGATCACTGTTTTTGAAACATGAAAACAAATTGTTTTAATTCTTTATAGAAAAAAAAATCAAATGATTTTATACAGAAAAAAAATAATCCAGTAGCGGACTGGGAACCATACCACGTCTGCCTACGATGAAATATAACACATGAGCTTTATGTAAAAATAGGTTTGATCTGAGTTTGATCTAGATATGAGGCATGTGTTAAAATATAGAGTATTACAGAAACTATGTATGACTGAAGGGAGAACTGACATGACACAGATCAAACAATTATGGCACTCTCTTAGCTTTTCAGATTTTTTGAGGACTACATAACACCAAAAGTGGAACAGGAACATTTGCTGAACACCGATATCATCAATGCAAAACAATGATAAAGGGAAAGTTATAATTTGAAAAACTGGATCAAAATCAAGAGGTCAAGATTCTGCGATTTAGCAGTATTTTATATAATCTCGCTGTGTGTTGAGATATGTTCCCGTTTTATCCTTGGTACCAGCACTGCCTTATTTATGAGTTGCCACTGACCGTCTTCGTTTGATTTCATGTAGGGAGCTATGCAGTCGCAGTACTCTGTCACCATCTTGATCTCACAGTTACGCTTGCAACGGAACCACGTGTAAGACTTGAAGAATTGTAACTTTATACTCCCGCACTTGCCCCATGGTGGCTCCAGGTTACTCAACTGAAACAACACATCAAAATGTTGGACATAGCATATCGTATCAAATGGATTTTATTATCATGCGCTATCATCATCTATTGCTTGCATTATTTCTTGATATTTATCATAATAGGCAATTACCGTTAGTTTTGTTTGAGATAGTTTTTTGATAAAACGAGACAGATTTTTGATAATAGGCAATTACAGTTAGTTTTGTTTGAGATAGTTTGTTTGATAAAACGAGATAGTTTTTTGATTAAACGTTGTCATTAATATAATTTTGTTGTGGGTTTGCATCTCATAATCTCGTTCATGTGGTTAACTCTATATGTACTGTTATAAGAAACATATTTGTTGTCTCACATTTGTAAGTTTGACTGAGATAAGAGAATGTCGGCCAGGGGGCACTGCGAAGCCCAAATCTCGCACCATCGGGATCTCCAACATGGGATGCAAGTACATCTGCAAATGTGAGAAAATACTCTAAGACTTTGCTCTCTGGTCGCCATTGACTGATATTATATTAAGAGAATGATGGCTAGGGGGCAGTGTGAAGCCCAAATCTCGCAGGAATTTTAATCTTATTTTCAAGAGTTATTCTTAGATATCATTGTTCGTGGGTAGGATGCCTTTGCAAGTGCGGGTTTTGTTTCTATTTCGATTATATCAATCATTGTAATCCCAGCAATAATACAGCAGAATTTGGGTCTATTGCAAAACTGTAGAATATTTGAATACAACTTAGAATACAGTTAAAAAGAAGTAATTTTATCAAATGCCGTCAAGATATATCAGTTTTACAATGTGATGTAATACCTTGATGCCAGCATCACTATTTGGCCCAGGCATATACTCATACTCCTCGACATTAATGGTCAGTCTTAGGCCAAAGGTTGAGCCTGGAATTATATAAAATACACGATTCTTGTCAATCAAACTTGTTAACCGACTTCGGGGAGATAAGATACTGTATATAGTACAAAAATGCATATCTTAAAGTAGATTGCCTTCAGGACAGTCAATTTATCTTGTGGCAAAATTAAAACTCTGCCACAATTCTGAGAAAAATAATATGATATAAGATAAGTATGTACTTTCAACTTTTAAAAAATGATGGGTCACAATTTTTTCAAAAAATCAACCTCAAATATCTGTGTCGGTTTTTCAAATAGATCGTCGATTGAAATATTCAAGAAGGATTAAGGAAAATATGGATGTTTTGTTTCCAAACATGTGTGGCAATGATATAGAACAATCTCTGAATTGTTAAACCTTCCATGGTTGGATATGAAATATAATATTTACAAAGTTGAATAATATTAGAAAATACCGTGTGACCCCATACTTTCCACATATCATTGATATATTAAAAAAATGTCAAAATGTTCAGAATGGATTCCTAAATTCTTTATAGGAATATATTTGACCAATGGTGAATTTCGGAGTCATGGCGGTGAGTAATCCTACCTGTCTGAGTGGTAATTCTTTCTTCCAGCCTATCAGTGAACGTGTAACAGACCCCATAGTCTGTCATCTGCTGGCGGAACCATGTCTTGTCGCATTTCTTACCCTTCCATTTACATCTATAATTATAAGGGAAACACCATTTGACAAACAAGCCTAACATCATTTTAGTATATTGTGACAAATTATGTTTTATTCCTCTGTGCAGATCCTCTCAGCAAAATATCTCAACCGGAAATGTTTATTTTATGGATTTCACATGTATCTGTCAAGACAAATTATTGTTTATGATATATCAGTAAACAAAATGAAAAGGACAATTTTTGTGTATTTTTAATATGGGTTCCTACGTGTGAATGAGGTCCCCGGCTTGATGTCCGCCCTCCTCCAGAAGCCACTGACGGAACGGACCTGCAATGACAAACAGTATATATATATGTATGGAGTGGTACAGTGAAGGGATAGAGAAAGTGGTATAAAAGTTTTGAAACTCCTCACTATGGTTTTTTATATAAATCTCTGGATTAATTGATAATAAAACATATATGGGCACAAAGGTATATTTCTATGCAATATTACGATGTTTGAGAATTGGAAGCAGACGTGTACCTATTGCGTTGTGGAAGTCCTTTTCCTCCCACTCTATGCGGTCGTCGAGAGGGATGAGGATGCCGTGGCCGATCACCGCATACCGGCCGTCGATGTCTTCCTGCTGGATGATGCACGGCTTCCGCTTCGTGAAGATCCCGGACCCCGTGCGGCGCACTGTGCGCAGGGGAGTCTCCGTCTCATTGCCTAACACACACACAAAGCACCATTCACCAGATGGTATTAGCCAAAAATATATATTTGTTTTCGCATAAACGTCAACAAATAACACTTTTTGGACACGTTCATTTCATGCGTGGCAAAATATAGTCACGCGTTGGTGGTGACCTAATTAAATAGATGTTTGGCTCAAACTGGTGATGCTGCTGTTTATTAATTTGTTTGTTGTTGATCACCTATGAATATTCACTCCTGAAAACGTTTAATAAACTCGTATTTGGGTATGTATTGGAAAATAAACCCAATGTTTGTGGTTTGACATTAAATTTTACAACCTCTTGCAACTTTCATATCCCTGTATACAAGCTTTATCAAATTGTTGTAAGTTATATTTGAAGAATCACAACTTACTCAGGAGCGTGCAAATCCTTGTGTTTCGGTTATATTCAAAAGCTATACACCAATCTGGAATAGACAAAATGTTTATATTTCATATGTTAAGTTGAAGGCAATTCAGCCTTGAATGCCACAGTAATAATTATCATAAGTTTGGGAACAGGCTTATGATCTACTCAGTCTGAATAAAGTGTGAAAACTTATAATGACTTCCTCAAAGTCTTATTTGAAATACATAGACTTGTTTAACATTTTAAGGTCAATATTTGAGTTCAATAAATGTGGTTTTGAAAGGACCTTACATCCTTGGTAGAAAGATTTGAGATCCGAGCAGAGACGTCTGCAGCTGTCCAGGGTGAGGTTGGTGAAATATTTGGTGGAATTTGAATATTCAGCCATTGCCACGCTCACTTCTCCCACATACTGATGCCTACAATAATCTAAAACACAGATATAATCACACAAATTAGCACAAATATATGTCATCTGCAAATAGTGATAATTTTGGGGAATTAATGTGTTAAACAACAGCGAAATTTCCCCTACCTTCTTCGTCCAGGATTCCATATTTGTTATCTGAGAAGTAGGAGGAGACAATATCATATATTCCTGCATCATATACCTTGGTGGCCCTGAAACATTCACCTTCCATAATTAGATAACTTACATCCAATCTCAAGAACACTTGGTAAGCATCTATGTTTTTGAGTCATTTATTAAGTCCCTTTCAAAATATTAAAGTTATCAGGTTGCGACATTGAACTGCACCGATATTAAGCGTCTGAGGGCCATCTTCAAAGTCTGTTTTATTTAGTATGATGCTTTGCATGAAGTATATTTTACTGATATAGTTAACATAGGGTAATCCATCTTTTTTTTTAAATCTACTTGAAAATTAAAAAAATTAGAGTAATTGAATTATTAACATGTTACACACAATCTCAAAAAGTTGGGTTATGTTTATAAAGGAGAGTTACATTGAGATTTTTTTCAGATTTGATATCAGTTATGATTCAACACATGATACAGCAATTAAAATGTCAAACTGCCCTGTTATATCAGTGATACTGTTAAATATATTAAAATCATTGTCAAAGGTAACGATAGATATGAGGAATCCCCTGTCAATGTTCAATACAAAGGGTTTGCAAGCTTTATTGTTTATGCCAGAAAAGTATATGCAAGTTGATGAATAATTAATGCGTTTTCATTCAGCGTTTTAGCAGGGATAATGCCGCCATCCCACTCACCGGAGCCAGGCATGGCGGACGGGCTTCCCGGGAGGACAGTCTCTTTTGAATAATGATGAACATGTATGCACTGATGCAATTAATAGATATCATCATCCAAGGTAACTGCGGACAAACAATGTCCAAAATAGAGCTCCCATGTTTTGGTGAAATGGACTGCTCAGTTTCAGTTTGGTGGTCTTACTTTGGGATATTAAACATTTAGTAATTTTAATGGGAAACTTTCATCCTTACAACACCAACATTAAACATTATTAATTATGCAGTCAACAAATAAAACCGTTATCGATATGTGATTGACCATTTTCATTGATATATTTTTAATCTTTTTGTCAAATCTCTGATCATATTTATTGATGGATGATATATATCTTGCACATCAAAAGAGATCTGCTGAAGGATATATAAATGTGCACGACACCAAATGTGAAAATAAATTTTGGTCTATAAAAAGCTTTTTTTCAGAACTTTGAGATTAGGCTCAACATAATAGTTTAGACGTTTAAAGTTTAACAAAAAAGGTTTCTCACATATTACATGTAGATTTAACATATTTAAATGTATCAGACTTGCTCTTTATAAGAAAATGATTAACATTGAAAACACATAAATATGTTTGTTTTCATATCTTTTTTTAGTCATAACTAAATGTAAATTAAATATAATTTAATGTAATTTATTTTTTTAATTATTTCATTATCATGATAATAATCTAATCAGTGTTAAAAGTCTAGACAATATTCCAACGGGAGTAGCCATTGTCTAGGCTCGGTTCTGACAGGACTGACCAATGTCTAGCTTAGGTGTTCATGAGAGTAGCCATTGTTAGGACTAGGTTACAATGTGGGCTGTTATGAGTAGTCATTGTCTAGACTATGTTCCAACGGGGGTTGTCATTGTCTAGACTATGTTCCAACGGGGGTTGTCATTGTCTAGACTATGTTCCAACGGGGGTTGTCATTGTCTAGACTATGTTCCAACGGGGGTTGTCATTGTCTAGACTATGTTCCAACGGGGGTTGTCATTGTCTAGACTATGTTCCAACGGGGGTTGTCATTGTCTAGACTATGTTCCAACGTGGGTTGTCATTGTCTAGACTATGTTCCAATGGGGGTTGTCATTGTCTAGACTATGTTCCAACGTGGGTTGCATTGTCTAGACTATGTTCCAACGGGGGTTGTCATTGTCTGGACTATGTTCCAACGGGGGTTGTCATTGTCTAGACTATGTTCCAACGTGGGTTGCATTGTCTAGACTATGTTCCAACGGGGGTTGTCATTGTCTGGACTATGTTCCAACGGGGGTTGTCATTGTCTAGACTATGTTCCAACGGGGGTTGTCACTGTCTATAGACTATGTTCCAACGGGGGTTGTCATTGTCTAGACAATGTTCCAACGGGGGTCGTCATTGTCTAGACTATGTTCCAACTGGGGTTGTCATTGTCTAGACTGTGTTCCAACGGGGGTTGTCATTGTCTGGACTTGGATCCAAGTGTAAATTAAATAAAGCAGTATAATTTTGGATGGGCATTCATCGGATTTGAAGGATATTGCCTAGGCCTGTTCTTAATAGTAAAATATTGGGAAACTAATTGAATTTAAAGTAAGAACATAAATGGGTTGGCTTTAATTACCATACAAGCTTATTGGTGGTTATAGATATATGGCGAAATGTAAAATAAAGGAAATAAAAAGAAATTTATTTTTGCTCTCTGTCATAATTTCTACATCATACATTTAAATCAGATGTTCAAATCTGAAATCGGGGAAATACAACAAGCTGTAAATGTTTTTAGATGTAAGTTCACATGACTGCACTCAATAACGTCGTATTGAGCATTATCATCAACAACGGTGGTGCTTTTTGCAGATATATGGCTAATTGACGATGAAGTGCACATCCATTGATATTTTAATGTTAATAATAGCCATGTGGCTCAATATATTTGTTTGATATAGATCTGAACATTTAGCAGTAAATTATATGGTTATTATGCCATGGTGTGTCTCGATGATTAAATATGAGAGATTCGCCTCTTGGCGAAATCGTGAATGCCTCTGGAAAGATTCTAAATATCTTTTTATTCAAAAATGGTATATGGTCATCGAATTTGGCAAATTTCCTAAAAGGGAATGTAAATATTTCTGATATATCTACATATATAATGAGACACTTAAAGATATAAATAACAACATGTTTTTAATAACTGTCTGCTGTATTTTTGTGCATGTCCATTAACATATATAATGAGTAAAATCAATGATTAAACATGCATGTTTTAAATTCAAATTGTTTTATCATATTACTCTTTTGAGTAAATATTATCAGGTCTAGTCTAGATTCTTTATGGACTGCTACAAAATGTAATGTGTTACTGGTTTGTATAAAATGACTATTTGTTGCTGCAAATGTACACATTGGATCTTGTTGAGGGCAAATATTTGGGCTACATTCAGGACGTGTTTTTTATCCGTAATCAAATATATCTAATACATATGTGACAAGTATAGACTAGGATTGACAGTTTTAGGAGACCACACCCAGTATAATCTTCAAAGTCAGATATTTTGTATATGTTACATGGCCAATTGGTGTCATTGTTATGACTGGAAAGTGAGCGCAACAATTAAGATGTTAGTGACATGTATAGCAAAATAGCCAGACATAAACAATTAGGGGATGGTGCATCACATTTCCGGGGGGGTGAAAAGAAAAATGTTTTTTTTTAGGATATGACTCAACCTCGCCATGCAGAGTAGTTATAAAACTGAATAGGGAAGAACGGCAAAAACATCTTCACATATTGAGTTACCAGAAAAAATTATTTATGACAGCTGTAAAAGCTGTGAATGTACTAAAAACATAGTGGTGCTGAGTCATATTGGCCTGAATAGTTGCTTCGTCTCTCCTTTATTTTGAAACACCAAATCGCACTTGCAAAGCAACATAAATCATCTCATGGAATACTACCGTGACCTACCTACCTGAGAAAGTTTTGATTACAAATAGTGACTCCCGGGAACTTGACCTCATCTTCATAGACGATGTCAACATTAACACTTTGATCATACAATAGGTATTTATTGATGCGGTGATAAATGATGAAAGCAAATCCACTGGATACACCGCCCACAATGAAGAACCAAAGAATCCTGAAATATTTACTCCAGTTAGACATCAGTAGAAATGGCAGACTTAGGCCTATACCGTTTATACTGTGTGGGATACATCTACACATGACATATGACTGAGTGTGGGCCTTTGTAGGCTATTTCTATAAACTGTTGCCTGTGACCTTAATGTGACCTATACATGACCTTGGAAATGAAACTCCAATTTCTACGATAATATTGATATCCAAAAAATACCTTAAAATTGTAAATAAAGTCCATCAATTTTGAAATTTATTACCACGCTAAATTTGAGTAAATATAACTTGAACATAATAGTCATAATACTTAATTTGTCAAAATGAAAGAATATTTCTCATCAAATGGACTAAATTTGTAAAAGAAAAAAACGGATGATAATAAAAATATTTGATGTAGACACATGAGTTGTAGCATTTAATAGCTGTGCTCTTTCTACACATATTCATAAAATCAATGTCTTTCTAAAGTTTAGGGGAGGTGCTTATTTCAATTCATAAATTTGTTTATAAAATGCAGAACGTGTTCTCTATTTGTTGCCATTTATGCTGGGTAAACGTGAAGTACCCATTGCAATGGGAAGTGTTTTACTACCCATTTCATATTTAACATCTCTCATTTCTAGTAATGATTCCAGAACATTTATATATTTTCTTCAGAAAAATTTCTGATACTAACCTTACTTTTCATATGTCAAGGAAAATTACAAATTATGTAAATTATTTTCTCAAGTTATACGATTAACCGATTGGAAAGTGCTATTGAGCTCACCTTCGGAGGAAGTAGGGGGTGGTCTCGGTGATGTACCGGAAGCCGTGGAAGGTGGTGTTCTGGGTGAATTCAAAGAAGGCTTCTTTCCACGTGGGAGCCACCTCTGCCCCTGCCCCTGCTCGGAATAGAGAAACACACTGAGGATTAGACTCTTCAGGAGTCGTCGACGATTCCCCAACATTCTCCTCACCTTCAGCATCATCTACTGGTGCTACCGTGGAGTTACCTTTCATCTTTTGTTCTTATTTTTGTTCTCATCTGTACTTAACTGTGTACCAAGGTAGTGGATCACTGTTTCTTTGCTAATTATCATGAATCTATATCTCATCTTCTCATTTCATTGTTGGTGTAACCCCACATATTTACTGTCTGGAATAAATTGTCATGATAATGAGTTTAGAGTGTAATTTGAGTATTTCTCTGAGGATTATCTTTGTCTGTATTCTTGCCCAAAATACTGTCCTGGACTGTGTCTGCTCTGCTAAGAAGATAATTGCTCGGTTACATCAATTCCCAAATAATAATGTTGTAACGCTTTCTCGAATGTATATATATATATATATATATATATATATATATATATATATATATATATATATATATATATATATATATATATATATATATATATATATATATATATATATATATATATAT
This sequence comes from Amphiduros pacificus, assembly GCA_949316495.1. NCBI lineage: Eukaryota > Metazoa > Annelida > Polychaeta > Phyllodocida > Hesionidae > Amphiduros > Amphiduros pacificus. The sequence continues at coordinate 8,790,695 of OX439002.1, read as the reverse complement.
ATATATATATATGATTGATAAATCGATCTTTAATGTTTTATTCATGATGTAAATTTTGCTAGATTTAAATTGTAGGGAAACCACTTCATTAGACCTCATCAATCTTTAAGTATTTCGCCTCTGTCTAATTGAGACTTCCTATGTTAATGTGATCGATATCACTCTTTTCATTGTATTTTTTTCTTTACAATACATAGTATATTTAATATTATTATATTTATATGTAAATGTTGTTTTTTATTTATTGATCTTTGGTCACATGAAACTGGTTTTAATGGTGGCTTTTGAATTTGCAGCAGTGAAATAATTGACATGGAATATTTATAAGTTCATTATTACACCTAATTCAGTGTGATTATGCAGCCGGGTTCGGTGCTCGAATAAAGGCTGAAGGAAAGTAGTAATTACCGCATGGTCCCCAAAGATCTTTTGACTTCCAAATTAATTGTGCGAATGCTCGCAAAAACATTGAACCCTTTGATGAATGCTCGCAATAAGACAGAACCCTTTGATGAATGCTCGCAAAAACACAGAACCATTTAACCTTTTAAATCCTACCTTTGGATTTCTTATCAAGTTAATTATCTCCAAAGTCCGAACTTTCGCTTAAGGTAAAAATACGTCATTGCTTTATATAGCATGAATGACATGGCGTGGGTGGCATAAAAAGTATTTACTTTATCAGGAAAAAAATACTTCTTTACAAGGTAATACCCATATACGGACTAAATATCAGCATAATTATTATGGTGGTACGGATATCATAATATCATTATAATGTTTCTGGTGGTAATAATATCAGCGTATTATTATAATTATTATGGTATCAACATCCCAGTTTTCAAGTAGCGGCTGCAGAACTATTTTTGCAACGATCTTCTGTGCCAACATTTTCAACCCGCACAGAATCTAATATTTTAAAATCCCATACCGGCTGTTGACCCGAATTAGGCCTTGCAAAGTCGGGTGTATCATATAATAACAACCACGTCATGGAAATCTCAGGTATGAGGTAGAGACTCCTGGGATAAAGAAAAATAGATATCTTTGACAATATGTTTTACCTGTTAAAATGTAAAAATTAGAATTACATTTCAAAAATGTCAAATATCATAATTGGTGATATGTGGGATCTTAATGTAGATGTGCAGGATACCGCTTGGAAAAAAGGCGATTTGAATAAAACTAGAGATAGAAAAACGATTTTGAATGATGGTCTGAGGCAAAATATTCTATAGTTGATCAAATACTGATTGATCAAAGTTCTGTGATTTCCCCATGTTGAACTACCCAGTGGTACGCGTGTCATCTCTATGCATCAAATAATGTTTATAGTGAGTGAAGATGGTGTTTGCCAAGTCTCTAGGTATCTTATGTACCATGTGAAAACACTATTAATAAGTAATCCTTCAACATAATGGGGTCAGGTACTGGTAGGAAATTTGTAACAATAAGAAATCTACAATGTGAACTATGCATGGCACGCGTTGTGGACTGGTGCAGGACTTGCAAAACTGCACAAAAAACAGTGGAAGTCTCACACCTCTCACACCTATTCTCAATAAATGGTCCAAATCTATAATATTCAATTATTAAAAGAACCTTACCTTCGGGTTCCTCTTCTGGGTTGGACATTCTGAAGGTTTTTTTGCCTCTCTAGCCCATTACTTGGAGTTGCTACGTTAAAAAACGGCGGATCCGAAAAAACTGATACAGTTGAATTGAGTATTGATATGGGAGAGCGCGATAGGGTGCGAGTTTGATTAATTTGTACAAGTCAATATGATTTGTCACAGATGAGGCTCTGATTTATCGGGCTAGGGGTGTGGTTTTTGGTTTATGCTAATGAATCAGCAAGAATCAAATATAATATATACAGATGAAAATAATTTCAATGGCAATTGTGTGTGTTGTGATTCCTATTCCTTATTTAAATAAAAGCTGAAAACGAGAACATGTCATAATTATGCAAATTTTAAATATTTTTTGCTGAAAATCAAGTAGCATTGTAGCTTGTGCCATTCATGTGGTTTCACTCTTTTGTATCATTTATTTAAATCGATTGTAGTGTTTGTATTATTATGAAACAGTAGTAATCATGGCCATTAGGTTCTTCCCCCGAATACTAAATGCTGATACTGGGTACATGTATTGTACAATAATAATTTGTTAAAAGCATTCTGCATTTATTAAATCACAATACAGAAATTATAAAGGCACAAATATATACGTTACTATTGTGTGTGGTGATAATGGAATAGAGGCATGGAGACAAAGAGCAAATGGCCGGACGAAATGCAATCCGTCTGGCTGCCCTCCACCTGTTTTATGGGAAAAGTTCTGTCTCCAAATTAAACATTAAACATGAGTGATGAACATTTCACATTGTGACAAGGTGGCAAAGGAGCGTAGGCCATTAACCGTATGTCATAATCCAGGGCATGGAGATCATTATCATTAAAGTACTTCTGATATATATGAAAATGAAGATAAAAACATATTAGTTTCCATTCTTTGTAATAAAGGAATTATTACAAATAGTGGTTTATGTTTGGAATTGACTGCATATCCTTACATATCAGTGAGATCAATGTTATGATCAGATGACACCACTGAATATCACCCTGGTAATGAAATGAGTTTTAATAGGGTCTTGCGTGGGTCTTCTTTTGTAAAACATTCAGGGGCCCACCACTACCAACTTCGTTAAAAATTGAGATAGAGATGTGAAACTTGGGCAGAGTATGTTATAGAATGTTGTGAATTTTTAGTATTTTCTAGAAGGAAATATTTTTTTTAAATACCAGCCAGCTACACTTTGAGATGTTGGCTGTCAGCTGTTATTCTTTACCAGCTGTTAAACTTACCAGCTCAGAATTTGTATGGAATTAACAGCTGTTAACTTTGTTCGTGGATGTTTGTCAATGCCAAATTTTTTTTAACAGCTGGTAATGAGCCAATTTCTTATAATTACAGTAGAAATATCATTAGGCTTGAACAATCTTTGTCAAATAGTGTTCATACAATATAATTCATTTTTTAATTTGCAGTTTTCAATGGCGAAATTGCCAGTTGGTGTTAAAATCTCAATACTTTACCAGCCAGCCAATTAAATTCATCAGTCTGTCAGCTGGGCCATTTTAAAATGTCAAATGTATTTTGAGCCAGCTGATTCATACAAAAAAAGTAACCAGCTGGTAAACATACCCGCTGGAAATGATATGCATTAGTTACAAGCTGCCAGCCAGAAAAGTGTGCATATTGGCTCTATTTGCATATCATATAGTGGTGGGCCCCTGAACTTTCAATTGACTTTTACTTTGTGCTTATTATGTATGGCACAAACATATAAAATGAGATCAAATGTACAATGCTGTGTCATGATAAACCTATCTATGTTAATTTACCCTACCCCCACCCCCCACCCCGCAAAAAAATAAATATTCTTCATTTCTGTGAAGGGCCGTTAAGTCTATATAAATACATTCATATATGCACATATTGTTTCGTCATGAAAAGGATTAAATCTGTTTTGTCAGAAAAGGGATAAGCATGCCATTCTATCATTGTTGTACTTCTGTGAACTTTGGTTAAACACCCACCATGCAAATAAAAACATACAGACATTTCTTCCCGACCGATGATTTATATCAGGTTTCAATCATTATTCGCCACAGGCAACGGCTGCATTTAGACAGAGAAAAGAAATCAAAACCTTCCCTGGAATGGGTGCAGTAATCTGGTAATATCACGAATCTGTGCCTCTAATGAAAGGACTAAGAACTGTGTAATTGTGGCCATGTATAATTAATGAAAGAGGCTTTTTCAGAAGAAAATTTGTTTAAACAAGTGAAATTCTGCCATCGTTATAGTGGAGTAGTTATTTTCATTTGGAGAGACCAACTGGAGTGACATAAAAGAACGCGTATCCTTGCAACATGGTAAATATTAATATGTAAGCCCATATATCTCCAATAAAATAATGCAAAACCTCTTCTCAGTATAATCAATAATTACATTTTGTGTTAAAAGGGAACACTTGTTATTTTCTTTGAACTCTGGCGCAGATAAAGTACGTGAAATAATAACAATCTTTGCTTTGTACAGTGATTTAAGGTTGCTTGGTATTGATTACTAAATAAATACAAATGTCATTACGTGCAATTAATATCCATCTTGATTAATCCGAGTTTATTTTAAATAATATAGAATCTGTGTAGTTTGCTAACTAAATTGATGCAGCATTTAAGCATATAATTGAACTTTTAATTAGCAATTACTCAATCGGTGAATATAATTGCCATTGGTATTGTATACTCTCATTTGATATTTGATATTGTATACTCTCATTTGATATTTGATATTTGATATTTGACGTTTTTTTCAAAGTATGCCTCCAAGTATATATCTATACACACTTATAGGATATGGGTCAAAACAGGATATAAAAGGATATATACCCTGTCAAAAGCGGATATATCCTTTTTATTCGCAATAAATCCAATTTTTATACATTTATAACTTAGAAATGTTTTTTAAATGATCTCAAAGACTTTTGATTGACTAATGGGGCCTTAGACATACTTGGTAGACATGTCTAGATTACGTCTAGCCCCCTCAATATGAGAGCATAAATCTGAGTTCAATGGAATAGCCCTTTTTCCATGACAGAGTCAATATATTCGACCTACTGACTGGTATGAAGTGGGAAAAGTACTAAAAAGACTTTTGATTGACTAATGGGGCCTTAGACATACCTGGTAAACATGTCTAGATTACGTCTAGCCCCCTCAATATGAGAGCATAAATCTGAGTTCAATGGAATAGCCCTTTTTCCCTGACAGAGTCAATATATTCGACCTACTGACTGGTATGAGGTGGGGGGAGAGTGCTAAAAAGACTTTTGATTGTTTAATGGGGCCTTAGACATACTTGGTAGACATGTCTAGATTGTGTCTAGCCCCCTCAATATGAGAGCATAAATCTGAGTTCAATGGAATAGCCCTTTTCCCTGACAGAGTCAATATATTCGACCTACTGACTGGTATGAGGTTGGGGAGGAGGGAGGGAGAGTACTAAAAAGACTTTTGATTGACTAATGGGGCCTCAGACATACTTGGTAGACATGTCTAGATTATATCTAGCCCCCTCAATATGAGAGCATAAATCTGAATTCAATGGAATAGCCTTTTTTGCCTGACAGAGTCAATATATTAGACCTACTGACTGGTATGAGGTGGGGGGAGTACTAAAAACACTTTTGATTGACTAATGGGGCCTTAGACATACTTGGTAGACATGTCTAGATTATGTCTAGCCCCTTCAATATGAGAGCATAAATCTGTGTTCAATGGAATAGCCTTTTTTCCCTGACAGAGCCAATATATTCGACCTACTGAACGGTATGAGGTTGGGGAGATGGGGAGAGTACTAAATAGACTTTTGATTGACTAATGGGGCCTTAGACATATTTAATAGACATGTCTAGATTGTGTCTAGCCCCCTCAATATGAGAGCATAAATCTGAGTTCAATGGAATAGCCCTTTTCCCTGACAGAGTCAATATATTCGACCTAATGACTGGTATGAGGTTGGGGAGGGAGAGTACTAAATAGACTTTTGATTGACTAATGGGGCCTCAGACATACTTGGTAGACATGTCTAGATTATATCTAGCCCCCTCAATATGAGAGCATAAATCTGAATTCAATGGAATAGCCTTTTTTGCCTGACAGAGTCAATATATTAGACCTACTGACTGGTATGAGGTGGGGGGAGAGTGCTAAAAAGACTTTTGATTGGCTAATGGGGCCTTAGACATATTTGGTAGACATGTCTAGATTATGTCTAGCCCCCTCAATATGAGAGCATAAATCTGAGTTCAATGGAATAGCCCTTTTTCCATGACAGAGTCAATATATTCGACCTACTGACTGGTATGAAGTGGGAAAAGTACTAAAAAGACTTTTGATTGACTAATGGGGCCTTAGACATACCTGGTAAACATGTCTAGATTACGTCTAGCCCCCTCAATATGAGAGCATAAATCTGAGTTCAATGGAATAGCCCTTTTTCCCTGACAGAGTCAATATATTCGACCTACTGACTGGTATGAGGTGGGGGGAGAGTGCTAAAAAGACTTTTGATTGTTTAATGGGGCCTTAGACATACTTGGTAGACATGTCTAGATTGTGTCTAGCCCCCTCAATATGAGAGCATAAATCTGAGTTCAATGGAATAGCCCTTTTCCCTGACAGAGTCAATATATTCGACCTACTGACTGGTATGAGGTTGGGGAGGAGGGAGGGAGAGTACTAAAAAGACTTTTGATTGACTAATGGGGCCTCAGACATACTTGGTAGACATGTCTAGATTATATCTAGCCCCCTCAATATGAGAGCATAAATCTGAATTCAATGGAATAGCCTTTTTTGCCTGACAGAGTCAATATATTAGACCTACTGACTGGTATGAGGTGGGGGGAGTACTAAAAACACTTTTGATTGACTAATGGGGCCTTAGACATACTTGGTAGACATGTCTAGATTATGTCTAGCCCCTTCAATATGAGAGCATAAATCTGTGTTCAATGGAATAGCCTTTTTTCCCTGACAGAGCCAATATATTCGACCTACTGAACGGTATGAGGTTGGGGAGATGGGGAGAGTACTAAATAGACTTTTGATTGACTAATGGGGCCTTAGACATATTTAATAGACATGTCTAGATTGTGTCTAGCCCCCTCAATATGAGAGCATAAATCTGAGTTCAATGGAATAGCCCTTTTCCCTGACAGAGTCAATATATTCGACCTAATGACTGGTATGAGGTTGGGGAGGGAGAGTACTAAATAGACTTTTGATTGACTAATGGGGCCTCAGACATACTTGGTAGACATGTCTAGATTATATCTAGCCCCCTCAATATGAGAGCATAAATCTGAATTCAATGGAATAGCCTTTTTTGCCTGACAGAGTCAATATATTAGACCTACTGACTGGTATGAGGTGGGGGGAGAGTGCTAAAAAGACTTTTGATTGGCTAATGGGGCCTTAGACATATTTGGTAGACATGTCTAGATTATGTCTAGCCCCCTCAATATGAGAGCATAAATCTGAGTTCAATGGAATAGCCCTTTTTCCCTGACAAAGTCAATATATACGACCTACTGAATGGTATGAGGTTGGGGAGTACTAAAAAGACTTTTGATTGACTAATGGGGCCTTAGACATATTTGGTAGACATGTCTAGATTGTGTCTAGCCCCCTCAATATGAGAGCATAAATCTGAGTTCAATGGAATAGCCCTTTTTCCCCGAGAGAGTCCATATATTCGACCTACTGAGTGGTATGAGGTGGGGGGAGTACTAAAAAGACTTTTGATTGACTAATGGGGCCTTAAACATACTTGGTAGACATGTCTAGATTATGTCTAGCCCCCTCAATATGAGAGCATAAATCTGAGTTCAATGGAATAGCCCTTTTTCCCTGACAAAGTCAATATATACGACCTACTAAATGGTATGAGGTTGGGGGAGTACTAAAAAGACTTATATATTGACTCTGTCAGGGAAAAAAGGCTATTCCATTGAACTCAGATTTATGCTCTCATATTGAGGGGGCTAGACATAATCTAAACATGTCTACCAAGTATATCTAAGGCCCCATTAGTCAATCAAAAGTCTATTTAGTACTCTCCCCCCTCCACAACCTCATACCATTCAGTTGGTCGTATATATTGACTTTGTCAGGGAAAAAGGGCTATTCCATTGAACTCAGATTTATGCTCTCATATTGAGGGGGCTAGACACAATCTAGACATGTCTACCAAGTATGTCTAAGGCCCCATTAGCCAATCAAAAGTCTTTTTAGCACTCTCCCCCAACCTCATACCAGTCAGTAGGTCGAATATATTGACTCTGTCAGGGAAAAAGGGCTATTCCATTGAACTCAGATTTATGCTCTCATATTGAGGGGGCTAGACACAATCTAGACATGTCTACCAAGTATGTCTGAGGCCCCATTAGTCAATCAAAAGTCTATTTAGTACCCCTACCACTTCATACCAGTCAGTAGGTCGAATATATTGACTCTGTCAGGGAAAAGGGCTATTCCATTGAACTCAGATTTATGCTCTCATATTGAGGGGGCTAGACAGATTCTAGACATGTCTATCAAGTATGTTTGAGGGTCTATTAGTCAATCAAAAGTCTTTTTAGTTCTCCCACCTCATACCAGTCAGTAGGTCGAATATATTGACTCTGTCAGGAAAAAAGGGCTATTCCATTGAACTCAGATTTATGCTCTCATATTGAGGGGGCTAGACATAATCTAGACATATCTACCAAGTATGTCTAAGGCCCCATTAGTCAATCAAAAGTCTTTTTAGTACTCTCCCTCCCTCCTCCCCAACCTCATACCAGTCAGTAGTTCGAATATATTGACTTTGCCAGGGCAAAAGGGCTATTCCATTTAACTCAGATTTATGCTCTCATATTGAGGGGGCTAGACGTAATCTAGACATGTCTACCAAGTATGTCTAAGGCCCCATTAGTCAATCAAAAGTCTTTTTAGTACTCCTCCCACTTCATACCAGTCTGTAGGTCGAATATATTGACTTTGGCAGGGGAAAAGGGCTATTCCATTGAACTCAGATTTATGCTCTCATATTGAGGGGCCTAGACATAATCTAGACATGTCTACCAAGTATGTCTAAGGCCCCATTAGTCAATCAAAAGTCTTTTTAGTACTCTCCCTCCCTCCTCCCCTCCTCCCCAACCTCATACCAGTCAGTAGGTCGAATATATTGACTTTGCCAGGGCAAAAGGGCTATTCCATTGAACTCAGATTTATGCTCTCATATTGAGGGGGCTAGACGTAATCTAGACATGTCTACCAAGTATGTCTAAGGCCCCATTAGTCAATCAAAAGTCTTTTTAGTACTCTCCCTCCCTCCTCCCCAACCTCATACCAGTCAGTAGGTCGAATATATTGACTTTGCCAGGGCAAAAGGGCTATTCCATTGAACTCAGATTTATGCTCTCATATTGAGGGGGCTAGACGTAATCTAGACATGTCTACCAAGTATGTCTAAGGCCCCATTAGTCAATCAAAAGTCTTTTTAGTACTCTCCCTCCCTCCTCCCCAACCTCATACCAGTCAGTAGGTCGAATATATTGACTTTGCCAGGGCAAAAGGGCTATTCCATTGAACTCAGATTTATGCTCTCATATTGAGGGGGCTAGACGTAATCTAGACATGTCTACCAAGTATGTCTAAGGCCCCATTAGTCAATCAAAAGTCTTTTTAGTACTCTCCCTCCCTCCTCCCCAACCTCATACCAGTCAGTAGGTCGAATATATTGACTTTGCCAGGGCAAAAGGGCTATTCCATTGAACTCAGATTTATGCTCTCATATTGAGGGGGCTAGACGTAATCTAGACATGTCTACCAAGTATGTCTAAGGCCCCATTAGTCAATCAAAAGTCTTTTTAGTACTCTCCCTCCCTCCTCCCCAACCTCATACCAGTCAGTAGGTCGAATATATTGACTTTGCCAGGGCAAAAGGGCTATTCCATTGAACTCAGATTTATGCTCTCATATTGAGGGGGCTAGACGTAATCTAGACATGTCTACCAAGTATGTCTAAGACCCCATTAGTCAATCAAAAGTCTTTGAGATCATTTAAAAAACATTTCTAAGTTATAAATGTATAAAAATTGGATTTATTGCGAATAAAAAGGATATATCCGCTTTTGACAGGGTATATATCCTTTTATATCCTGTTTTGACCCATATCCTATAAGTGTGTATAGATATATACTTGGAGGCATACTTTGAAAAAAACGTCAAATATCAAATATCAAATATCAAATGAACTTCACGCTCGTCTGAATATTCTCTTATCAACTTTCAGAAATTAATTATGAGGTAGTAATCTTAAAGACGGTGGTATCATATAAGCGTTTTATATTAAATAAACTTGGAAACACATAAATATTTGTACACATTGATTTACTTCATACAAATCGGCTCCAGTGAGCGACAATGCCCTGCCGGGCGGATTATACAGCGACACCTAGCGGTTCCGATATTTAACACACCTTATATAACATAAGGAAGCATTAATACATGGAGTAATGATTAATACATACTGCGGAGCAATGAAGTGGTGTAAATCTTAACTATAGAGTATCTTTAGATAAATACGTCCTCAGTCTATTCATTGTGGCCGATACATTGCGCATACATTCATGAATATCCCACTTCGTCATATAAACAATATGAATTGCGAGGTACTATTATTTGACATATTAATATTAAGTTGTACAGAATTGGTTCTTAATGATCTCTGAGAACCAACCAACAAGATATACACAGTAATCGCACACCTCCTTCGAAACTATGCGTGCTTCAGGCTTTCGATCACATACATGATTTCAAGTTTTTTGTACTCGCATATATAGGTATCCAACTGAGGAATGCCAGTTCCATATTTCTTAGAACAGACATTGTACAAACTGACATTGAGCTCCTTGCAGAGTATTGCAGACTATATTTTAATGCCCATGCATTGTTTGACATTGTAAATTTAACTTCATGGACCATCGCTCATGTGATACCAGCTCACACCCAGGACTTATATGATAAGCTGGGATGTGGACTTGGCATTAACAGCATGCAAGGCAGAGAGGCAAAGCATACTGCCTTAAAGGAATATCTGGAGCACACAGCTGGAGTATCACATGAGAAGAGATGGGAGATTGCATTTAGGCATGAAAATGCTAGCTTGTTTTGGCTTCCAAAATTGAAGAACCAATATGTAGAAAATGTAAGAAAAGACCGAAACAAAATCATAACTGAGTTTAACAGTGACACAAATTGTACACAATGTGGTCTCAGGTATCAGAACCAGGAATTTTCCTGTATGCTTTGTTCAAACCCCACAATGGAGGAGATTAAACTTAGTTGCAAGCAGAGCAAGATCACAATGAATATGCATAAATTAATGTCAAAATCATAATATTATAGTTATTCCAGTTTTAAAATAAATAATTTGAGCAATCTCCTCCATCGTGTTTGAAATGGTGTTTTTATGACCCTTTCAGCAACTATGGCCATATCAGGTCGACTTTCGAGCCTTTTAACCAGTGTGAAAGTAACACTGCCGGCAGTGGGAGTCGAACCCACCACCTTCCGTCCTCCACTTATTTAACCAACAAAGGGACCAGCCCCAGAGCATAAGTGGAGGACTTAGTCGAACCGTAGCTTGTGACAATTGGCTCAAGGGCATATGTTTTGAAATGTTGATATACATAAATGTCTTAAGTCATAGCTGTCATACTCATCATACTTTCTTAGTCATGTGACCTTTGACCTTGACACATTGCCCTTGAATTCAAACGTTGTGAACATGCAACATCTCAATCATTATAAGAAAATAGAGAGTACTTCATATCTTCTATATATCGACACTATGTTTAAAAATGTTCTCCAAAACTGCCAGAAATATATGTTTCAAATTTTATACAGGGGTGAATATAGAGGTGAATATATTGTCATTGGATTTTCTTTGTCAGTGATGGATGATACCCAAGATACCCTATCATGCATAATGAAGACTGAGATCCCTGGTCATACATATTATGCTCAGTGTAAGTACCTGGTTTTTTTCTGAATACTTCAGCTAGGGTAGGTACATGTGTTGCTCTCTGCCTATTTTAGGTATCTGGAAGGTCCTACCATACAGAATATTTACCTGGAAGGTCCTACCATACAGAATATTTACCTGGAATGTCCTCTTTCTCAATGTTAGCATCTGGTACGCCCTTTCATGTAAAATAGGTACATAGGATGCACATCTGCTCAAAATACGTTACATGGTGTAAAACAGGAATACGGGGTGCCCTCTTGTGTGGAACAGGCATTTAAAATAAGAAATAGAAGAAAAATATATGCAAAAGATTTAATTGTATCTAATGAATTTAAATCACATGAAAATGTTAAAAAAATTAATGAAGAGAGTGTGCATATGGTATTTATTGAATATCGTCATGAATAAAGATATATTTACTACATTATAATGCGATTCTAGTATTGTGCCGACTAGTGGCCACCTATGGACATTTGGAGGTATAAGTACATGCCTATCCCTTGTGTACATATTCTTACTTCCTGTTTGCAAAATAGAGGCACATATCTTAATCCTGTTAGGATATTGTCACACAGGAATTACATGAAAATGTTGAAGTAAACAATATTATTGTCCAAAATGTTTGTGTTTTTTAGTTATTTATTTGTTCCAGCCAGTGTGGATCAAGCACATAGATTGTGTTTCACAAAAAACATAGCTAATCAATGTTGGGTGTCACCAACACACAATATCCGCGTTAAAATGCAATATAATGGGCGAGACTGGAATATCTCACAGCGTGTAACAAGTGAGTATTAAAACAAGGACAACCTGGAAAGTTGAGGACAATAATAAAATCGTAAAGGTAAAAGAATTGTCACGGTGTTGAACTCATTCAGGTTTTATGAAGAATACTGATAATTTAAAGTACCTTTTGTTAAGCAACTCATCTATAAGTCTGCCTTATCTTTACCTTGGAAAAATATTATCCAAATGGCCCGAATATCCCCAAAAGGAATATCTCTGTGACGTTTTGTGGTAATCCAGGCAAGGTTGTGCAGGTTAGAAAACCACGGAATGGTAAACATAAAATGTGCGAGATATTGATGTGAATCATACGATGTTTGAAACCACTCAATGTCTTTTATTACTTGGTGAGGGGAGAACTATTATCTCATTTTGTTAGTCCGTCATCTTTGACACTCTGGAGTTATTAGCTATAAGTAAGCAAGATATTTTATTTTCATGGGACCAATTATACTCGCATTTCATTCAAGAAAATCGGTCATAGAAATAAAAATAAATGAAAAAGTATACTCAGTAATTCCAAAGGGTCCTGAAATAAATCTTTTATAGTGTGATTGTGGGTATCCATCTTATCTTTCATGATTGGATTGTACAGAGGTTTTTGTGCATTTCCGATTTTGTTTCTACAGTTCCTGTGTATTGGTTTCAATGGGGCAATACGGCAACCTGCAATCAGCCAATATTTAAAAAAAAAACATCCACACATTTATTAAGTATATTCCTTTATTGATGGGAGTCGCACTGCACAGCACTGCATGATGTTGAATAAATTACGTAATATCTTCCAAAAATGGGCTAATAAATGAATGGAATGCAACATAGGCAAAGCAAGGCTTTCAATATACATCATATTTTGGCAGGTAACAAAAAAAACAATGAAACTCGAGTATTACAAATCTTGGAATAAGATAAGTTCCTTGATTTTTGAAGGTATGGGAAGCAAACTTACATTTCTTTTCAATGTTTCTGACTCACCCAGTACCATTCTAATCTTCAGTCTACTGATGTCTTTCAAAGATTTCGGAGTTTTAAGGATGTCTAAAAATTTCTCATACTCTTCTTCATGTGAGTCAAGAAAGCCGATTACTTCCGGTCTGATTTTTAACCATGGAACTTCCAGACAAGGCCCTTCATCATCATCTTCAAAATACAGAGAGTTGTGCAACGAACATCCAGCCCGCAGTATCATCGCTGCGATTTCAAACTCTCCCGTCCCCAGCGATATTTCAAGAGGCGTGTAATCCCAGGCAAACACTCTGCATCCGTTACTTGGGGTATCCAATTTACAGTTTAATTGTAGCAATAGTTTTACGACATCTGCATGACCTTTCCACACCGCCAACCACAAAGCGGTTTCATTATACCATGTCGTTAAATTGATATCAGATCCGGCTTGCAGTAAAATCTCGACAGTTTCCCTAACACCAACAACCGCCGCTAAATGGATTGCTGCTTCTCCCCTTTCTCCACAAATCTCGTCTTTGTCCACCTGGTATTCCAGCAAACGAGACGTGATGGTAGGGGAGTCTGCCGCCATGAAGAGGGCCGTGTAACCCCAGCTGTTACGCATGTGAGGATCCGCTCTGTTTCCTTAAAAGAAAAGAAAATAGTGATTAAACAGGAATTATACTTCTAATAATAAAATTAACTGTGCAGATTTTATTTTCTCCAGTCTGGTGAATAGTCAATAGTAATTGTGTCACAATTCAAAGGTGAAGGTATTTTATGAGTCGATGAATTAATCTGTTGTCTGCATTTCTATTAAATTCAACAAAATATGTCATACATCCAAAAGGACTAATCCATTTGGTATCCCTAAAAATAATTCGGTATCTGATGTTATAATAATAGGATAGATTCCAAAACATGTACTCAGTAATAAGTCGACCACTGCCTCCTGGCCATAGTGACAGGCGACCGTGAGGGCCGACGAGCACTTGTCTGTCTGTCTGTTGATGTCAGCTCCTGCCTGCAGGAGGCGCTCTACTATGGTCACGTGACCGTACTCACAGGCGCGCATGAGCGGCGTCTGTCGTATGCGCTGGCGGAGTACCTCTATATCACAATTCACAGAAATTAAGTAGTCCACCAACTCCAGGCAGCCAACTTCACATGCCACGTGCAATGTTGTACCTGCAACATATTAAAATATAGTTGGAAATGTGCTTTATTAACGATACAATTGGATTTGTCAATTTCCACGCGTAATATCCACCCTGACATTCTTGGCATTCATAAGATCAAGAATGCTGCATATGTCGTAAATGATTTTGATAAATCCGAAAATATAATTTTTTATAGATGTGCATTTGGAAATTGCTTATCCTAAAAATATTTTATCACAATGTTTGATAATTAAAAATTCACATCCTCTTTACGTCTCAAGACGTACATATTGATCATGTGAAGTACACTGTCGCTATGTTATCAATAAAAATTGTTTTTGAAAAAGAGAAATTCATGCTGGGTACAAGACTATCACCCCATTTCACATAATATTGTTCATAGTTTCTCTTTTTGTCATTTGATGAATAACATTAAGTTTTTGTTTTCAACTATTCATAAACTAGGCTTCATAAATTATGACGTATAAACTAGACTTTTGTGTAACTTATAAGATCTTGTGACGTATAAACTAGACTTGTGTGTAACTTATAAGATCTTATGGCGTATAAACTAGACTTGTGTGTAACTTATAAGATCTTGTGACGTATAAACTAGACTTGTGTGTAACTTATAAGATCGTATGGCGTATAAACTAGACTTGTATGTAACTTATAAGATCTTGTGACGTATTCAACATACCAATTTCCGGATCAAGGTTGAGATTGACGTCAACTCCAACATCTGTGAAGACCTTGATGATGTTGACCCTACCGCCCTCTGCCGCCGTGGTCATAGCTGTATACAGGAGCTGGTCCTTCGCCCTCTCTCCCTCTCGGCACTGGCCCAGCAGCACCTGCGTCAACACGCGCACCTGCAAACATAACCGTCCCTACCTCAACGTTCTACA
Organism: Amphiduros pacificus; assembly: GCA_949316495.1. Lineage (NCBI taxonomy): Eukaryota > Metazoa > Annelida > Polychaeta > Phyllodocida > Hesionidae > Amphiduros > Amphiduros pacificus. The sequence goes on along the minus strand of OX439002.1, from coordinate 8,775,244 downwards.
CCTGTGTACTGTTAAATCTAGTGCAATTAGTTGCATTTTTTTAAATTATAAGTTTCCCTGCTTTCTTGTATTTTGACATAGAAAACTAAGAATTGTTTATAAATAAAGTACAACTGAAAAAATGTTCTACAATGCAGTTTGCAAGTAATGCAAGGCTTATTCGTTCAGCAAACGCAACGCACCAACTTCACACTTCCGTTTTCACAGGCGACATCTAGCGGTGAGAAGCCGTTGACATTTCGTTGGCGAAGGTCTGCACCATGCTCGAGAAGCAGTCGAGTGACGGGTATGGACTCATTGAGCACTGCTGCGTGGAGCGGGGTGTTATCCCGGTAGTTGGAGAGATTAGGGTCTGCACCTGTGAAACAGTTATATTGTTTATATGAGTGTCCCATGCTCTGTTTACACCACACAAAAGTACATCAAGCTCTTGTACATGTACTTGGCAGTCTAATTGTTTGCGCCAAACATGAATTTCCTGCTACACTGTCAACCAGATAGGATTTAAGCTCAGAAAATCCCTCATATAAAAAAACCAATATAATATTTGTTTTCTGTGTCCCGGGATTCAAACTCAGGACCTATAGCACAGGAGACAGACATGTTACCTACAAAACCACCCCCGCAAAAAAATCAAAAACAAAAAAATAATAATAATAAAAACACTGCACAAAATTGTATAAATAGGAAGACCCTGTTCAAGAACACACATGGTTTTCTGTCTGCACTATTTCAGACAAACTCTCAAAGTTAAAACCCGGGTAAACCTTTCTTAATGAGCACAGCATTATCTCCTTTTCAAAGAAATCTTTCTTGTCTGTGATATCAATTCCATAATGGTCTTCAAAAATGATATTTGTGAGATATAAAATACCTAACAATAATGGAGAGAGAGGGGTTCTGACAGGTATAATGTGACCTTTATGGTGAGGTCAGGACAGGGAACAAAGGGCAGTATGATCCTGGACTCACCATTACTAAGCAGCCTCCTGACGATGTTTTCATCGTTCACTTGCACTGCGGTAAACAAAACTCGGGAAACCACCAACTTACGCCTCCTAGGATCAGACTTATGGCGTGAGAATTCCAGAAGTTGATCCAGATATTCTATGTTGTGCAGACGTGCCAGCTCACTGAGAACTTCCTCAAACTCATCAAAATGCAGCGACATTGTGACGAGGTAGTCCCCTGTGTCATATTGATGGCGGTCCGGGTCCCAGTCCTCAGCGAAGGGCCACGCCATGGTGCTTTTTTTACTCCTGACTGCCCGGTACCTGTAGCCTGGTGTTCTATTGTGGGCACCAGGTGAGAGGGGGGGAGTTGGCAAGCAGGCAAGATAGGGGGTTTGCAGAAGTGTGAGTGGTAGGCCCCTGACTCACACCTCCACTGCCAGAAGGCAGGCTGAACCAACACGCCACTGTCAGAAACCACCTCGCCCAACTGGCAGAAGCGACATTATGGCTTGTCAAATATAGCCAGTGAAGCGAGCTGTTTATAACAGTACTGTTCCTGTTTTCTGGACACTAAACAAATAAAAAAGGAATATTGCTATATTTTCTCAGCTCTAGACAATCTCGGTGGTTTCTTTGGAAACAGCATTTTAGAAATTTACTTGCCCTTTGGTAATATTAATTGTTTTGCACTTGAAACATAGTGGTTATTTATATTAAGTTGATGTGGTTATATCCAACAAATATACATCCCTTGCCCTTGTATGTGTTATGTTTGACATTTAGCTTTCTTGTTGGAGCAATGAGGTTTTTTAGATGATAAGAGCTTGTAGACTTTGTAGGTGATGAAATAAGTGTGAATGTTAGATGGAGGCTGTGCCCGGGATATCTGTTTGTTAGGTATGCTGTTTCTTTCTCTTTTTCTGAGAAAGAATAAAATGATTTTTACTTGCATTATGGGAATGCCTTCAAGGTAACGTTTTCAATTGTCAATGAAGACTACGGGGCAGTTTTGTTTCCCAGGTGTCCAAGACTAATATTTACATAATATAATATGTTAATTAATGATGTTACTAATTATTTGATATTATTAAACATAATATTTAAGTGGTCGCACACCACATACAGCAGATTTACGTTTACACCAATTTTTAAAAGAAACTAAATGAGAATATTTAATGCATTAATTTGAAATTTATTTTGAATGACATAAACGATACCAGGACGTGTTATTCCCTGACGAGAATATATTAAACTTTGACAGGAAGGTCTTGGGCGTGGTACAGCATGTGCATTCGCCCGTATCATGTTCATATGTGATACTGGTAGTGAAAACTAAAACATGGCGGCTGTAAGTTGGTCGAGATATGCCTAACAAATCGTGAATCAAGTTGACTGTGTTTAAGAAAGGCAATGCTCAACAAAAAACAAAAATCAGGAAAAATGAAATTTGTTCTTGAATGAACAATATATTTTCAAAGCCTGGTTTCCATGCAGAGTTACATATATCTATTAATGGGGGATCAATAACTCGAGAATCCATGACCTCAATAACCTTGTTTAGTCCACAAAAACACACTCATGGTAATGCAAAAGTCGTAACCCCTTGGCAGCTTCTGTAAGTGATATCATAATTCAGGCATGTGTCCTGAATAAAACCAACATCAAGGGGATAAAATGAAGAACTAATAAAGTTAAAATCATTAACTTAGTCCCTCTACTTCCACTTAGAATCCCTATAGCAGACCTGGTCTGTTATTGGTATTGTTATTATTATTATTATTATTATTATTATTATAATTATTATTATTATTATTATTATTATTATTATTATTATTATTATTATTATTATTATTATTATTATTATTATTATTATTATTATTATTATTATTATTATTATTATTATTATTATTATTATTATTATTATTGTTATTGTTATTGTTATTGTTATTGTTATTGTTATTGTTATTGTTATTGTCATTGTCATTGTCATTGTCATCATCATCATCATCATCATCATCATCATCATCATCATCATCATCATCATCATCATCATCATCATCATCATCATCATTATTATTATTATTATTATTATTTGATAAAAAGCAAGAAAATAGACCAGTCATATAAGATTTAATAAATGTCGATATGAGGGTGTACAACTGCTTGCTTTGTGAGTTTTAACATCTGTAAAATGGATTTTTCATTTCAATGTAACATATGTTGTCCAGTATGTACCGAGTTGAGTGTGAAGAATATGTTATCTCCTACTGAACATATCGGATATTTATTTACTGACCCCGAACGAAACATGATGGGGGCACGGCGCGTGATGTGTACACAGCAATTGTTTTGTTTTACGCACTATATCTGCCCTCCACAGCAGGACTTCTTTATCATATCAGTCCCTGCCAAAGAATTGAGCGCAAGTCATCAGTAGTCATAAAAATCTGGCTGTTTACTGATTGGTGAGGAATAAATGCTCACTGAAATTGATTCTCGTTTGTTCTGACAGCTGTATTGATCAGTCAGTTTATGTGTCAGACACGTGGTTACAATTTCTGGCCCCATTTTCATTTGGGCAATTCCAGATTAAGAATGGTATCCAATATGGGCCAATGGCTGCAGAGGTCGTTATCTCTGTAATGCAGAGTACTCTATATACTAATCTGGCTTGTTCTACCGCACATCACAACTGACCTATAGCCGTGTTATCTATGTGGAGCTGTGCATATCTATCATAGAGGCAGATAAGCGGATCCACCATAGACAGCCATTTATAACTTTGCTATCAAATTCTGGGAATAATACTGGAGCATTCAATCTTGCATATTTCTCAGAAATAATGGCATCTTTGATGACGTGGAAACATGGAGCTATATATCTTGGCTGTATTGCAGTTGGACTCATCATTTTCTACGTTTCCATGGTTAATAAGTATACGATAGTTCAGTGCCCCATATGTACAGGTGAGTCGCCATTTTTTCAATCAGAAACCACAAATTCAAACTTAAGGAATGGTTGTGGATTACCTTTGGTTCAGCGAATAAATGAAAATAGTGATATCTATCTTTGTTTTACAAATTTGAGTTGTGCAGCTGTCTTTTCCGGTACATCAACGCGATACCAAATGTCTATGAATAAACAAAAGACCTATAACATCTGATATCGATTATTCAATTAATAACAGATGGCATCTATAGATAATTATTCTCATTTAACAATGTTCTTGATGATCACCGCACTATAACCAGAGCAGACGTGTGTGTTGCCTATTATGGTTTAGTGCAGCATATATTATACACATAACATCCTTCTTTTAGTATAGCGAAGATCAAAGTCCATTTCATTCATCACTAGATATTTGATAAGGGTTTTTTGTGTGTGCTTAATATGTTTATAGTTACAATCCTGGTTGTGTATGAAATGAGCTATTCTGTCTTAATGTGTGCACATGACGCCTCAGCAACCCATTGATCACTAAAAGTAGAATCATTATTCTTTGATGCGTTGTGTGTAACCTGACCGATTGCAGCATGCAGACTGTTGAGTGGGACTATTTCTGTAGATCATGATATATGATATTATTTGGGCCCATTTTATAGATGTAGATCTCCATCAGATGATACAGTATCCATTCCAATATTAATACAAAATTGTTACCAACCCCCAGAATGTTTTTGGTTTAATTTCCACTTTACAAATATTCAATAAAGTACTGTAGTATATTCGTCAGGTGATTAACATTCTCGCAAACATCTTTAAAAAATATGCTGACAAATTGTAATTTCACTTCTTTGGCCGTTAGGATATTTGATCTCTAAATGACCTAAAATGTCCAAAATAAAATGACCAAAATAATTTTTTTATTTCATTTGACATCAGCACTCTTAAATAATTAAAATGATACAATGCTATATATCTAAAGATACGATCAATAATCCTTCTCTGACCCCAATAATGTAAGCCAATTTCACTGGGAAGTCAAATTCCTACCTACATTCAAAAAGGGCATTTCTTCGGTTATTAAATCAGACCCACTTTTCAACATTTATATTATTGGAATTGACATTTTTACATAAAAATAAGATGGTCTACACCGGTCGCTTTCAATGGTCAATGTATTCCCATTTCCGGGCATCTTTTTGCCAAGTTCTGGACTTGGCTCTGGATACTGTCAGTGATTTACATTGGGTATTGTTAAATGGTGTTTAGCACATGCTGCACTGTCCTGAGGCTTTTCACTTTTCATAGGTTTGTGTTAAAAATCTTATTATTATTGTTTTAAAATGAATCTCTTTTCAGAGTTTATTATTTTACATGTCAACCAAGTATAGTGTTCATAAAAAAAACTTTTCGTTTCCAGACTCGAATGCTAATCTACAAGAAGCTCGGCGCGAGATTCAAACTGCCCCCAACTCGACGGACTCGCATTCTGCAGAGCGTTCGGCCACAAAACCCATTGAGGAAATTTTAAACAGTATTAATTACCCACCAGATTCCAAACACATGCTTACAAAATGGCTGTTGTCATGGCAACAAGAGATTAGAGAGGAGATTAATGAGTTGATCGAGGTAAGTAGTTAGACATGATTTATAAAGAACTCTGTGCAATTTGATTTTCATAATTTGCATTTAAGATTTATGAGTTTGCATTGGCACAAAAATCTACCATTTCCAGGTTAAAGATTCACAGCATCCAAATTCCAGAGGGGAATCTCAGAGTATAAGATGTTTTGCTTAGGAGCCGCTCTGATTGGCGGAAGCCCTCTCCTGTATGCATAGACTATTAATAGACAGGTGGAAGCCCTCTCCTGTATGGCTAAAATATTAATAGATTGGTGGAATCCCTTTAGGGCATGCTGGGGTATCCAATTTAGTTTTTTATATATCGACTTTGCTGAAAGTATTTTAACATAATACGTTTTTATCAACATTTCAAATGAATTATATAAAGATGAAGTATTCAACAGGTGAGATTTACAAACAAGTGTTGATTTAAAAAAAAAATTAAGCTCGCGCAGTTGCAACAAGAGAAAATAAGTTTAGACTGGATTTTGACAAAAACAAAACATTCTCAACAAAATCTCGAAGCAAACGTGAACTAAACGAGATTTCAGATCTTCCAGCAAATCCAAATCACTTTTAAATCGACCATGTTTTCAATGCTCAAGTGCCATATGATGGTGTAAACTGGAAAATCAGCATCAAAACATGGCTGCCATGGACCGATAATACGAGTAGACTACATAGACTTACAGCTTAATCATCTTGAACCCTCAAACATCTAGCCCCAAAGACAAAACAAACGTGAGCGAAAAATGACATCATGGAATCTAACAGGAATTCCTGTTAGATTGAACAAAATGACCGCTGACCTCAACCAGACCTACTGGATCGCACAGGTTTATCTGCTGCTAGATGGAGTTGGCTGGTAGACCGGCTACCACTTAGCTGAACATATTCTTTTATCATGAGTTTCTATTAGCATTTAAAATTATTACAATAAAGATGAAGTATTCAATATGTCAAATTTAGAGAAAATGACATAACAAAGTCTCTTACAGATTGAACAAGATGGCCGCTGGCAGCCTGCCGGGGCTGGAATGCAGAGATTTCAAAATCCAGCTTCCGGAAAGTGATTGAGAGAGTAAACCAATAAAATGATTTTATTTAATATTCACATTCAGGCTCTCTCCTCATATTGCAATCACAATACAACACAACACAGTGGCTGATTCCGTACAAGTAGAAATAGTAGTGATGCTGAAAAGTATATTAATTTGTTGCTTATTCTGCAAAAACTGGCTTCCAAAAATGCTTCGGGTAGAGTGTATACATTGTAGTGCCGGGCACAGCGAGGTCATATGTTTTCCAAGGTTTCCTTGCACCCTCTAAAATTGACATTCTTCAAGCTTCAATCTCCACTCTTCCCTTGAAAGTCTCCCCTTTGACCAATCTCTTTTTCTTCAAAATGTGAGAATCGCATTTTTTCCTCAAAGTTGGCATTCTTAATATATTTTCTTCCACTCAAACTTGGTATCCCCGATATTTTTCAACTTTCCCCTACCTCTTTTCTTGAATGGATAATGGCCCGTCCCTTAACAGCATGAATTTGCAAAACGTACCGTAACAGGTACTAATTTACCACCATCATTTGCAAATCCATTTCCATAAGGCAAATCTCAACATTTATTGCAATCTAAATGGGTGACGTAAGGTTACATTGTGAACAAAATACACCAAGGAATTAGCCGGTCTAACATCTAACTCCATCTAGCAGCAGATAAATCTGTGCGATCCAGTAGGGCTGGTTGGGGTCAGTGGTCATTTTGGGCAATCTACCAGGAATTTCTGTCAGAGCTCTTGATGTCATTTTATTTAAACCTGACCCAGTGAATACTTCATCTTTATATTAATAATTTTAAATGTTAATAACAATAATAACAACATATATTCAGCTGAGTGGATTCTGATTGGTTTATTTCAATGAATATTTTGAATGGCTAGACTATCAATAAACTGGTGGAATCCCTTTAGGCATGAAATTAAGATATCAAAACTTGTTTTTCATATGTCCACATATTGCCATTTTTTAATACTGAATAGACTTTTTGCATCCTCTGCCCAAACCATCTGCATCCTCTGCCCAAACCATCTGCTGAGGGTCCTCCTACTTCTTTCTCCAACCAAAAAAAATCTCTGACAAGATGATATCTCCGCTGATCTGGTCAGAACTGATTGTAATATTAAGGAATCAGCAGAGAACCTTCATTTCATCTCAACCCTCTCGGATGGTGTGCAGGCCGCCGATCACGTTGTGATTATTCTCACTTCGCTGGCATTGGTGAGGATGGATGTGTGTTTTTTCATAAGTTTATGTATCTACCATTAGGTCGAAGGGGCCTACTGTGGCTGTACTCACGAGATCCAAATTGGTTCATGTAACCATATCCAAATTGGTTCATGTAAACAGATCCAAATTGGTTCATTTAACGTACAAAGCATTTCGCAACAAATTCTCCTGACCAGAGACTATTTTTTCCAAAATAACCTTCATGCTTTATTCATGACTGAGACATGGTACCATGAAAATGATGACAGGGTCAGGAAAGAACTGGAGGAGGGGCCCTCAAGTTTCACTCCTTCCCCAGAAGGGGGCGCTCTGGAGGAGGCCTAGGGCTTCTACACCGGGAGGAACTCCCCTTTACAACCAATAGACTGAACCTCCCGTTGGTAAAGACAATGGAGCTCATGAAATCATCCATACTAATCAAGGGAAAACAATGACCTTTGTGGTTATTTACAGACCAGAACCCTGTGATAAGAATAGGTATACCTACTCTGAGTTCTATAATGAGTTCACCCAACTTGTAGCTCACTCCTCCAGTCATGAGGTCGTCTTCCTGGGTGACTACAATTTCCATGAAAACAAACCCACCAAAGGAGATGTTATAAGGTTCATGGATGTTCTATCAACCTTTGACTTGAATCAATAGGTGACTGAACCTATCCACAGATTGGGTAATACCCTTGATTTAATTATTACTTTTAAAGCATTCATGAAACCTGGAAGGTTCCAGGCGATTTTACAGTGGTTTTAGGTATCTGAAAACAATATATGATCTTAAAATTGACATACATACAGGCTATCTGTCTAAAATCCACTAAAGAACATCTGCACTGAGAATTATGATTTTTTGTGACCACCAAGTACTGCCAGTACTAAACAAGAAGTGTGTTGTGTGACCTTGACCTTTGCACTGTCAAGGGGATCCGTAAGTCACAGGAGGTGTTGTTCACCAATTGTCAAAATTGGAGCAACACATTTTCTGCCATTTTTTTCCACTATTTACAGAATGAATTGGAAGATAACACTCATCATGATGATAGTGGCTTTTCTTGGCTTTCTTTTGGTGGTAATATAATTATAAACGGATGAATATTTATGAAGTTATAAATGGAGAAAAATCATTATTTTTTATATTATATATGTTTGCAAAAAAAGCTTTAAATAATTCTATACAGCCCAGTTTTTAAGGTGGAATTCATGCAGCCTTTGATGTCTTCCTATTCAGTGGTGTGAAAAACCCCAAATTTCATCAAAGAGGGTCAAATCATAAATTTTACTGATACCAATTATCGGCATTCACAGTTTTGCCATTCAAAGTCCTTGTGATTTAAGGCCAAACCAGTGATCAAAGGGTTTAATGTCACTTTTTCAATATCACGGCCTTTATGTTAAGGGGGATTCCATGCAGCCTTTGAGTCATGTCTTCCCTTTTTGACAGAAAGGGTTTCACATGCATAAGATACTTTTCCCATAAATGGTATACTTTTCCCATAAATGATATATCTTTCCCATAAATGATATATCTTTACCATAAATGATATATCTTTCAAATAAATGATATATATTTCACAACCATAAGATATTTGTCACAACCATAAAATATTTTTCCATGAGTTATTTCATTGATTCCAATAATATTAAAATAATCTTATGCTGTTCTGAAGTATACTCCTGGCAATAAATTGATAAATTGCACAAAACATCTCCACCCTGTTTCCCAAGCTGGACAACTGGTAACTCATTAGGTGTTTACACGAGATCACAGACCAGCTAAACAAAGCTTGTTGACAAAGTGTTAAATTGCTGGTGTAGGTTTCAGCAGACAACTGATCAACTTTCATGTGCCACAGAAAGTTGTTAACAGGGAATATTTTGGGTACTACTACATAAAAGCACTGTTAAGGGTATAAACATTCATGTTATGTCAAGAAAATATGTCTGAAAGTCAGGTTTCATGAATGCTTTAAGGGGAACATATCTCTCAGAAATCATCTGGTAGATGCCACTGGCCGTGGCGCAGTTGGTTAGAGTGCCAGCTTATTAGCACCAGTTCCTCTGTGGTGATCCAAAGGTCGTGGGTTCGATCCCCGGCCGTGGCGAGGTTGAATTCATGATACAATTTCACACATGAGCTGAGGCCTGTGCGCGAAGGGTTAACCCGTTGTCCTTGTAAATCTGTGACCGGGTGGGTTGTCATGTCAAGGACCTGCGACATGACAATTCAGTGAGGCAGCACTATATCTGCTACAAGTAGGTCTCATCATGAAATGACCGAAATAATGTTGAAAGTGATGTAAAGCCCCAAAACAAAAAAAAACAAAAACAAAAATCATCTGGTAGATGAATATCCTATCTGATCACAAGATGACCATATTTACCCTGGGTATCACTACCCCGAAAACCCTCAAGAAATCCATTAGATATAGGAAATATAGGGATTTGAATCTGCAATCCCTTGGGGATGATATTGAATCCTTCATCTCGCATGATTCAGCATGGGAGGACCTATCCCTATACAACCTGGTTGATTTCCATGACAGTAAACTTACTGCATTAATGGACAAACATGCTCCTTTTAGAAATGCCAGAGTTTCCTCTGTAAACCAGTCCCCTGGATGAATGAGAGAATAATGCACGAGAGGTCTCTCAAGAAGAGATTAGAGAGGAAATTGAACAAAACAGGACTTCACATTGACAAAGAATTGTATAATATCCAAAGGAATAAATATAATTCTTTCCTGAAGTCATCCCAATCTGGATAACTTAGTCGAGGAAAATAAACATGACCCTAAAAAACTATTTAGGGTCATTGATTCAGATATGCCGAAGATAAAATCGAAGCAATTAGAAATAATATGGACAGTATACTGCTAGATCCAAATCTGACACCAGGTGGCACTACAAACAATAGCTTGCGATAGCTAGATAGTTTTATGCCTCAGGAAATTGATGATGTACAAAGATTAATCAAGAGGTCAGCAAGGAAGTCATGTGAGCTTGACCAAATCCCGGCCTGGCTCCTATATGACCTCATGGAGGATCTCCTACCAATCATTATTGCTATCATTAACAAATCACTTATGAATCCAGCAGTATCGGATAACATGAAAATAGCTATTATCACCCTGGCCTGCTATTGAAGAAATTAGGTCTGGAACTCATTGAGAATAGCTATAGACCCGTCAACAACCTGACTGGAATGGACTTCCTGACAAATTCCAATCAGCCTATAAGGAATTTCACAGTACTGAGACGGCATTACTTAGAGTGCAGAATGATATTCTGCATGATATGGATAATAGAAAGTCTGTTATCCTTCTGTTATTGGACCTCTCTGCTGCCTTTCACACTATTGACCATCAAATTCTATTTGATAGATTGGAATCAAGATGTCAAGATCACGATCACACATTGTCATCGATTCGATCATATCTCTCAAATAGGAAGCAATGTGTGAAAGTGGGGTCCCAGAGGTTTTTGTTTGTTTATTTGGGGTTTTACATCACTTTCAACATTATTTCAGTCATTTCGTGATGAGACCTACTTGTAGCAGATATAGTGCTGCCTCACTGAATTGTCATGTCACTGGTCCTTGACATGACAACCCACCCGGTCACAGATTGACAAGGACAACGGGTTAACCCTTTAAGCACGGGCCTCAGCTCATATGGGAAATTGTATCATGAGTTCAATCCCGGCACAGCCAGGGTTCGAACCCACGACCTTTGGATCACCACATCGGAACTATCTACATGTCTCCTCTGGGTGACATCCTATCCAAGTATAGCCTTAACAACCATATTTATGCCGATGACACTCAGATTTATATCCCTGTGGACCATATCTCCAGTGAACAAGTGGCAATTAGCAGAGATTCACTTGAAAATTGTGTTAGGGAAGTCAGAACTTCCTAACTGCTAACAAAATGTAGATTAGGGAAGTCAGAACTTCCTAACTGCTAACAAAATGAAGATAAATGATGGAAAAACAGAAATGCTAATCTGAACTGACAAATACAATACTGCTAGCAGTAATGTCGTACCTGATTCCATCAAGGTGGGCGACGCTCAAATACAACCAAGTTAGTCAGTAATTGACCTTGGCATCACTTTTGACTCCAAAATCTTTCAGATTTTTGGTATTGATTTTAATTTTGTCAACAGGGGGCATGACTGCCCAAAGGTCAATCAACCTTAAATGACGTAAGTGGTAAGACAGACTTGGTTTAAACTGGCTGAAACAGTTTTTATCCTCGGCCTTGACATGACAAAAATGGTTAAATATGGTCAGAACCGAATTTCAGGAAATTACTGCAAGGTATTTATTATTTATAATACATTTCAGGAAAAAGTGTCTGATGATGATCCTCGTCTTATAAAACATATCAGAAAGGTTCTGGTGCCTCCAGCCTCTCACAAAATGATTAAATACAGCAGAGGGCCCATGAAAACGCCACAGGTCAACGAGGTAATAGATGTCCTCAAAGGAAAGGTAAAAAGCCAATGTTTTCTATGACTCAGATAGGAGAATGCTTTAATGGTTAATTTTAATATTTTACAATAATTGTTTGCTTCTTTATCCTAATATATCAATATCTTCTTTTTAGAAAAACGGATTTTTCATAGAAGCAGGGGCATTAGATGGTGAGCGATCATCCAATACTTTATATCTTGAGGCAGAATATGGTTGGACCGGATTGTTGGTGGAAATGGATCCATTTTTTTACACACAGATAATGGGCAGAAACAGACGATCTCATAGCATCAACGCCTGTCTCAGCCCTGAGAGACATCCGCTTCAAGTAAGCCAATTCTCGCATCACAATATATGTTAGGGCCTGTATTGTAGCAAGATAATCTTAGTTCAAGGTGACCTTCCACTTTTCATGTGAAGAAGCCTTCCATGTCAAGTTGCCTGGTGTCCTAACATGGGAGGTAATTTGACATGGAAGGTATCTTCATATGGAAGGTATATTCACATGGAGGAAAGTATGAAAGATTACAAACGTGAACTAGTATCCTGCTGAGACCATAAGCTTGTTGAGATTAGTGGGTTGAAGTTACCTTTTCAATGTCCTTTCACGACAGCAATATAACCTTGTGGACAAGTTCCTGAAAGTTTGTGGGAGGTTCACTGCGATAGTGCCCTTGTCTGTGGCATTATGATTATATCTCCGTGATTCTATGAGAAAAAAAATCACTTCACAATATATCAAAACATCAACATTTGTTCCATGTTTGTCAACAATTGTGATTTGTTAATGATACATGACTCATAAAGCTATGTGACATGTTAAGTTATGAAAATCGCGCTCAGGAAATTTAAATTTAATTCGTTAAATTTACATCTTCCAATTTTAGTTGGCCTTCAGCGAATCCGGTAAGGGAAGTGGAAAATTAAACACCAAAGCAAACTTGGAAAGGGCGCCAAATGCAGCAGTGTGCTACCCACTGTACTCCATCCTTCTGGCAATGAATGTCACCAAAGTCGATTTCTTCAGTTTGGATGTGGAAGGATTTGAAATGCCTATACTAAAAACAATACCCTGGGAGAAGATAGATATAAGCGTTTTAGCGGTAGAGTATGTTCATGGAGATAAAAGCTCATATTCAGACTATATGAAGGATAAAGGATATAAAGTACATAAGGATATTCATCATCATGTACCCTCACAAACGTTATATGTGGATGACTTTATATTTGTTAAGAATTGATCTGCATTAAAGATAGCATTTTTATAGTGAATTATGTGTAAAATATGTTTTGACTGAGTTTGTCTTGTTTTTCTAGCCCAAAGAAAACCATATTTTCTTGCCATTTTAAAAAAATTATACAAAGAAGGAAAATATTGAGTTAATTCTTGTCAATGTGTATAATCTTAAGAAATAGATTTTTTTAAAGAATTTTAATTATTTTCATAGAATATACAATACCATGTCTTAAAGTTTTAAAATAAGACTATTATTTAAGGTAAACATAGAGCATTATTTTTTGCAACTCCTTTGATTATGGTCGTCAATTAAAAATGAATGAATGAATTCTTAATGGCACATCGACACATTATGGTCATTTAGTACCATTTGGGAATGGATTAAAAACTTGTGAAATGTGAATAAGTGTAAAAACATACAATACAGTTAAACGTAAACATCACATTTAAAAGACCCTAAATCATGGTGAACATGGTGTCTTAAGTAGATGCTAAGCTGGCAATTAATGCCAACCCAACACTACTCCACCCTTAAAAATGATTAAACAGGCCAATTTCTTTTAGGGGTTTGACGGGAAACACATTCAGGCTGATCTTCACTTTTAAACAAATAACCATGTGTTAAGTGACTGTGTCCAATTCGAATACGTGTTAATACTGCTTCTTCACGACATATCTTACAGCATGAGTAATGATATTTACCTTATGTAGGTTTTATACTGTAAAGCTTGGTATGTACAGCTTCATCCCACTCAAATTGCCACTTGTATCTACAAAGCATGAATGTTTTCTATATTCAGGTGGAATGCCTAAATTTAATTTAATTTATCAATTGCTGTTTTTGCTGCTGTATCAGCTGTTTTGTTTCCGTTTCGTTTCTTTTTCTGGTCAACCATTAATATGTCATGTCTCTCCAGCACGTTTTGTGTTAGTGGATTCTGATTTTGAATTGATTTTGAGTTGATTTTGAATCAGAAAAAATCAGAACATTTTGTTTGCTGGAGGTTGCCCACAAGGTTAAATAAATAGCATTAAGCTCTGCAGAGAAAATGAGGACTTGTCAGGCAGTCACTCAGAATAAATGTGTCCTTGTGTGATTGCTGACGCTGTAGCTTTTCCCTCACAGTAAAAAGCCATCGGTGTCAATACATTGGAAACCTATGTCAACTGATTTGATCTCATTATATCTATTTATGTACAAAGAAGGGTCTGTATAGTCCTTTGAATCTGCAAGTGACAAATTAATATTAGGTTTGTATATCCAAGGTGGAGTCTTTGGAAACTGAAATTTTGCAATTTGATCAGGATTAAATTCTAAAGCTGTTAATGATTCTTTTATATGGATGCCAAATGTTGGAATAGTGTTTGGTTTATCTGTGAAAAGACCAACATATTTAGGGTAAAAACAATATCATACACTGGATTCTCTGAATTTCCAGCTATCTTGATTGCATATTGAAGTGCAAGTTTTTCACGTCTTAGTACAAGTGGTTATGTAACTCATCTGCTTCAACAGCAAGGCTTTCTGCTGGTCAAGTGCGAAAGGCACCAAGACAAATATTTAATAAAATTATAAAATATTCCCTTGGGTTACATCCATCTCCTGATCAAAAGCATCAGACAGTGATGTGACCATACGCACTTTAAAGTGCCTGTCTGACAGAAAGTGTTAAATAAAAAGGGGTAATCTACCCCTCAAACCCATCTCATGTAAATCACTCAGAATTCCAGATTTCCATGTTGTATCATATGCTTTCTCCAAGTCAAAAAATATACTGACAACATGTTTTCCCTAACAAATGTCTCCAAATACACCAGATGATCATTGGTGCTTTACGTCATCCTAAACCCACTTTGAGCAGCTGAACTATATGCAAATGATTCCAGATACCAGACTAATCTTTCATTAATCATACATTCCATAGTCTGACATACACAACTTGTAAGAGCTATGGGATGATAGATGTTAGAATCAGTTGCATCTTTTCCAGGCTTTGGGATGGGGATTATTGTAAGTTGCTTCCTTCCATGAAGGGAGAAAAATCCCCTCTCTCCCAAATGATGATAAATGAAAGTCAGGGAGGTGTCTCAGGATTTGATAATGAATTTGATCATTTCCTGGAACTGTGTCATTAGCTTTATCTAAAGCAATTTTGAGGTCTGAAAGTGTAAAATATTTATTATATTCTTCTAAATTTTTGGAGGTAAAATCCATATTTTGCTTTCTCTTCCAATTTTGTTTTGCTGGAATTTTGGGGTGTAATTTCTTGAAGCAGAATTATTTGATATTGAATGACCTATTTTATTAACTATATCAAAAGAATCTGTCATTGATTGGCCGTTATCGTTAATATGTTTAATCTTTACACCTCCCTTCCCACTTATTTTACGTATCATATTCCAGCATTTCTTGATGGATGACCACGAGTTAAGTTTGGAGACATAATCTTTCTTTTTGCTGATGCATATAACATATCCTGCTTTAGCCCTTTTAATACGATACCAGTTTAAATTAAACTGAGTTGGCTGTCTTAAATTTCTTAGGCCACGGGCCGTGGCGCAGTTGGTTAGAGCGCCAGCTTACTAGCACCAGTTCCTCTGTGGTGATCCAAAGGTCGTGGGTTCGATCCCCGGCCATGCCGAGATTGAACTCATAATTCAATTTCCCATATGAGCTGAGGCCCGTGCCAAAGGGTTAACCCGTTGTCCTTGTAAATCTGTGACCGGGTGGGTTGTCATGTCAAGGACCTGCGACATGAGAATTCAGTGAGGCAGCACTATATCTGCTACAAGTAGGTCTCATCAAGAAATGACTGAAATAATGTTGAAAGTGATGTAAAACCCCAAACAAACTTAAATTTCTTGCGAGCCTTTTTACACTTTTCAACAGTTTGTTTACACTCAGCATTAAATCATGGCTTTTCTTTCATTTTAGAGTTGGGATTTGACTTGGGAATACAGCAACATCATACAGTGTCTCTGAATATTTTTATAGGATCATCTGCATCTTTAAATAATTCAGGTGTGATTCTCTAATAGCAGGCATTTTGAAATCTCCCCAATTGGCTTTATGAATTTGCCATTATGAGCATCTTCCATCTGGAGAAGGAAAATGACCATTTAGAGCAATGGGCTAGTGGTCACTGCCCCATTGATCCTTGTCCACTGCCCATGAAAAATCTAAAAATAAACTTGGAGCACATGATGAGATCAATAGATGTCAAAGAACCTGAAGCAGGAGGTTAGATTGGAGTATCATCATTAAAAAGGCAAAAATTATTCTTGTTCAAAAAGTCCTCAATTAAACATCCCATTGCATCTGTGCTGTCCCTTTCACCTCATAAATATTTGTGAGCATTAAAGTCACCAACACTTATACAAGGTTTCGGTAACTGATTCATTAAGTTCAGATGTACAATTCATTAAGTTCAGATGCATTTATGGGGTTATTTGGTGGTAAATATAATGAACAAATAGTAACTGTGAAGAGTTACCTTCATATTAACAGCCTGTAAATTTGAATTTAGCGTTGTCACTTTGTGGTATACAGTTCCTGACAAATATTGTGACCATGGCATCAATTGTACTAATTTTATAATATCCTTGGAAACCTTTTAATGTCATGGATTTACTTTTATCTTTGGTCTCCTGCAAGAAAATAACAGAAGCATTATATTTTCGGAACAGTATGTCCAATTCTGGTCTATTGTAGGATATAGATGACCTACCTATAGACTCTTATATACAAATATAGACAATCACGATCTTTGGCAAGAAACCATAGAGGTTACTGAGTGCTATGTAGAGGCCAACAAGTGCAGGCTTAGGAGACGCATTACTCGCCCCGAATAGATATGACGTGATCCTCCAAGCCACGCAGGCAGGACATGCGCAGCCCCAAAGCTGAAGAAGACGCTACGCAGGCAACCCTCACGCAGATGCTCAGATTTCCTTAAAAAGGCCCCGAAATTGCTACTCAGGGAGCAGAATCCACTTGCCTAGAAGATCCACGACACTCAGCATCGTGACAGCCACACTTGCATAGACTCGGGTGCTTTATGCATTCTCAGGACTATGTCAGTATCATGCATTCGGGTATTTCATATGCCTCGCTCTTTGGCATGCCGACCTAGCCAGAGTAGTGTATACAGCACCGAATAAAGGAGACCCTTGTGCATTGTATACTCTGTGTCTGCAGTCCTTATTACCTCCCAACTCACATAGTTAGATAGGGTAGCTGGGTTAAGGCCCCGTTCACAGCCAGCGAGTACGAGATCCCAGATCCCCGTCCACATTCCCCAACGACGGAGACATTCCCCATACACTAGTAGGATTACCAACCCTACGTAACACTATTAGCTTCAAGCTCTCTACAATTCCACTGTAATACACTACTAATAGCCATATTTATTATAATGGAAACAAAATTAATGAATACATGAGATGATTACTTTTTCTTATTACGATTCAATCTAATGGCCTGAAAAACTGACATCTGATTAGTCTCCATTTTTTCAGGAGACAGTGTTCTTTTTGTTACAGATCCAGATCCTCCATTGCTCCCAGGTTTGGGTTCAATTGGTGGCTGGCTTTTATTATTTGTATTAGATGTATTTGAAGCAGATGTTGTAGGCGTCGAGGTTGAGGAAATTGGTAAAGGAGCTAGAGGCACAGTGGTCTGGGTTGACATGACTGCAGTGATAGCTTTAACTGGTGTTTTATTCACCAAAAATGAATAAGCTTTATCTTGACCTGGCCATGTCATATCAGTTTGGATTGCCACTGATGTGGTTTCTTTTGGTTTGAGACTAGCGTATGAACTTTCGTGCCTCCAGAAAAGAAACATTCTCAGTGTGGCATATCCTTTTAATTTCTTTTTCCATTAAAAAGGTTGCCCCCCACCCCCAGGAATTGGAAGAGATCCTGAAATTACTCCAGGTGATCCTGGTAGATGAATAAACCTACCCCACTCCAACAAGAACTATTCTTGCTATAGCCACAAAAAGTCTAACAATTTCAACAAGAAACAACAAAAAACAAAAAATGAAAATAAAACTTATTTTTACCAAAAAAGTTTCTTGTCCAAGTTTGTACCCAACCAAACCAGGTTTCCATTCGACATTGGAATACAAACACCCAAAAGAACGGCCAAAAAACTGGCCAAGAACTCAAAAAAAACCAGGTATTTTTATCCTATTAAACTATTGAAAATTTGTTGTATTACACACAAAAGAAAGAAACGAGATCAAGAAAATTTGTTTAAAAACTGGACATCTTGCCCCATACCGGGACGTTACGAAGCCGAAATAGTCTGGAGGCCTCAAGGGAGAGGGTCCACAAATTTAAAAATAATTAAAGATTAGAGATCAAATAGATTCGAATCGATAAAAAGTCGAAAAAAACCTCTCAAGGAAATGCATAAAAATCTACAACATATGTAGAATGTGTTACAACTCGCTTGTAACCGGCGTAAACCTTGAAAAACAAAGGTAGCACCTCCACCCAGGAGCTGACAGAAACCAAGAACACCTCCAGTCTTGAGGTGCTATGTGTGAAGGCACCTCCACCAGATCTAATATAAACAATATAAACAATCCAATATAAACAAGAATTAGGATAACGCAGTCAGTCCCCATCCAACTTAAGAGATCGAATCAGGTTGAAACCGTTGTTGGTATTGGCCAGGGACTGTGATCGTCGTCTAGCTTTTTCTTGTGGATCCTTGCCTTTTCTACTAAAGGTTGGGCAATTTCTTGAATACGCCAGGTGGTTCCCTTGGCAATTTGTACATTTGAAATTCTGGGATTGGCAGTCCTCACTGCTGTGATGTTCAGTGCATTGTTGGCATGTTACTTGCCCTTTGCACTATTCAGACCCATGACCGTATCTCTGGAACTTAAAGCAGAGCAAAGGATTTGGTATGTACATGTTTACTAGCACATTCATATATCCTATCTTGATTGACTCAGGTAGCTGCACTGCCTCAAATGTCAGGATAAATGTGTTGATTGGAATCTTTACACCATTTTTCTTGATGTAAATTCTCTTACAATCAACAACATCCTGATCCCTAAACTGCTCTACCATTTCTTTATTAGAGATGTCAGATAAATCTGAACATCTCATGACACCTATCTTAAAATTCAAAGTCCTGTGGGGTGTTATGTTGACAGGAACTGTTGCCAAAGTTTTACATTTCAGCAGATTGTCTGCATGGCTTTTCTTATCAACTTCAATAAGAAGTTTGTTGCCCATTTTTTCAAATATTCTTGGCTTTGCCAGCCACACCTTGGATCCCCTACGCAATGGCAAATGGAGACATCTTTCCAAGTGTGTGGTCTGGATCTCTCTGCTATCAAAGGTCTTTGGGTTTTTGGCGTGCCATAGTTGTTCGATATAATTCTTCACCTGATCCTGCTACCAAGGATACCCAGGATGATATACTCTTAGATTATATACCATAAAACAATTTGGATTATAATATAGCATATATTCCTTGATTAACCTGATTAAGCAGTACACTCCAATTCAAACCCACACGTTTAACTTTTGCAAAACAAAATATTTAATATGATCTATGTAATGTGAAAATAATTTAAAAGCAGTTGTCTTGCACATATCTCTAAAATATTAATATGTAAAAGGAAAGTTTGAGAGATTGAATCAGACCGGGTCAGTGGATAGATGCTCCAGATCACACCACCACTCAACCTCCAGGATCCCGTCCTCCAACAACACAGGTCGCATCGCTATTCTTTAATCCCCGCACCCACAGGGGAGGTTGTTAATGAAACATCTGATATCAAATAATTTATTTGCAACTCTAAAAGGCAAGGTGTAATTTAAACTTTGCCTTATCTATAATATCCATAACAAAATGCCCAAAGTTTTCCAGTTTTACTCCAGTGCATTGTTGACGTATTTAAAAAATATATCAAAAAGACATCAATATTTTAATGGGACATTAAAATTAGATTCAATAGAGCTGTCAAATATAGAATGAGATAAAAAAAATACTACTGTTATGACTTGACAATAATGTGAGAAGATAAAAATGTTGCTTCTCTGAATTGTCAGGTCATAAGTTCTTAACATGACAACCCGGCCAGTTACAGAAGGACAACAGGTTAAACCTCCCCTGGCACGGAAAATATAACATGAATTAAATGTATCCATGTATCTAATCTATTCACTTATTTTTGTCACCAATTCAGTTATGTTGTCACCAATACATTAAAAGTCATGACAAATCACGATGAATATATATCAGGTTACTGTCACAGTTCAGTGATACTTAAAACTAGTTTATGCTCGTTATCAGCATTGCACTGTGACAACGCCTTGTGAATCATCATTGATATCCATAACTGTATCATCATCTCCTGGGCCAACTTTCTTGTCAGATGGCATCCGTTTGCTGCATATCTTTTTGCAATAGGTGTGAACAAACACATCAATGACTTCAAAAATGGTCAGGAAACTTGCACCCAGCAGGAGACCCATGTAGCCGCCAATGTTACCTGAAATAGATAAAGTTGTTTATTTTGCTGCATACCTCTACAGATATTAATAAACACTCAAACAGTCTTAATTTATAACTCTAATAGAGATACTTTCTAGCAAAATACAATTCATTAATTACATTATTAAATTAAATTATCCTATATGCAGAAATAAATTGAAATTCACAGAAAAAAAAATATAGTAGTAACCATGGAAACACAATCCAACATTTAAAACTAACTTTGCAACCCCCATAAAATATGAGTAAATATTGCAGTCACTGTCAATGATGTCATCGTGGGGGATTTAATCCACGTGCAATTCAAGCTGCAATGATCTTCAATTTTCATAAAATTGGTCATAACTGTTGATTTGACATGCTTTTTACACCAAAATAACACATTTTTCATGTTCTTTCCGACGCATATAACCATTCTGCAATGGGTCAATTTTAAGACCGAAAATAGTAGCATCACTATTTCAGCTTCTTCCTTCTTTGTTTACTAATTAGTCATGGAAGTAGTTAATTCCCCCACGATGACGTCATATTTTGTAACCTGCACGTGCATTCAAAATGCCATATTTCTCCCAAAAAAAAACACAGATCAATGTGCGTTATAATTCTCTTCCAAACTACAAGTGTTTCAGAGAAGTGAAAGGATATCTTACAGACGTCTGTCAATGATCTAGACGTCTTTAGGATATCCTACAGACGTCTGTGCCATTCAGTCTTGCACGTGCCGTGTGGTGCCCTTTAATAATGTGACCACAGCTACGGCATCTCTCAGATTGTTGCTGATAAACTCCCCGGTGCAAATGTGACTGAGGTATTAACAATGTCTGAGTTAAAGAATGGCACAATATGTTTGTGTTGAAGAGAGCCACAAGATGAAGCTTTGTATAAGTACCGTAGCGAAGTGTAAAAGTGTCAAAAAATTATCATAGTGAGATAATATGGAAAAAATCTTGCAGTGTGTTAAAAATACACTACAGGTTATATACACAAATGTTATAAAGTACATTAAATGGTTTCTCACACAAAGCTTCATAAAATGAAATGATTTAAATTCTCAAATACCCATGAGATCTCAAATTCAAATGCTGGTGTTTCACTAATTGCTGTTACTTGCATTTCGCCAAAATAAACATCAATGACACAAAGGGTCTTAATGGACTATATTTTTGAAAGACACTGAGTAGTTTGGACACTATGAGGCATCACTCGATAAAAATTGCCACTTTCGACATCAAGTTACCTTCTTAAAAGGTCACACAGCTGCCTTAAGACGACCTTGACCTTGACACAGGTCTGATTGACATAGAGTAGCTTGCTTGCAAAGGTAAAGAGGAAAGAGGAAGAAAAGCACTGAAAATGAAGCCAAAATAACAAAATTGTAGGCCTTTGACCAGGAGGCAGAATTCACCCTATATAAGGCCCATATGGGGGTTGCTTGATGGGGAGGAGACCATACGAAGCGTGACAGTCCCCAGGCGAAAAGGGTCCCAGTGGACTAGATTTTCGAAAATGAGTTAACACCAGATTTAGACACTATGAGGCTTCATTCGACAAAAATTGCACATAGTTATTGTTGAATTTGTTTTTTTTCAAGTTCATTTTAGGGTCTGTAATTTGAAATTTCTCTAGGTTGACCTTAATATACTTGTAGGAAATGTTATTCATTAGAAGAAACAGAACCCTAATTGGTGATTTCTAGGAGCTGGAGGGTTTGTCATTTAATTTAATTTGATGAGAACTTTGACAATAACCCTGTATATACACGGTTCTTTGTATATATACCGATTTATCCTTTCCTTGGCCTTATTGATGGCCTCAAGGGACTCCAGTGTGTAATTTTTTATTTACAGTAAAGGGGAAGTAAACAGAAAAAGTTAATTTTCAAATCATACTGATAGTTTTAGCAAATATTTTGCATGACTTACTTTGTCAGTTTTTTTCGTTATTTGTTTCAAATTTGTAATAATTACTATTTAAATCACAGACCAAATCTTATCTTAAGTTGGTTATTTCCATAAAATATTGAATTCTGTTTGAATTTTATTTGATTCTGTACATAATTCTTATCTGAGACTGTTCACATTTCATAGTTAACGGCAATGGTAACAAATAGTTTTTTGTCCTCAACTATCAATTACAATTACAATAAAACTCTGCAGCACTTGTCATAGGAAAAATCAGGAAATTTGATCACATTTCAGGAAATCTACGGGAACTGCACTGGCTCCCTGTTCACGCGAGCAAACTGGTCCCTCCTCCAAACCCAGAGTCACATCACAGGTGCCTCCTCCCCTCTAGATTTTGGCAATGGCCTACTCGCAGGTCTTCCTAAATCTGACACCAGGCAGCTACAATACCTCCAAAACTCTGCAGCACTTGTCAAAGGAAAAATCAGGAAATTTGATCACATTTCATGAAAACTACCGGAACAGCACTGGCTCCCTGTTCACGCGAGAATTGATTTTAAAATCCTTCTCCTGACCTTGAAGGCCCTAAATGGTAAGGCGCTGCCTTACTTGCATCATCTACTCCTAGTTAAACAAGGGGAACGCTGCCTAAGGTCAAATGACGGCACCCACTTATTATGACCCCTCTGAGGACAGTGGGTGACAGGGCCTTTTCATCTGTTGGCCCTAGACTAGGAATTCCTTGCCTAGTGAAATTAGGACTAGTGCCTCAGTCTCCTCTTTTAAGAGTAGACTGAAAACTCATCTCATCAGGATGCACGTCTTGAATACAGCGCTATGAACAGACTTGTCTGGTATCGGCGCTATACAAATGTTATAATTATTATTATTATTACAATGATAATAAATGTTTATTATTGTTGATTTCCGACTTTTCTCCTCCATAGTCAGCAATCTGGGTCCTCCTCCATACCCAGAGTCACATCACAGGTGCCTGCTCACCTGTGGTCAGCATGCATGCTAGAAGCTTCTGTTTCCTCCTTGGCCAGCCATCTGGGTCCTCCTCCAAACCATCCTCTGCAGTGAAAAAGGAGAAGCAGTTCTGCTTCTTGCACCCACATCCCTTCAGCATCCTGGTCTTGACCTCACCAAAGTCCCTGTCAGGATCAGGGTTGAAAGCATTCTCTTCTGGAAAATATCAAATAATACATTTAAGATTTTAGATAATATAATTGGATGAGGCTATATTTTAGCCCATCAAAATTCCCCTTCCATATTGAATTTGGCTCTTTCATTGCAATATAATATCATCTGATGCTATATTTTGGCCAATCACTTATCTTAACTTTTCTCAACTATCATCGACTAAAATCTATCATATTTGTATGCATTATCTTTGAGAAAATTGACATTTTGGGTGCCCAGTAAATTTCATTTATTGCCATCGTTTTGTAGATTTCATATATTGCCATACTCTGCATGGCGAGGTAGAATCATATACTACCTCTGCAGCAATACGTTGTTCCTTGCACAGAATTAGTCTGCATATTTGCATGCAATTACCATATAGTTGGCCAATTGGCTGGCTCATGGTACATGCTCATGCACAACAACACAACTGCACAGGTGCACATGCTTATTTCATATGTTCAAAAGTAATTCAGAATGGATCATTCGTAATTTGGGAGGGGAGCGTATTTGAAATATCTGGTTGAAAGATTATACCATTTACATAATTTTGTTCGGGATTTTACATCACTTACAATGATATTCAGTCAGTTCATGGTGAGGCCTGACATATAAGCTTTGCCCAAGAAGAAAAAGTCAAGATTTTTTTTCCTCCTTCCTTGAGGATTAATGGTCCACCCCCTGCTGACTATTTTTGTCTGACTATTTTGGTACACATGTCACTGAAATCTCAATTCTTATTGTACTCACTTTCTTATAATAACAATGACACCAATTGGCCATGTTACCCCATGTGATGAAATATTTTATTCATTGTGTCCTGGTTGCTTGCACTGGGTGTGTCTTCTGTACACTCAACCAAATAGTTGAATATGCCGTTTACTTGCAGAGCCAGGTATAAATGCTGGATCTGCTGTGGAGAGTAATATTGCCACTGTTTTGCACAGAAATGTATGAACAGTTTCCTGCCCAAAATCATGACAGTTTTTTAATATTTTTGCACAAAACCAACAAATGTTAATGATAAAAGATTCCGTTATCATATATTCATGCTAATTATCAAATTTGAATGCATAATCTTTGAGAAAACTGACATTTTGGGTGCCCTGTAGATTTCAAACATTTTCACTGTTTTGTAAAGGAATGCAAGATGCACAGTTTCCTGCACCAAATCTTTAATATTATCGAATATTCATACAAAAAACAACAAATGTGAATAACATAGCATGCCATTATCATTCATTGTTGCTAATTATTATTTATAGTTGCATTATCTTTGAGAAAGCTGACATTTTGGGTGCCCTGTAGATTTCATATATTGTCACTGTGTTGTATAGGAATGTAACTTGTAAGATGATCAGTTTCATGCCTCATGATAGGTTCACCACGTCACACTCTGGTGGGAGTTTGGTCAAGAATGTGATCAACAGAGTCTGAATCATTGAGACCCTCTCAATTTCGAACTGGAATCTTCACACTATTTTCATAAAATTAAAACTCGGCCAATAATGGATGGATTTTCAAAATTCAAACCTCCAGATTCCCCGTGTACTGCAGAAGAGCACTGCATGCATGGGAAACAACTCGTGGATATCGTAACATGAAAACGATATCTCAATTTCATGTCACGTTTGGATAAATAATGATGTACATAGAACTTATAAACACTGATACTTACCAATATTTCCAAACCTTTGGACCATTTCCTCAACCGGCACAGACAACCTTGGAGGTGCCTCCTCACCATTCAGCAAATCTGTCTCTGTACAATGATCACCTTGTAAAATGATCCTTAACTTAAAGTACAGTACATACGTATGACAGCACGTGCACGATACGATGACGTAACTCAGATCTCTAGCTCTACAATATTCATGAGCGCCCAAATAGTACGACATTTGGTAGCGTTATCGCTAGGATATGTAGGCCTGTATTGACGAGGCCTGGTAAGGGGCGATCCATATGATTTTTGTGGGGTGGGGTGGGACAGCAGTACTGGATGTACTGGATGAAATTTTTTTTCTTTGGTAGGGTGGATGAATAATTTTTTTTTCTGGTGTGGGGTGGGTGAATAATTTTTTTGTTCTTGTTAACAATCCGTCATTAATTACTGGGCGGGGCAGGACAAAACTACAAAATATAAACCATCTAAATTATTTAAAAAATATTATCACCACATAAATAGGGTGGATAAATAATTTTTTTTTTTCTGGTGTGGGGCGGATGAATAATTTTTTTTTCTTTGGTAGGGTGAATGAATAAATTTTTTTTCTGGGATGGGGTGGGTGAATAATTTTTTTTCTCCAAAATCTCCCACCCCACCCCACAAAAATCAAATGGATCGCCCCTAAAGCTGAATATGAGAATATGTAAATAACACCATTTTAACAGTACAGTTAAATATTTGCAACAATAAATTAATATTTCCTGTAAAATATGCGCATAGAAATATCACTATAGTTTCATTTCATAAATCTACTCAAATTCGTTGGAAATTTGATTTGAATATCTAACGTGACTGCATTGATTGGATTGCCATGTTTGACACATGGCACTACGGAATTCATAGTGTAGTCTCAGAATAATTTGAATGGTGGCTGAAAATGCATAGATAAGAAAGCAAAAAGGATGTAATTCAGAAAATACTTACTTAACAAAGGCATCACCCACTTGACTAGATTCCCACATCTTGTCCATGTCGATGCTTTGTCTGATCAAAGCTTTAGTAAGTTTTTGTCCAAGATTATTGAGGGTCTCATCTATTTTGTCTATTGACTTATCATTATCTTGACCTTGGAAAATAATCAAACACAATGCCGACAATTTTGATTCTTCTCTCATTGTCAGGTTAAATGTTCTGTCTTTGTCAATAGGAACATTTTCACAATTAGACGCGTCCCCATCTAAGTATGGCTGCCATATAGAAAACTCTCGTAAATTGTCAAGTACTGTCTCCTTTGGAAAGAACTTTGACAGTTCAAAATAAATATCAAATAGTTCAATATACCAGTCATATATTTGTATGTCATATCGTGCCCTTCCAGCACGTAATTCCTTGTTTATGAGTAGTTTTGCAGAAGAAATGATAGTGCTTTCCTCAATGATGAAATAATCAATATTTTTAAATGGATGATTCAGAATAAATCGCACACTATCGTTATTTTTTTCAATAAATTGTGTCATATAATTGTCAAAATAATTTTGCATTCGTAGAATACGATGCAGTTCACTTTTTAAATCAATGTCAAATTGCACTTTATTCTGTTTTTCAATAAGCACAATTTCATGAAACTGTGTAACTCTGTTAATGATCTCAAAAAAGGGATCAATACAGTTTTGTCGAACCTCTTGATTGCTGACCTCAAGGTTCTTAAGGTACCAATTGATTTCAAAGATCATTCCTATTACGACCTCCTCATATGGTTGATTGTCAAACATCATACTTTTATTGAAGAAACCTTGGCCTTTTCCGCTTAAATATTCCTTTAACGCTTCTACTTTATCTGTTAAATTGTAGAGAGTATTGACTAAAGCGATATGATTAATAGTACATTTTGCATCTTCATGCATCAATGATTGTGGCATAATCTTTGGCTTAAATTCCTTCCCAAAGATTGCAAATAACTGTGGCACTTCGGTTATCATATCAAGATACGGTGGTAGAGATAGACTGCAGTCTTTTACTTCCTGGGATGTCTCATGTAAAAGGGTCAAAATATCATAGGAAACATCGAATTGTATAATATTGACCAAATACATTGATGAGACAGTGACTTTTTGTCTAACTGTATCCAATCAATGATATATAGCATCTTTAAAAGGTGTGAAAATAGGTTTAAATTCTTGTAGGATTTCAGGATTATTTAAGAAGAAGAATTTGTTAAGATCGTCAGTAAATCTTTCCCTCATTGATTGCCTATAGAATTCAGCAATATCTTCTAGATGGGATAATTCTCCCCCAGGTACGATAATATCTACAAAACTTGAAAGCAATTGACGAATTTCAATCAAATCTTCAACCAGTGTATTAGGTAAGCACTTCACCCCAGCCTGAAATGGCATCTCTTAATATGATATTTAGCCACTCTGGTGAAAGAGTTTATGATTTGCATGTGCAATATCAAAGGGTAATTTACTAATCTCAAGAACAAACCTCTCTGTTAAAACACTGAATTAATTAGGTTTTTATCAATGATTATCAACAAGATTGCTGTTTCTCTCGTTTAAGTTATTGTCATTTAATAATGCCCAAGTATGAATATACCCAATGGTTGGGAGAAATAAGTAACATAACATATTTATAATATGAAAAGTAATTAATATATACATTCAAACTCAATACACTGAATAATAACCTTCCATATTAACTTATCAAGATATACTCTGAGTTATTTGATTTATTATACAAAACCTAATTAATAGTGATAAATTTAGATACCATTTTCATCGCACTCCTTACTCACCGTGAACCTTTATCATCACATCCGAGTAATAACTTGTTTGCCAAGGTTCTGGTGCACCTAATACAACGATAATGGATATATTCAAGGCCAAAACAACGAATTTCAGTGGCTTTCGTATTCTTATCAATTGTTCTTGACTTACAGATATATCTTATTCCCAATATATCTTTTGATTTTATATGAAGTCGCTTTCGGAAAAATAATATCTTCGAATGTATTACTATATTATAGTGACAGAAACTACACATTTGCTTTGCCCTTAATTGAAATTTAGATCCCATAATGCCCAGCTTGTAAAAAACCATCATCCTCCTTAAAAATGAAAAAAAGGTGTGAAACTGCAAAGCATGTTGATTTGTTGTGTTGTTTTTTTTTCTTGTTTTTTTTTTAAATTTTGGTGGGGGTGTCACGAGCTTCATTAGAAATGAACCGATTTGCGATTATATAGTTTCGAGGCCATCACTGGAACACAGCATTTATACACTTTTAAATATTTATACAAAGAACTATGTTGGAATATAAATATTCACACAATTTTGTACCCAAAAAATCAATATAACAGTATGGCGATATTTTATGAATACCAGGGATAAATATCTCATCAATCTAATTCATGAGGACCCTAATTAAATTTCTATTCATTTCATAAAATCATTGATAATATCTCCCAAAGTTCATTGCCAAAATACTCAGCTTAAAGTCATAAAAGTTGATGAGAGGTTGAAGCATTATTCCTAACTTTATACAAATACTTGTCATCAGCTCAGTTCCGTACTACAGTTCTTGTTGTCTCCTTCATACGGGGTTGTATTAACCACAAACTATATATATATATATATATATATATATATATATATATATATATATATATATATATATATATATATATATATATATATATATATATATATATATATAGTGCAATGAGCTGAGTTTTTCTGTTATATAATGAATGAATATCTTAGTTTGAGATATAATTGTTGGTATTACCAACTAACCTTGACAGTGTGTGTTAATTTCCTATGTGTTTTAGTGCCTTCACGGCTTGGCTACTAGGATAACAAATGGACACAATACGTGCGAATGCAAACGCCGCTCTACTCAATACCAAAGACTTTCCATTTCAAAGTTTGGTATTTTCTCATCAGGGAACAAGACGTCAGATAAGATAAAAGATAGAATATGTAACGTGTGTAGCGCGGGGAATTGTACTCAATAAAGTTATAAATATAATATTAATTTTTAAAATTTCTTTTATTGATATAACATTACAATTGAATAGCCAAACATGTTGTCAATACGTTATTCACAAGATATCTAACAAATAATATGAAGGATAAAAAACAACATCCCATCTCTAAAAAATAGATCTTACTATGAAATAACCACTCGAATCTACCTTGGCAATTTACAACAGGTGACAATAATTAAACTTATTTTGAAAACACGCCCAATTTGTGCACCAAAATCTGCGTTATTACAATTCTTATGATAACAGCATATCTATTTACATGAAATGAATGAAACAAATATGGCGAGAAACTCTCACGTTCAAGAAGATATACATGCATTCTTCTCCACTTTTAATTAAAATATATAGTCCATGTAACATCTATTTGATGATGAATACATACATACAACACATATACAATTTGCGACATAATCAATTAATTTTAAAGTAAATTTCTCACGCTTTACAATGAATGCGCAAAGGTGAAAATATAAGGAAATATTATTAATTATGGGATTAGTGGATCTTTAATAATAATAATAATAATAATAATAATAACGATTTATATAGCGCTATATCAGACCAGGTCTGCTCCAAGCGCTTCATTAAGATAGTGCTTTCTAAATAAAAAAGTCTTCAGTTTTTTCTTGAAGGCTTCCACAGTTTTACAATTTTTCACTTCAAGGGGCAGGGCATTCCAGATTCTCGGCGCATATACCATGAACGCCCTGTCACCATAGGATTTCATATTAGTTATAGGTATTATGTATTCATTCTTATCATTAGATCGCAGTCCCATACCTAACTGTTTATATTCTAATAATTCAGACAAGTATTTTGGGGCAAAGCCATTTTGTACCTTCCATGTTAGTAGAGCTATTTTGAAATCAATTCTAGCTTTCACAGGCAACCAGTGAAGTTCTATAAGTTTTTGCGTGATATGATCTCTCTTTTTAAGTTTCCCAACTACCCTGGCTGCAGCATTCTGTAATTTTTGTAATTTAGAGAGATAACACATCTATGTATTAATATTTGGAATTATGCTTTATTGAGCTATAAAGCTAATATCAACCATAGACACACATAGGAAAAAACACACTCAAACTACATATTCATACATTAATTATACACTTAATTAAACCTCCAATTATACCTTAATTAAACATAATAACTGCGGTATCACTGATGCGGTTACCTAGGTTACACGGTAATATGCTGATATGGTA
This sequence comes from Amphiduros pacificus, assembly GCA_949316495.1. Lineage (NCBI taxonomy): Eukaryota > Metazoa > Annelida > Polychaeta > Phyllodocida > Hesionidae > Amphiduros > Amphiduros pacificus. The sequence goes on along the minus strand of OX439002.1, from coordinate 8,744,197 downwards.
ACAGATACCTGAATTTGGTGATATATTAATAATAATACTTGGTCCATAGCCCTAACAATTATATATTAGCAGATGGGCAGGGATGGAGGCAATTCAAATCTTAATGACCTGTGTCCCGCCGCCGCTGGCCTTAAGACCCGCGGGTCAGCTGACCCTGAGCTGAGCTCTGGGTGACACGACCCCTATCTGTTCCAATCGCTCTAACCTCGGTTAACTTTATTTAACCTCTCCTTAGCTAATTCACATCCAGGCAACCCAGCAAGATATTATGCAACATATTAATCATAAAATTCTGTCTATGAATGGAAAGTGAACAATTAGTTCTGAATATTAGTTTTGAATATCTAATTGAAATATTCAAAGACAATTATTACGATGATGGATCAAGTAATCAAAACACTTTAACAAACACCTTAATATAATATATACAGAAATAGTGTATGTTTGTAAAAATCTGACAGTTTGTGATGTATACGTAGGAGTGGAGATAGATAGATTGAAAAAGGCACTTACTGTGGACTGCCCAATGTCCAGGATTGGTTATTTTGGACAAGTATTTATAACCCAGGGAATGCAACTCTTAGAACAATAATAAATATATGTTATAATATAGACTATTTTGTAATAAATGACATATATAGTGATCAGAGATGACAAGGGCTGGCGCGTATACGTCAAAGATTTCTACGTAAATGCCATTCTGTTATGCATTCCATTCGTAACAAAGATCGCCTACGTCATATTTTCATTATCAAACGAATCTTCAGCAGACGATATTTGGCGGGATTTACGGCCAGGCCATTTGATATTTGGGGATGAATAAATATCATTTTTAAAACGGAAATTGCATACAAATTCTTTTTTAAAGACATTCTTGTTATACAGGGCAATGACGACACAGGTAGTTATAGATTTTCAATAATACTACCTATGTAATGCAGAGTAGCACAGCCATCAAGCTCACAACAAGAAAAGGATTGTAAATAAAGACATTTTAATTCACTGAGAGAAGGCTTTACTAGAGGTGGGGTTCGGACTAAAAACAACACATTCATCATGTTTTACCTTTCTTACTTATCTTATTATAGCTTGTGAATCGGTATGATAAATTTCTTAAGTATAACTGAAGAACTGAATAGAAAACTCAAGTCTTCTACAACTGTAAAAGTCGGTAATACGTCAGGTTTGACAGTACCATCATAATCAACAATATCTAGAGATCAGCAATATCACACAATTTATAGGTCAACAATATTGCAATATCTTTTGATCAGCAATATCCTATAGATTGACAGATTTATCTGCATAAAATAAGACACTCATTTTTCTTTCTCGAAGTCGACGTCATCACCAAAGGGGCCCACTTTGCTCGCTTGCCTTGATCCTTTTTTGCGCATCATTTTCTTGCAGCAAGTGTGCAGAAATAAGTCAATAATCTCAAAGAGTGTCATGCAGCTGGCACCTAGCAGCAAACCCATGTAGCCACCAATGTTACCTAGAAGGGAAGAAAATGTGTTATATAAAAACAAACAGCACAGGAAATTCACCAAAATTCAAATACACACGCACACATTTGCAAAAACACAATATACAAATATATCTGTGCATGTATGGGGTGTGTATGTGACTAAGTGTGTTTGTGTGTGGGTCCAGGAACGTGGGTGGGTGTGGATATGTGTATGGGTGTGTGTGTATGGGTGTGGGTATGTGTATGGGTGTGTGTGGGGGTTGGTTGGTTGCAGGTATGTGTATGGGTGTGTGTGTGGGGGGGGGTTGCCGGGCGGGTATGTGTATGGGTGTGTGTGGGGTGCAGGTATATGTCTGAGTGTGTGTGAGGGAGTTGGTTGTGGGTGTGTGTGTGAGGGGGTTGTAGGGCGGGTATGTGTATGGGTGTGTGTAGGGGGGGGTGTAGGGCGGGTATGTGTATGGGTGTGTGTGGGGTGCAGGTATATGTCTGAGTGTGTGTGTGAGGGGGTTGGTTGTGGGTGTGTGTGAGGGGGGTTGCAGGGCGGGTATGTGTACGGGTGTGTGGGAGTGGGGGGGGGGGGTTGGTTGGTTGCGGTTATGTGTATGGGTGTGTGTGGGGTGCAGATATGTGTCTGAGTGTGTGTGTGAGGGGGTTGGTTGTGGGTATGTGTATGGGTGTGTGTGTGTGAGGGGGGTTGCAGGGCGGGTATGTGTATGGGTGTGTGTGCAGCTGCGTTTATGGGAGTTTAGGTGGGTTTAATACTATACCAAGTAAGTCCTCTATTCCAAAGGCGGGATTTTGCGTGATCACCTCTTCCCGTAACTCAGAGAAAAAAATGTCCATCAGAAGGAAGTTTTTCCTGAAATAATGTTTTATCAGTTACTGTTAAAACATGTACCAAAAATAATTACTGAAATTTATAAATTGTTATCAGGATTTTCTCTTTAATCGCATTATGGACGATATAATTTTATTTGAGACAAAGAAGTTCTATTATCTATGACAGAGAAATTTCCTTTTATCTATTGTTATAGATGTTATAGGGTATAATGAATGTTAACCATGCTCTATATATGTATCCGTGCCTTTTATTTGACAAATGAATTATGCAATGAAAAACAATTGTTTTTATCTGAGAATGAGTAAAAATAAATGAGTCATGTAACACGAAAGCTGATTGACGTTTTCCCTTTGATAACATTTGAAGAATGTGTTTGTGTCAATAACAAATTTCAATTTTGCTTTGATTGATTGTTGAATAATCTAGGGTTTCGATTGTTTCTTGACTCCTTGGTATCTTTTGCTAAGATATTACATGCATGAGCATTGGATCTGTATATGGAATATATATTTATAATATCTAACACTGTAAAGTGCATAAAGTGTCACTTGTAAAATTCATTGGTAAACATTCCTCGGATATACACTGATAGTTTGTAAGGACACAATGCTTAGATCAAATTTCAGAATTGCTGGATTATGAATTCTCATGTACGATTGTTCCATTTGGAATTCCATTAATGCAAACACATGTATTCCCGTTTTTTGTTATAAAACATTTGATTCCAGTCATTCTCTAGTATCTGTACAAGTTACGGTAAAAGAACTGCTATTTGCAAGATACAAGACAAGTAATCCACAACATCAATTAATCGATTATTGATAATCCCCCTCCAATGAAATAATAATAATAATGTTTTTTAATACATACTTAATGAAGGACTCGTCTACTTTGTTAGATTGCCTGAGATCTTCCATGAGATCTCTCAGAGCCTTAAGGTGTGTAGTTAGCTGCTGCTGCTGGGAGTCTAACTCCGCATCACTCGTCGCCAGCATCTTGTCAATGTTCACCCCAAACAGATCCACCTGACATTTGATTATGCTGCCAAAAATATACGTGTCGTTCAGCACAGTGAAGTCTAATTCAGACACATCGAAACTGTCCTCACATTCTTGGTAATCAAAGCCAGTACTATTTGCCAGTTGATACTTTTCATCCGATGAAAAGATCGTCACAAGCGCTTTTGGCCTTTTCCACAATCTAAACTCCTTCAATCGCTTGATGACTTCATCTTTTGAAACAAACAGACCAACGTCATCAGCGAATCCAATAACCGTCTTATAACCATCGATGATTTCATTTAAAACTTTGCTTTTCACTGTTCTTAAAGTTTCCGTGGTTCTGAGTTTGGTAAGAGAAATCAGGTCCGTCTCCACCTTTATAAAGGCATTCATTTGATCGAGAGTTGTTCTCTCAAACAACAAATTTTCAACGCTAAGTTCATTGTCATCCACAAAAGATTTCACCATGTTCTCAATATTTGTTTTATCTTTCAAAAAAGCTGCAGATTCCTTTTCGTAGTCAAAGCGAAGATCCATTTTAATTAAGCTTCCCACCTTTGAAGCAAAAGTGGTTTTGAAATCTTTGACCTTTTCCTGCCAAGCAAAGTACCGCTCCATACAGCTGTACCGAGCGTAATCAAAATTGTCCTCAAATTGCCGGATCAAACCAAAAATTAGGCCAACATAAACTTTTAGATTGTCTTTGTATGATGAATTAGTGGGTGTATTGTTGAAGAGGATATAATCCTTATTTTCATCAATGATGAAAATAACTTCGTCCAGTGCTTCTGATAAATTTTGAAGTCCGCTTTCTAGGTCTTCAAAACTCTTAACACAGGTCGAGTTGACAATAGACAAATGGTGGGGCGTAAATGGGGTATTCATGTGTTGGAATCCAAATTTCTGTAAAGTTCCAGCAACATCTTTGAGCATACTTTGATATATGGGCAAATTAGTAACTGCATCTGCGACATTATTGTATGTCTCATCCACTAAGGTTTTAAGTTCTGGGTAAACTCCATCAAAGGCAATCACATTTCCAACATAAAGGGTGACCATCTTTGCATTTTGTTTCACTAAATCAAGTAACCGATATAGAGAATCTCGATTTGGTCGAAAAACCACGTTGATGTTTTTTACTATTTCATCGAGATCTTTCAAAAATACTTTTTCAAAGTCATGTGTAAAAATGTCATCTTTCAGTGATTTTAGCGCGCGAGTAAGAGGGGTTTCAAGGTTAGAAACTAGGTATTCTGGGAGACTTTTTTCCTTTAGTTTCCTGAGATAAGAAGTGAACATAGAGCGAGTTTTAACCAAAGCTTTTGCTATTGGTACAAAGTATTCTTTGCGCACTCTCCATTGAGTGTTTAATGCGCTCATCAAGTGATTCTTGTAGTATATGATGTCATTAGATAGGATTGTGTCTACAGCCAGACTGGACAGTGAGGCGCTGGACAGAACAGGCTCATACACTGTCCTGCTGCACGTCATCACACATTTCCGCAAACAATTGTTGTATTCTATCATCACTTCCGAATCAAAACGCCCTGAAATATGTTTTTAGAAAATGATTATAAAATGAAAAAAAATGATTTAAAAGAGACTCTCAATGCAAAATTGGAAGGTTTTGGTCACTCTTTACACTTTGACTTGTGCAGCTGTGCTCAGTTAGGTGGCTAAATTTTGCTAAATTGCTCTCAGAAAAGGTCACATCATGTATGTCTTCTGTATCAAATTATATATATATATATATGGACAGAATAGAAATGCAAAAGAAATGCTCACCTTCGAGAACACAATGGAAGTACATATACAAATCGCAGTATGGTGGATTATTTGGCCCAACACCTGTCAAAAATTCATATAAAATACAGATATAATTCTTGAATTTTACATTTTCCATAATTCTAAAAATAACAGAGGTTACGCTTTTTATTTACAGGGAGAGAATATGTCAAGTATTCATCTTTTATTGGACCTAAGGTAAGAATCCATTTTTCCAAAATAATTTGCATGTTATCTTCTGATTTCAGAATATGTGCAATTTAAAACAGAGATATGAGACATGTTCATCCAATGCAGCAGATAAATATTAAGTATACATGTTGTATTAGTTATAATACTAGATGCCTTGCTAATGTCCAAACTAAAAGAGACTACTCAGACGTTTTGGGTGTTTATACTCTGCATTATAGTAGATGGTTCATGATAGGCATGAAATTATTACCTGGCATATGCATATCTCGACATCCACACTGTTTGACCATACGTGTAGTTTCACAGTCTCTTTGGCATCTATACCAGGTGTAGTCCTTTTCTTCATAGTATTCAAGGGACATTTTGCTGCAGTTCCCCCAAGGTTTGCCAATACTTATGGCCTGCAAAGGTAAGTTTGGTATTAGTTCATATTATATTCTCTGAGCAAACATAAGGTGGTCATGAACTGTTTTCGCCATAAATGGTAACCACCTTTGAGCCTATAATAGAATATTGTTACAAATCTTTTGCCTCAGGATTTGTTTTTGATTACATTTTTAACACATTTGCACACATTTTAGCTCACCTCCCTAAGTGCAAAGCCTGACAAGGCATTGGCTACCTTGCTTTACTACGCATCCTCTCTTTGATTACTAATGTTATGATTGTGAGCCCAAAGCAAAGGAGAGTGCACGTTGGCAATCTGATTGATAAAAATACCTCTGTTGATTGTACTGCTCATAATGGATTCAGGTTATGTAACCAGCACATGATTTACCTTCACTGATTTTACTCCAATCAGAGCATGCATGCCAGGAGCAACAGTAAAGCCCAAGTCTCTAACCATCGGTAATTCATTTTGATGATGCAAATAGACCTGTAAAAACAAAATATTGAGCATATATACTTGGCATCCAGATGTACATTTTAACGAAACGAAATCAAAGAGCATATGTACAACAGGAAAGCTCTAGTTGCTATGGGTACTGAGAAATTAAAGCACTTGACGACGAATAAGTATGTTAAAATCTGAGTCAGTTTGGTTTATGACATTTTGAAGCATTTCATATTGTTTATTAGTGTATCCCTAAGTTACGAATGGAGCTAAATATCTTATGTATGGTTCTTACCTTAACACCACTGTCAATATTCGGTCCAACCATAGATTCATAATCCTCAATGTTGATTAAAAGCTGAAGTCCAGAAGAGGACCCTGAGACACAATGGAAAATTTGTTTTTTTTAGATTATTGTTAATGTTTCTGTTTGTGTAAAAATGAACATTTTTTCCATGAAGAATATACCCGACTTTGGTTTTATAAGTTTGTTTTGTTTGTTTGTTTGTTTGTTTGTTTGTTTGTTTGTTTGTTTGTTTGTTTTGTTTGTTTGTTTGTTTGTTTGTTTGTTTGGGGTTTTACATCACTTTCAACATTATTTCAGTCATTTCGTGATGAGACCTACTACCTTTCTGTTTTATTATAGTTCCTAGTCAAATTGACGTGAAGTGCATATATCTCTAAGTGAGATTTCCCAATAGAATCGTACCTGTTCTCACAGTTGTAAGAGGATGTTCTCCTGGACTTGGTCCATTAAATGTAAAGCATTGACCGTAGTCTGTCATGCTACCCTTTATCATATCCATACAGTCCAACTTTTCCCACAGGCAGCTTTGTCAAACAAGAGAAAAACCTCAATAAGAACACGATCAGATTCAAATTATATGACGTCATTTTACCGGTCATGTGTGAACAAAATATTGGATTGGCGAAGTGTCATTACCTTCTGATCATATCATTCTTCGTGTGGGTTATTCTTCCATCAAACTCCAACTTTGCATCTACATATTCAAACATTGTATGCACATTATTCCCATATGTTATAGATTCAAGGTGAAAAAAGATACATTATATTGCATGTATATATTAATGGTATATTTAATTTTACATGTTTATTTACCGAATGGTATAATATTGTAGAAGTGTTATAAATATTTACTTTGAAAAACAACAGGATGTTATATTATCTAACATAAATTATTACCAAAGTATTCATCAAATCTGAACTTCTCCATCAAATCATCTCTTGTGAATAATTCTTTTTCCCCACAGGAGGTTTTATTGTAGTAATGGATATAATCGTATGTGACATTTCCAAGGACATGGTGATCATCGATGAGGCTTAGGGCAGGCCCTTCTACTCCAGCAATTGAGACATTTTGCATCGATAGTTGGTCATTAAGCAACCAACAGGTCTGAAGTATTGGGTGGTACAAAAAGGACTTACAGTTGTATTCCTCAACCTAGGATTTCAAAGAAGATAGATTTTTAAAAGATAAATTTCTCTCCATGTTATTCTTGTCTTGAGGATGAGATTAATTCTCACTGCTTGAGTTTCAACATTTGTGATCCACCAGTATCACCAGTATCACTCGAGCAGTGAGAACTGACCCCGGCCAGTTTGGCGTTAGCTTTGTATAGTTTATATCGCTTATATTTTATGCAAGTTTTTATGCAAATATATGAATGAGTTTTCCATGGCATATTGAGACAATACCGTCATTGAATTGGTTGATTGGAATACAATGCATTATTTTGATACACATCACAATTTTAAAGATGTTAAATCAGAGCCAACCCAACATTATTCAGAAAGATTAACGCCAATATATTTTTCAAAGGATAAAATCATTCAGGTATCAACCACATCAAATAATTATCTATTATCGTGACTATTGCATTACAAATATCAAATATTGATCAGATGTTGGTATCACAGGCACGCTTACTCATTAGGATTATCAAAGAGATCAAACCTTAAATCTATTAGCGCGATTGTGGGTTACTAACTTGTTTTTCAATGAATAAATCACAGTGTTGAATAGTTTACAAGGTCTGTGTAATTGCAGTCACCTGATGTGAGAACTCCATGATTCTCTGAAGTAGGCATGCACAGCATAAAGTGTATGGTATGACAATGAAAAGATTTTGGTAAATGTTATCCCCAAATTAACCTTATACATCAGTTAAACATCACGCAATGGCACCTATCTATTTCATTTTTTGTGATAATGTTATCTCCCATAATTGTGCATGTATTTTAAGTTAAATGAAATGTTACACAAAGCCAAAAAGTGGCGAAAAGGTCTGAAAGTCGGGATGCACGCAGCTGCAGCTGAGCTAATGTATGGATACCCTGTCTTAGGATAAGCATGCACTTATCTCATAGTCACATGTTAATCTACATTTAACCTGTCAGAAATTGAAGGGCAAGCCTCCTTTTTTAGGATATCTTAAGTACCCAGTCATGGAAGCTGGGCATTATAGGATGGACTTTGCTTGTGAATGCTAAATTTGGGCTCCGTCATTGTGGGGCCATTCGTTTTTTGGCAAGTCAGAAAGTCAGCAAGGCATTTCAATGGATGCATTGACCCATGGACATAAGACACTGCCTATTAAATTTTCTCCTGCAAAAAGAAATTGATTTTGTAGAGGAAATATTGGACACATATCATATAAGGTCAAGTTATGTCTCTAAGACACTTAAACTCTTTAAATATGAAAAGTCGTAGATGGTTTGATATTCACAAATATCTTCTTAATGCAGGGTCTTACACTGCCTATCTACATTGTTCAAGAATGATCAATACATAGCCACATTAAACAAATTGTTCTGCATTCATAACAGCCTGGTATGATGTGACAAACATTTGCACCGCTTTTCTCACCATTTTCCCTTACAACTTGTTTAGGGAAATTAGCTAGAGAACAATAATTACGTTCACGTAAAGACCTGATACGTTATCTGATGGAAATTATGGAGTGTAACTATTTTGTGCCAAATATAAAAAAACAATATATATATATATATATAGAGGCATCCAATACCATGTGGATATCAGAGAGTTTTTTTGTGCATTTCCCGCATGTTGTTTTTACTGGGGCAAGATGGCAACCCGTAATGGTCTATTGAAGCCTATTACCTGGCAGCACAGATATTTGCAGACCCTGTTGGTTGTATAGGAAATCTTTGCCACCAAAAAATTAGAAAGAGGGCAAGGGGAGCCATCTTCAATATAGAAAGGAGGACACATAGAGTTGGAACTGTAACTTTTGTTGACCAAGGCCATCCTTTGTCCTTCAAACATTATCACACTTTCCTCTTTGTTTTGTATATCTGTCCCTGAAAAATCAAGAGGTTAGCCTCAATATTTAAGATTCAGTTATTCAGGGCATTACACGGTTTATTCCATAAGCTAATATTGCTGATTTCGAATGTGAATCATAGGTGAGGAACAGTCATGGATTAAAAAATGAAAATCACTTCAATATGCATTGAATGGATTTGGATGTTAATTATGTTATGAATTATCTTATGAATTATATATATTTATATATATATATATATATATATATATATATATATATATATATATATATATATATATATATATATATATATATATATATATATATATATATAATGCTTCCCGATATGAAATCGCTCTCATATTAAATCTTCTTACCTTCTTTCACGTTGAAAAAATATTCAAAAGGATCATATACTTGTTTTGCCTGCGCCTGGGATGCCCTGAAATATATCAATAATACAGACATGATTCTTTGATAGTATTAGTGGAAGTGTGAATATCTGGATGGGCTTCAGCAATCATTTTGCTTTATTCCCACAAGGGGTATGGTCCTGATAATAAAGACGAAATGGAGGTTAACTTGCACCAGCTTATTGAGGTCATCTTAGTCATATCAGCGGAATATTATCATATTGATGGCTTATTAAGGTCATGTTAGTCATATCAGCGGAATATTATCATATTGATGGCTTATTAAGGTCATGTTAGTCATATCAGCGGAATATTATCATATTGATGGCTTATTGAGGTCATGTTAGTCATATCAGCGGAATATTATCATATTGATGGCTTATTGAGGTCATGTTAGTCATATCAGCGGAATATTATCATATTGATGGCTTATTGAGGTCATGTTAGTCATATCAGCGGAATATTATCATATTGATGGCTTATTAAGGTCATGTTAGTCATATCAGCGGAATATTATCATATTGATGGCTTATTGAGGTCAAGTTAGTCATATCAGCGGAATATTATCATATTGATGGCTTATTAAGGTCATGTTAGTCATATCAGCGGAATATTATCATATTAATGGTGTATTTACACTCTTTAATCAAAATGGCCACATCAGGTCGACCTTTCGGCCTTTTAACCAGTGTGAAAGTAACACTCCCGGCAGTGGTAGTCGAACCCACAACCTCCTGTCATCCACTCATATCACCATGTTATGCCTCAGTCACATTTGCCCGGGTGCCGGCCGAGTTCATCAGTGATAATCACAGATATGATGCCGCCGCGTTCACATTATACACGGGTGTCGCAAGACTCAATGACACAGGCGTCTTCAGCATATCCCGAAGAAGTCTGCTGCATAAAACAGATATCTGTGGACATCGCAGAGAGTCCCTAGGATCATCTCATGATGGCCGATGAACACATAAAATCGATGCCACCAGCAGCCCTAAGATAAACTTGTGGTATCTCAGCGGGACATTCACGGTAGCCTGCCGTGTACTTTAAGATGATGTTTGGTGATAAGAAATCGTGGAAACGCCGGCAACTTTTATATTGCGACTAAAAGTTCCCGATGACCCGTACAACGTCTTAAACGGCCCAATTATGGCCGATGATCCCCCGGTGCCCTCACGACACCCTGCCCGGGCCTCTTTACTGAAATCGGCGCACATGTGACTGGGATGTGAAGCACAGATTATTATTTCTGTGACAATCATTAATGATATTACCAATTAATTATTAATCAATTCATGATATTTTGTTTCCTTAATAGGAATCATTTTCAACCCATACTCGGCCTTAGGAGTGCATTGATTCAAACATAGGGGTATTGTTTTAGTATGGTTCAAAATACTGATCCAATGTTGATCAAAATTACATTTTGGGTTTAGTTATCAAGTAAAAACTGCTCTTTTTCAACGATGACCACTGTAATAGTATGTTCACCATAATCACTGTGTTATAGTAAGGTGCAAAATGTTGATCCATCACTCTGGTTAGTGATTTGATCAAAAACGCAAGTGGTTTGTCTAACGGTTAGACAAATCATGATCTATTTCAAATTGAAGGTCAAAGGAACATGTTATGTTTATTCACACAGTTATCAGGTAACATCCTCTCACTAAAAACGAAACTGAAAACAGAAATATAAACAAATGTTTTTCTATAATTTCCTGTACAATTAAATCATTAATATCATGCGGGCAAAATAAATGTGGTTTCAGTATTTCTTTTCACAGCTTATGTTTTCATGTACTGATATCGATAGAGGTATCCATACAATCAGTAATTCCTTTGGGAAATTCCAGAACTAAATGTCATTTCTGCAAATGTGTTTCTGTAGATATAAATTATACATTGTAATACTTAAGGCAGGCATTAACCTATGACCTTTTGAATCACATGAATGACAGATGATATATGGCAACGCAGTTATTGAATGTTTGCGATGTGAATAATAGAAATGCATTTTAATAAAAACTATACCCAAAGGATCATATAACAATACGTATATATACCTCTGTGTGGCATTCTAGCCCTGCATTCTAGCCATATATCATATGATCAATAAGAGTCCCTAATTGTTGTGTGTGAATTAGATTATTACTACCGGGTACATACATATTAGATCATAACATGACAACCATAACAGATGTTGATTCATTAATATAGACAGAAATTCAAAAATCAGTATTCATCAAATAACCAGTGAAATCCATTGCAGTGTTTATTGATGGATAGATGTCAGTCAGGATATGTCAATATTTACTCTTAATAAGCTGTTTTTTTAAAAGTGGAGGTTATTAATTAGTCAGCTGGAGTTAGAGTTAAAATCTTTTATTGACATTATGATTTTATCGAAATGAGCATAAATACGAATAGAATAGAAATAATCGATTATTTCTCACTACCTGAGAAAGTTTTGGTTGCAGATGGTGACTGCTGGGAATGTGATGGCTGATACATGGGAAATGCCCACGTTCACATTGACCTCATACTTGAAGAAGGTCACCATGCGGAAGTAGAATATATAACCAAAGCCTCCCAAACTGCCAAGTACCAAAATTAGCCACAATATCCTGCAAATACAATGTCAACAATTACTTTAATCCAATTTCTGGGTTAGAATAATTAGTTCCAAATAACTTTGGAAAAAGGTCCTGTCTTCCAACTTAAGGTCCATTTTCCCTAAGATTGTTTTATGCTGCATTTATCGTTGGTAAATCAATTTGATATTGGCATTCTGCTTCTGGGTGCATTTTAGCTTGGTATCATCTTTGCAATTAATGCAAAATGACTTAATATGAACTATCTCTCTTAAAATTGGATATATTCAAAAAGAATAATTGTCATGCGGTAAAATGTAATATATGAAAGGTTACATTTAGTTGTTTCTTTAAACTTACTCTTTACCTGTAAACACCAGTTTAATGGCAACATAGAATCTTGATAAATGATAAAACATAATTAAATTGTATGAAAGGTATTTTGGAGTGTAAGAAGAAATAAGGGATTACTGGATCTGGGGAAGCTGTTTATAAAGAGTGGCAAGATTGGCAGCCATAATGGAACCATATGGCAGTTGTATTAAGATGGGAACTAAGGTGCCCATGCCCGAGTCAAGACGGCGAATCTTCGTCAGAACTACCGATAATTTGTCCGGCACCGGCAATTATTGGTTTAAATATGTCTAGACCTCTACTCTCTTCTGCAGCCTTCAGAGACCTCCCTTTTCCAGGTTCACTAATGCCTCAGTCACATTTGCGCCGATTTCAGTAAAGATGCCCGGCCGATGGGTATTTTTTTACAAAATCGGCCGGCAGTTCAGATTGCCGTGCGGGCACCGGGAGATCATCGGCCACAATTGGGCATCTTTAAGACATCGGCCGGGTCATCGGGAACTTTTAGCTGCCACATAAAAGTTGCCGGCGTTTCCCCGATGTCTAATCAGCAAATATCATCTTAAAGCACACGGCAGGGTCCCGGCAGGGTCCCGCAGATTATCTTAGGGCTGCCGGTGGCATCGTGCGGTGAAAATAGGATTATATTTATTTCATGTGTTCATAGACCATCGTCAGATGATCCCACGGGCTCCCTGCGATATATCATAGACGTCTTTAGGATGTCTTTCAGACGTCTGTCAAATGAGACAGACGTCTTTAGGATATCCTACAGACGTCTGTCAATGATCTAGACGTCTTTAAGATATCCTACAGACGTCTGTGCCATTCAGTCTTGCACATGCCGTGCGGTGCCCTTTAATAATGTGACCACAGCTACGGCATCTCTCAGATTGTTGCCTATAAACTCCCGGAGCCCGGCAGATTTTGAAGTCGGCCGATTCTTACTTCCCGGCCGGCTCCCGGTGCAAATGTGACTGAGGCATAAGATTGGTGTTTCTGACTTTTTCTCCGATCCTCAAACCTTTCCACAGCATAACAATAATTACCACGTAAATGGAAACCTTTTCCTCCCAATTGTACATTACATTTATTGGACAGAAATAAATAACAGTCTTTTCAAACCAAAATCTTAACCATGGAACTCAAGGAAACTGCACTTTATAATTGGCCAACTATAGACCTGAGCCTCTAAAAAATGTTTGATGAATTTATAGAAATTACTGCTCTTTCATTCATGAGGTAACATATCTACAACTTGCACGTTAACAATCCTCGGAAATCAGTTTCCATTAAATTCATGGACAGCATATCAAATTTGGCATAACCCAATTGACCAAAAAATTGTCCCGTAAACAGAGGAACACCCTTGATTTTGTAATTCTCTGCTGAAAACCCCTCAATCAATCCATTACTCTCAAATGGCGGAAGAAAAGTAAAATGACCCTGTAAACTATTTAGGGACATAGACCCCCTTCTGTATATATCTAAGGACACTCCTATGCTATCACCCGGGGATCTAGCATCCTAAACAAGTTCAATGAATTCTTCGGTGAAAGACTGAAAAGATCCACAAGTAAATGGATAATGTGTCTTTGAATACAGTTTCACCACCAGATGGTGTGATGAACAATGCTGGGACCTCTGTAGATGCTGATACCTCATGTCTAACTAAGTTCACTAAGTTCACTTTGCTGTCCTCTGCTGATATCCAAAAACTAATTAGAAAAGCAGCTAAAATGTCAGCGTGACCTGGTGCCTAAATGGCTTCTTCATGACTGTTATGGGATCTTCTTACTTTCATTGCTGTCATTATAAACAAATCACTATATGATGCATCGGAACCATGGCATATGAAGATTGCACTGGTTTTGCCAAATCTTAAAAACATTGGCTTAAAACAGATAGGAAATTATAGGCTGGCCTCAAACCTACATATCTGCCTTTGTCACATCTACTCTAGGCTTTGGTAATGGCCCTCTAGTTTTACTTCTTGCATTGATATTTAAAAAAACACAATACTGGCAGATCTCTGCAGCACATGTAGTGGAGAAATATGATTATTTCTCTGAGAAACTGAACTTCACTGGCCCTCAGTGTGTGCCAGAATAACTGTTAATATCTTACATGCCAGATCCACTTGACATTATAAAGCTGAGGTCCCTCTGATCAGATCGGATGCTGGACCCCCTGACATGTATGAAAGCAGAAGGGGATAGACCAATCTCAGTTACTTCCCCTAAATTGTGGAATGACATTCCTAATGGTATTAGGATTTAGTGATTCCCCTGAATTTATCAAATCACGTTTAAAAACACCATTATTCTCCTATCTATTTAACAAAATCCCTATTTATTATCAATTCTATGCACGTCACCAAAATAAATATAGATACAATAGTTTGTATTTGATAATTATCATGAATTTGTATCGTCCTTAACTTCTATCGTCCTTAACTATAGCTAGTCACATCTTAACATCTTGATCTTTGTGGCACTCCATAAAGCCAGTCAGGTTGGAAAGAGAGAGAGAGCATTCCTCATTCACTGTTGAAATAGTGACTATTTCAAAGGCTGTCAGAATGCAGGAAGACCAAACACAATGAGTTGACACTTCAGACACTGGGAGCACAGCCTCGGGGTGACTGGTTCCTAACACTATCGCATCTGCACGTAATTGCGTAAGTTACCACATACAGCTGTGCTGAACACATACTTCGTTTATTTTATACCAGTCATTGTAACATGTTATTGCTGCTTAGCATCAGGGACATTGCATATTGGCAGTGGCACAAGCGAAATCAATAAATTGAGACATGGTTCTGACCTTTTCAAATGACATTTAACCTATCAAGTTTGAGCTGAACTAATCGTGTCAAATTATTTAGTTCACAATTAAACAAGAACTTGCTGTGAGATGAACAATTTAGGTACTTGCCCAATGTTTCATTTCAACAATATTCTGGGGGACAATGTTTCTCAGTTCATCCATTCTTGACATTTCACAATTAATTGATATAAAGTGAAGAAAGTTGTCTCCTGTTACTTCCTGACGGCAGGCAAGGCTGATTTGCCACCATGGTATTGCTTTAAACTTTATAAAAAATTAAAATGGGAGGGCGGTGAGGGGGGGGGTTGATTGCTCTTCCCATGGATATAATCTATTGCTGCCATAACAGGGAAGGAGGTATACATCTCTGGGACAGAATGATCGATCTGTAAAAATCTAAGATAAGAGAGAGTAGATCAGATCAAGGCAATGTCAATCCTGTATCTTATACAGCGAAAAGAATGAAACTAGAATCAAAACGTTGGGAGGGATTTACAGCACAGATTGCTTATTTACATCACAGATTGCTTATTAAATTACATCACAGATTGCTTATTAATTCACAGCAGAGTGTAGTTACTTTTATGCTTCCTCAAAGTTATTTTCCACAGAGGACACATTTAAGAGTTTCTTTCTTTCATCCCATTCTATGTCTGCTAGAAGAGCTTTCGATTTAAAGTTTCCACTAGATAGAAATCGATATATAGTCTCAACTACTAGTTTCATCTACATTGAAATCGATATATAGTCAATTTCATATTATGAAAGAGCTGATATTGATATTGATATGCTATAAATATGGTAATATGTATCAGATCTAATATGTGTTCAATAATTTAGCACACCGATATAGTTAACAAAATAGAAACCCACATGAAACCAACTTCTCTTTCGCAAACTTTTAGATTTTGTGATTGATAAAATTCGATACAATCACTATTAGGTGATAATATTCTATTTGATATATCAGAAATACGTGCGTTAAATATATATTGCAATTTCTATAAAATGTGTGTGAAATATATCATTTCTATACCGTGACTACAGCACATGATAGTTTCTTTTTAAAAGAAATGTTTCTTGTGTGATTTAAGCTTTGTATCTTGCATTGGTTTTGTTCTGCAAAACTTATATTTCGTTCTGAATGCAGCGAAACGTATAATGGAACATCATATAATAGCAAAATCCTTACTTTCTGATGAAAAAAGGTGTTGGATCACCAAAATATCTCCATCCATGGAAAGATGTATCTTGAGTGTATTGAGAAAGTACCTCTCTCCAGCTTGGGTTGTCTTCATCTGCTGTCATGTTAAATAGAATATCAAAAATAACACAAAGAAAATTTTGGGAATTGTTTATATTTGAATTTCCTAAATATTATTAAAATGTTATCTATGCGCAGAAGGCCATCACATTTACCAGAAACACACATAAGTGCCCGAAGTAATTATTTCATTTTTAACAAAGAGAAATTTCTTGTCTAAAATGTCTTTACATCTGCCAAAGAAAGTATTACTCATAAATGTTGTGCCAGTTTCTTTATCATTTCCTTAAATACGTAGGAAGGCAAAAGCCACATGCTGAGAGTACAGCGATGTCCAATAGACTGTCTGGACTCGCGGATAGAAGAATTCTTTGGTACTGATTCAAGCTCTGTCGCGGCGGGGTACACTGGTACTGCGTTCAAAAAGGGGTTTTGCCGCCAAGGGTTCCTCATAGAGTGTGCCTCGATGACTCAATGATCACTCCAGAGGAATGCATTGGTTTCCAACAGTCGTATGAAAACGGCTACTTCTGTGTGCCTAGAGCGAATAGTCACTATGCTTCCGCTCTCTTATTGGATAGCAATGGGGACTCAAAGCGAGCGCCGTCAGCATAAAGCAGGCATATTGAGGTCAAAGGGAGCACCCTGTCCACTGAATCTGCTCTATAGGATCTGTACAGAGAGAGCCAAGGGACTCGTTTTGACTTGGACATTTGGTCAATATGGTCAATTTGGTTAATATTGTCCAGGTTAATATGGAAACACCATGGGTCCGTTTTGAATTTGTTAAGAATATTTGTTCAGTTTTCCTGTGTGTTTTGAGAAATAGCCAACTTCGGCATTCTTTAAAAAGCAATATGGCAATAATTCAGAGCCATACATGAATTGACAACTGTTATTTTTCAATGAAACGTTAGGTGACAATCGGCGACAATATCGCTGCCGCGCCCTCTGAGTCATTGGTACACTCTTGGGACACCTCACTGAGCCTGTCGCCACTTTGCAAATTTTATTTTGTATTTTTCTTCTTTTTTTATTTTTTTTAATATCATATTTTTGAGAAGAAATGCCAAAGGAAGAAATGCCAAAAGAATTAAATGAATATCTGAAAGCAGAGTACTGAAGTATACTCAAACTTATTAAACAAGCTCTCAAACATCTGAAATCGTTAAAATATATTTCAAGCTCATTTCTTTTCAAATACTAATGCTATTTGTTCTCTTTATATTAATGAATTACCATACAATTAAATGATGTAGGAAAATCAATGAAATCATACCATTATCTGTACTTTTTTGCTCCATTTTATCCAATTCTGGGATGTGCAGGCAGTTTACAAATATAAGATGACCAATTTTCTAGCACATTTCTGCTTAATGAAAGCATAGATCCGTGTCATCCTACTACACTAGTTCATCTGGATATCAATAAGCAATATTTGAATGAGTGACAATGTATGTGATATCAATAATTCACGGTCATATCATTAGGCAACACCCATCTTTGGTGCACGTTTTATTGGCAATATATCACTCCACCTTTGATCTTCAAGTGATGTGACTTTCCATCCTGACTAATTGATATTTCAAAGACAGCATTGTTCAAGATTCGAAACCCAAATGAGGCATGCTTGTTTTTATCTCCTTGTTTGTCGCCACAAAATGGTTATTTAATGACAAGAGAATGCTGCTTTAATGTCAAGCGATCATGTAATATGCATCACACGTGCAGTGATCCCCGTCACCAGCCATCCCATGGGACCTTAGATGGATACCATGTGTACTTGTGTGAATATCCCATGAAGTTATGTTGTTAAGGCTCAGTGCTGGTTTGAAATGTGTCAACTATAGAGTTTACTGGCACTTCCATAAGTACATAAGTATATACAGCAACAGTAACAGGTTCCATTAATGAGAGAGATGCACATGTAAGGCATATGATATAAAAACATGCATAGTTATATAATAATATATAATACTGGATGTATAAATATGGGTGTATTTTTATAGTGTTCATCCACATCACTAGTAAAACACTAGTAAAGAATGAAAAACCTTGGATGTTTTATTATAGTTACATGCTTTTACTCCCTAGGCACACGTTAGGACAAATTATATAAATATATTTTACACAAATATTTGGAATCCAATTGCACGATATTAAAAAACATGAAAAATAGACTTACACCCATTAACCTAATGTAATATAAGCCTATAATTTAAATATCCACACCAAAGAATCATTATTTTTGCATCCATAAATCATTTAAAATGTGTAACAATATAAATAATTCTTCTTGAACATATCACTCTGTCATAAATCAAGATTAGTTTTACAACAATGTGTGTGGTAATGACAAATGGAGGTTTGACATTTCGTTTGTGAAAATCAAATGATAAACGATCACTTGCCATACTATTCATATTAATCATATATGGGGTACATTCACTTGTATGTTTGTATGTTTTGAAGAAAATATTTTGCAACATAGCTATGCAAATAGCAGGTTGCCAACCCTCTCTACAGTAGCATCTAGGCATGTCAGTGACTGACTTATTAACAATAGACATGAGGCCATTATATAGATCGTTCACCTGTGTCAAGCAAAGCAGTTCTCTAGGGTGTTCCATTTTTGGCAAAAGTTATCAGATCTTATGGGCCATCTGGATTGGGGTTACATATGCCTTAGATATGATGCTGATTTTTTTTGGGCTTGATCGGACCGATTTGAATTTGTCCCGTATGACGTTTTTTGCAAAATAGGCAAAAATTGCATTTTTCGGCTTTTTTTGTTACTTTTTGACAATTCTCTTCATGAACATTATCTCAATTGTAGATTATGTTGTATGTCACTTACAAGTATCAACTCAGTTTAAGGTGTTGACCCGTTTGTAAGTGATATATCAGATTCTCTGGTTGAAAGTGAATAATAATGTAAAAAACAAAGACTTTAAACACAGATAGAGGCAGAATTTGCTAAATATAGACAACTTTAATCATATATTCATCATACATATCAATGATATTATCAAATGATGTCAATGCAACAAATGAGACAACAACCTGGTAAACACAGTCTGGAGCAAATTTTACATGACTCTTAAATGCATAATACAAGGTAATTAACATAAAGTTATTTCCATGGTACTAGAATTATTCTTGACTTCATATTCTCAAGAATTCATATTCTCAAGTTCCTCAGTGCATCACGTTTGAGACTATGGAATATTTCTCCATGACGGTTGGCAATAACAATGTAGTCATCCTGCAGATTCCCATCATGTGTGATATCGGCATATTCTGTCACATCCTTGATGGCCCTCTCTGTTTAGTCTAGTTAGATTAAACAACAACCATGAGCGTGGTCCAACAAAGTCAGCCAGATTACCACCATTCAGCAGATTTTGGTTTGGAAAAAATGGCTTTCCTGTATGAAAGTTGGCAGGCTGTGGATTCTATAGCAGTTGATCAGCTACCTGTTGCCGTTCCACCTCTGGCAGATCTTCATCAAAGAGGCAGAAAATGACACATTCCTGTGTAAGATACCAGAGGTGGCGTTTCACACTTTGGAGAGCAGCTACAGTGAGTGTGCATTGTTTTGTTCCAGCTCCATGTACTGTTTCATACCTCTTCAGCTTTGTCCACAATTCTAGGTCTAATCTTGGAGCAGGCGAGCCTGTAGGTAGTGCTGTACAAAAACAGGCAGATATATTCGGCCATAGCTAGGACACACTGCTCTTCCCTCTGAGTAAGGTGAAATCTGTCTCTTGCTCGTCCACGAAGCATGGCAATCTTCAGGAGGTACAGACCTTGCTGCATGAATCTGATTGTACTTACAGCACCTGGTCTTCTCATCCTAAAGCCAGTCTGAAATGGAGCACCATGGCAACAAGGATGTACAACCTACAAGAGAGAAAGCAATAATGTAGAACTCAAATGATCAACATTTAATAACTTGTCATATTCTGATGGCCATAGTGCGTTCAGCTTCTTTGGCTTCTCTCTTCTTCTCCTGATCTCTCTTTGATGCAGCACATTTTTCTCTGGCAGCCAGTTTGAGGTCTACACCACCCATGGTGTAGACCTGTGGATGCTGCTTCTGGCCTCTGTAAAATATCAAGTCCTCCATCCAGTCATCACTACGCTCTGCCCGCAATGCTTCCTCTATAGCTGCTTCATCTCCTAAGGAGATGTCAAACAGACTGTTTAGCTGATCTTGATAAACTTCTTGAATTCTCTGTTCAAGATTTCTGGAAAAGGCGTGGTAACCTTTGATCACATTCACAATCTGAAGCCCTCTCCATCTCTGCAAGATATGCCGCTTCTGTGGAAGGTGATTATTTGAGAAACTATCAAGGGGGGAGCCAAGGAGGAGACACAGGGACTTTTTGTAGTGCTTTTCTTTCCTTCAGTTTCTCTAGTTGGCTCACAAGGTGCATAAGTAAGTTTTGTGCCCTGGCTTGTTTGCGCTGGTAAAGGCAAAGGATCAACCACCTTGGACTCCTTGGATGACCGTGTAGTAGGAGCTCTAATTTCTGGTAGGTCAACGTCAGGCACTGCTTTCCTTTTACGTCCACTATTCTTATTCCCAGGCATAATTGTTAAACTGTTCCTACTCCACCACCAACAAAGCTAGAGTTTCTATATAAAGCACTGAAAGTTTATATCATTCTGGATAGCACATGCACTACATCATCTACTCCATTTTGAATCATTGGAATTTATGAAACACCTGCAAGTGCAAGAATGATATGATAATTACCTTGTTTATACATGGGTTTGGTCATAAATGACATAATAGTCACTATACACATGCACCGTGCATTGCATATCAGCACAATTCCAAGCACTATCCAAGCACTATGCTACAAATTACTGTTTCTTTTGTTAAATATTTCACAAAAAAACTGAAAAATATACTACAAATACCTTTCTGTAAATGTCCTCTTGTTGAAAAATTGATCACATTACTTTCTTGCATGATGTGCAGATGACACTTCTGCCCACCATGTTTGACCCGGTGTTGCTAGCAACAGGATATGGACTTTGACCTACTTTTTGTACTTTTCTAATTTGCATAACAATACACATACCCACTTCTTTATCATCAATATTACTATATAAAGAACAAAATAAGCTGGGAATCCATTCATATTAACCAAAGCTTGTAATACTGGACAATGATATATTGTATCATGTATCTATGTATTAAGCGAGTGATATTTTGCAAAGCAAACCCCAATTTTCCTATATATAACCATAAAATGTGATACCTGTTTTACCATCTGGTCAATACTTATCATTGAAATGATATTCATAGAATAAATAACAGAAAATCTGCAAATGAATTAATATTGAGGAACGATAATCCTGAAAAAAACTCTGAAAAAAGCCATTTTTACCTATTTTTGCAAAAAACGTCATACGGGACAAATTCAAATCGGTCCGATCAAGCCCAAAAAAAATCAGCATCATATCTAAGGCATATGTAACCCCAATCCAGATGGCCCATAAGATCTGATAACTTTTGCCAAAAATGGAACACCCTACAGTTCTCCATTTTGATATGAGTGTCAACATCACATTATGGTTGGAGGTCAAAAGAAAACATCTAAATAAATTTTTAAAATCTTAAAAATGAGTGTGTTCTGTTTTATTATGTGTTGTCACATGTTATTTCATAAAGGTATCATAAATAACACATCATTTGTTAAAGATATCACTTGAATCTGTGCAAAATATATGGGTTTCTGAGACACAATCTTCTCATGTTGTGTATTATAAATTTCATTTAATAGACTTTGTCAATTAGCATCCGCATTACGATAATAGGGCTTAAAACAGACGTTGACTGGTATTAAACGCTATATGAATTATATTAATGAAGGCATCTGACCAAACATGGAATACTGACATTACCTTTGTTAAAACTACTGACTCTTTTTTGCTTAAACTATTAGTTTGTGTTCTACATTACTTAGATTAAGAGCAAAACTATAGGCCCCATCACTGACCAAACTATATAGTCATTGACAGATGAATGTGTACCCAATGATTGGAGGTTTGCTTGATTGCTATAGCAATGATGTTAAGCTAAGTTAGCAAAAGGGAGTAGACTAAGATAAGTTTTATCTTAGTCTACTTATCTTTTATCTGAGAAAGGACTGCTTCCTATCAACATTAATGTTTAAATATATGCATGGAGAAGCTCCAACAATGCTGACAAATGCCACAAACACAATATGGTTGTTACGAACCGTAGTGTAAAAGTATTCAGAAAAAGTCTTTTCAACATGAAGGAGCATCAGTGTGGAAGCGTGTGCCACATAACCCTAAATATGCCACTACACTACTCTCAATGCTTTCATATACATAGGTGAAAGACAATACTGTTAAGCTTCTTTTGTTCACAATTTTGAATTGTACCACATGGAAGAGCAGCTTACTGAATGTATTATCCTGTTCAATATATTGAAATAAATAAATAAATGAATAATACTTAACATCACGCAGTAGAACTCTGCAGACCTTGTAGTTCCCGGCACGTGGTTGAACATTGTTCGGGACAGGGCATGCTTAGTTGTTGTTCCCAAACTCTGGAACAATCTCCCTTGGGAGATGAGGACTAGTGTCTCTGTTGACATGCTTAAGAAACATTAGAAGACGCACCTATTCTGGAGACACGACTTGGAAAAACGCAATGAACGGACACTCTCTGGCTTCAGTACTAACATGTTTTCTCAACTATTTCCCACGTTTCGCGTTGCTGAATAACAATAAAACAGTTGTAGTTTTGAAATGGATGCCTTTTTGTTTTAATTTAATGAATGTCCATAAGAACAGTTTCACATTATCCATAAGAATAGTTTTACAGGGCAATGTGAGTCCTTTCAAATTCAATACCTCTGCACGTTTGATGCTCTACCTGTTTGTCTCTCAACATTATCTTACACTGCCGAATACCTGCTTCGTGTACTTATAATTAATGCATCAAAGAAATTCATTATTCACAAAAGAATGGAGAAGACTGGTCATATGTTATACTAAATAAATAGTTTCATTCAATATTGAATTTCTTTTATTAAACTTGACATACAATTTATCGGAGGAAGAGCTTAACTTATCATCTTTATAAGTGTAATAAGTATTAAGTAATAATAATCATAT
This sequence comes from Amphiduros pacificus, assembly GCA_949316495.1. Lineage (NCBI taxonomy): Eukaryota > Metazoa > Annelida > Polychaeta > Phyllodocida > Hesionidae > Amphiduros > Amphiduros pacificus. Next base: position 8,720,145 of record OX439002.1, on the reverse strand, counting down.
GATATCATATAGTATATTGGTTACCTATGTTTATGCTTTGAAACATATCAAAATGATAGCGTAATGTTTGATATGATTTTTTTTAAATGGAACACTATGAGACCATACAGCAATACATGTCACTTTGCAACCTTGTCTAATTCGGGAGAGGGTGTTGTAGTCCTTACACTCGCCCGTCAACTGTGATCATCTGAGTGTACCATCCTTACACTCGCCCGTCAACTGTGATCATCTGAGTGTACCGTCCTTACACTCGCCCGTCATTTGTGATCATCTGAATGCACCATCCTTACACTCGCCCGTCAACTGTGATCATTTGAGTGCACCATCCTTACATTCGCCCCTCAACTGTGATCATTTGAGTGCACCATCCTTACATTCGCCCGTCAACTTTGATCATCTGAGTGCACCATCCTTACATTCGCCCGTCAACTGTGATCATTTGAGTGCACCATCCTTACACTCGCCCGTCAACTGTGATCATTTGAGTGCACCATCCTTACACTCGCCCCTCAACTGTGATTATGTGAGTGTACCATCCTTACACTCACCCGTCAACTTTGATCATCTTTTATAATCGAACATTGATGCTATACACTGATCCATTATGAGAGTTTGAAGAATTACGGCTGCCCTGCAGATTCTGTGTACTCAGTGGGGTTGTGTTGGGCCGGCTGCAGCTTAGAGTTTCCTTCAAGCTCTTCCTGAACATCGGCATAGATGCACAATATATAAAAGGATTGGCACAGCTGTTGAAAGTTGATAGAAACACTCCAATGATTTGAGGAGGCGTATTGAATTCGTAGGTGACAAGGCCTGCAAAGCCTAGAAGATAGAACCAAGCGTCCCAGCTCAGCGATATCACAAATACTATAGCCACAGCTATCGCTGTCCTTGTCAACTGTTGGTTAGCATTGTCTATGATCCGGGAGGAACCCAGCTCAGGTGAATTCCGCCGCTTTCTCAAAGACCACACTATTTTCCCGTAGAGAATAATAAAGGATGACATAGGAATGGCATAGACGATGAAGAACCAAAAAATAGCAAAACCATGCATGAACTGTGTGAAGAAGTCTGTGCGGAAATAGTACTCATTATGGCAGGCATGTGTTTCTTTAACATATCTGACTTGTAGGTAAGCAGGACCCAGAAGAATCACGCTGAAGATGTACATGATGACAAATGTCACATAAACATGATGCGGGAAAATACACTGATGCTTCAAAGGGTAAATCACCATGAGAAATCTCTCCACGGCAATGAAGACAAGGTTCCAAACAGAAAGCAGCACTCCTCCCCAGTATAAAGCCTGGCCATGCCAGACCTGGCACAGGAGCAAGTCAAATATGTCATTACCAGTCATCCACATGAAGGGCTGTATAAGTAGACCCAACCCCATAATACACACAAAGGAGTCAGCCACTGCCTGGTGCTGCAGCAGTATCTTTATGATCTGCGTGAAGCATTTCCCGTTTAATGTTAATGTTATGAGAGTGATGATGTTTGCAATCAAACCAAGAACAGTCAGAACTATCTGTATGTTTGTGAACACTTTCATGGCTATTGACTCTGTCCCGTTGTTCACCAGCATAACTTCCTGGTATTTTGATTTGCTCAAACTATTGATGTTGGTGATATTACCATTGTCCCTACTTTCCTCATCTGGTAGCGCTGTCATGTTTGGTTTTTCATTGACATTAAATTCAATACTTGTAAGAGCAATGTCAATATTTTCCCTTGGTATAATTACATCATTTATACTTAACAGCGACGGATCTGAGGCTGGTACATCCTTGGTGCTTGCTATATGATTTGAAGATAATCCACAGTTTATGAAGATTATAAGGAAGCACTTCATGTTGATCCCGCTGTGTCTTCAATGAATGTTCTGGTATATCGAACATTAAAGATCTGAAAGAGTTATAGAGAATATGCATAAATAAATGAGACCACACATTTCATGCCTAATTGTGCTTTGCTAGGATCTGATACTGTCCACAGCCTGATTCAGTGGTCTGGCGCTGATAGTCGCCGAACTGGCACTTAAAGACACTTGGAGAAGTTGTTTTGCCATCTGTGTATTAGTAGTTGTTATCACAAACATGGGCGGTTGCTGCGCCACAGCAAATGGACTACCTCTGGACCTTTCTACAAGGTCAACCAGGTCTATTGATTATTTGATAAGAAAACTAAATAGAAAGCGATGGTAGGCCGTGTTAGCTATGTTCATATACTTTCATTAATGTTAACAGCCACCTCAATGTTTTTTTGTTTTTTTTTATACTTTGATGAACTGAGAGACATTTGACATTCTTCGAGAAGTTATGAATATTGTTTTAAAAACATTGTAAGGTTCGTAATCGTTTTTTTAACTGGACAATTATGCATAATGATCAGAAGGTGAATGATGAAATAAATGAAATATCCGCCATAATGAGCGAATCTCGTTTAACCTTAATGCTATAAACGTTATTTTATCTTACAAATGACATATACATACTTTCAAATTCCTTCAGACATTTCCAAACAAACCCAACCAATATACAAGTAATATGGACAAGTCAAAACATCTAAATCACACCTGATAAGATGTGATAATTCATTTTTTTTAAATCAGAAGTGATAATTCATTTTTTTTAAATCAGAACAACTTTATCTCAGATACCTAAAACCACTTCTTTTTTTATGTTATTACATTTCATTTTTCATTTCATGTATCCCCGACATTCTACATCTTCAGTTTAAACGTCCTGTTTCATATTTTATATATACTCCTCAGTTTTACAATACAATTTATTTTAAGGGCAAATGAGAAACAATTTGCAGAGGTAAAATTAGTATTCACCTAATATACTCGTACCTTCCCCGGAATAAGGCATGATAGAAACAATTCTAATTACATTAATTTGTCCTAGCATATACTACCATTGAGAACTATATTTTCAACTTCAGTGTGCCATATAAATCGAAACAAGCAAACAGAACCAAAGGTTTAAACAGGCAGAGTTGAATTATTTCTTACAACTTTTCCATGACCATTTTGTCTTATATTTGAAGTTTTGCTTGATATGCAATTCATGAATAAAATAAACTGTTGGCCAAACTCAGCTCCGTGACTTCACTCAGTATCATGGAATAATTGCAGTAATCAGGCTTTACAAAAGACGGAAACACATTCATAAAATATAATCATCTTTTCACATGATTCACACTGAACAGTTTAATTAAGTATTTGAATGTTATGGCTCGCCAATCAGTGATCTAAGAATGACACAGACCAGTCTCTGAGAGTCTCATGAGCTTGTTTGTGGCAATCCCTACATCTTGTCATAGAGAAGCAACTTACCTCGGTGTTAGGCTGATGTCAACATTAGATCAGTGGTATTAAGCACAGATAATCCCACTTGACGACTCCTACATTACTTCCTGCACTCATGGGATTACCCAGGAAGTATTAAAATCATTCCTATTTGGGAAATCCTGGTCAATTATTATTTCGTGGACTCGGTGATTTGATTGGCTGATCTCTATATATGGGTTACTGTTATTAAAACATTAATCTAGATCTTGATTGCATTGTCGTTTGATGTATCCACTTAAAACATTGTCGATGTGATATATTAACTACAAACACGAGCATTAATTGTTGACGATTCTCTATTGAAGCAAACCAATTACAGCAAACTGTGGAAGCATAACTTAATATTCAATCTTTGAAATCTCCATGAACTTTTCTTGTTTTTACACAGATCGGTTCATTGATATTGCATTGCGTGTTAGGCCCTTTAATAGCGCTTTCAGCAAATATTGTTCGGTATTTGCGCTATACAAATATTTTATTATTATTATCAGTAAGATACTTTTGGGTAAGTTTCAACCTTCTTTCAGCGACCTTGATTTCAGAACTTTCACAATTTGACTCTGATTTGTTGCCAATACAATACCTGTGAATATTGCGTTTCCGGTCAGGGCTGTGAGAAGTTTTTCACTTAACGGTAAACACCTCATGGCCTCTGATATGTATATGGGGTTGTGAATTCTATGCGAATTCATGTGGGCAGAATTATCTTAAAATGTCTGGACTGACGTAATCTTGGCGATATCGATATCCATATTTTTATTTCTTGATTAGTCACATGGGGTGCTTAATCAAATCGAATTCATCAATAACAGACATAGGACCCATTCAGACGAGTAGAAGCCACTATTACACGCACTCCTAATGTAGTTTTGTTCATTAATGTAGTTTTGGTTTTCAAAATGAGGAAACCTGTTGTGAATATTTCATCTTCCAGCCACAGCGCTGAACAATTCACCTGATACAAAGAATTGCTGATGAGATATACGGTGCAGAGAAGACCAAGGTACAACCCTTCAAGAGAGAACCAGGAAAACAGAAGGTTCCCTCAAGGTACAACCCTTCAAGAGAGAACCAGGAAAACAGAAGGTTCCCTCAAGGTACAGGCATTATACCCCAGACGTTCATACTCGGATCCTGTGCTGATAAAAAGCTTTTTGAGTTCAGCTAAGCATGTCTTTTTTATTTAATGACAATCCTATTTTTGCCAGTTTTAAAGTTACAGTGACATTGAGATCATGTTCTATACCTAAAGCAGCTATGCCAAGGTCAGATAGATCTAGCTTAATCATTTTTTAATGAATTAACGATTTGGTGTTAATGTTTCAAGCATGCACAGAGAATCACATTTCTATTATTCAATATTTCTCCATGATTTATCAAACTGGTCGTTATGTTGTTATTCTCGTGATTTTTTCTTTTTTAATCAACCTCTTTTTTTTAGAAAAGATAAGCGTCCAAAGGTAGAGATTTGGTATTTAAAATGTAAAGCTTCACGAGAAAGATATTTGCACATGTAACAGAGTTCAGTTTAAGAGTTAAGAGTTTGTTTGTTTGTTTGTATGGTGTTTTACATCACTTTCAACATTATTACAGTCATTTCGTGATGAGACCTACTTGTAGCAGATATAGTGCTGCCTCACTGAATTGTCATGTCACTGGTCCTTGACATGACAACCCACCCGGTCACAGATTTACAAGGACAACGGGTGAACCCTTTAGGCATGGGCCTCAGCTCACATGGGAAATTGTACCATGGGTTCAGTCTCGGCACGACCGGGGATCGAACCCACGGCCTTTGGATCACCTCAGAGGAACTGGTGCTAACACGCTGGGCTCTGACCAATTGCGCCACGGCCCGTGGCCTGTGACAGAGGTAAGATTGCCTGTGAGCATCGCTTAGGTGGCACGAGGACACATTGTATTATGCTGTCAATGTTAGGAAATTAAAGTCTAATCTACGATCTCATGAGGTTTAATTTGAGCACATACAATGCAGGTCTATAAATTTCAATTACTGATGACTTTTAATGGAATTGTGAAAAAGTGATATTCTTGTATATGTGTCATCAGCTCTCATATATGTTTAAGTGAATTATATGTTCTGTGCACACCTATCAATCCGCCCATATGATTATTTGCAAACAATAATAAAAATAATCTGAAATATATATCTTTATTAAACTAATACGACATAAAATACAAATTAGTGCAAAGCAAGAAACAATTTAATTTCAATCCTAATAATATGATGCAAATTACGCATTAACTTACTTTAGAAATACACAAATTATAATAACTCGGCAGGGTAAAAATGAATGACCTTGTAACCGGCATAACACTCCGGCATGGTTTCCCCAGCCACATAGATCAATGACCTTACCAATAATTTAACACAATCATAATCCACTGGGCTCCTCTGATTGTGTTATCTAATTGGTGTTTATCTAGTTTTTAATTCTAAGGTTCTTAGCCACAAGGCCATGTTTTTTTTGTCTAATGTTTGATAACAATATCATTTGGAATAGCGATTCCTTTGTCTGCATGTCAAAGAATGTGAAAATAAGCATATTCTGTTGACATGTGGTGAGTGGATAAATTGGATACGAATAAATGAGGGCAAAAATGTTTCAACATACAATTGCTAAAGACTGGTGTCCTTCTGTCTGTACTACATGTGTATAGTAGCATTCATTCTCTTGGACAGATGCTGGGGTTATCAAATGGAGCCAAACATCTATTTGGTCACGCATAAACGAGACAAATTAAGGTCACGCATGACTATTGTGTGAGATCATTTGGTCACGCATAGCCGTTGTGTAGCATACTAAATATGTAGCATACTAAATATGCAATGGTTGTGCATGACCTCATTTGGTCACGTTAATGTGTGACCAAATAGAAATTTGGCCCCAACGTTTTATACCAGTATGTGACACTATGAAGAGTAGTAACAAAGAACCTTATTAATGAAATTCAAATAGCACTAACAACACAGATTACGTTCTAATGGCATACATGTATGAATAACGTAATAGTGCAGAACAATAAGGATTCTTTATTTATAAAGTTAGTGAGTACTTTTTAGCATGATTATGACATGTTCTGAGACAAGTACACATGCATTTTATGGCGCAAAGCAACTGTATGAGTGGCCTTGTTTTCCTCTCTCATCGTTCAGTTCAGCATTCCCTGTACTGGCAATCTGCATGCTTCAAGTCACGTTTCCTCGCGAGACCCAGAGTCCGTTCCACGCTCCTTCTGAACATAGGCAGGGAGGCTGAATATATGAAGGGATTTGCACAGCTATTCACAATAGACAAGAAAACTCCAATTATCTGAGGTAGTTTATTAATTTCGAAATTAACGATTCCGACGGAGCCCAGTAAATAGAACCACGAATCCCAACTGAGGGAGAAGATGAATACCATAGTAACCTTAATAGCCGTCCTTGTCAGTTTACTATTGGCATTGTCAATTATCTGGGAAGATCCTAAATCTACACTGGACCTTCTCCTCCTGAGAGAGCAAAGAACCTTGCCATAAAAACATATGAACAGGATACAAGGAATGGCATAAGCAATGAAAAACCAAAATATAGCATAGCTCTTCAGAAAGCGGATGAAGTACTCATCAGAGAAATAGTATTCATCCAGGCATATGTGTTTGCTTCTGACATAATGGACCTGAAGGTATGCCGGTCCCAGTAGAATGACACAGATAATATGCATGAATAAAAATGCGATATAGAAATGATGTGGAGCCAAACATTGATATCTGAGAGGGTAGATCACTAAAAAGAATCTTTCAACTGCAATAAAGACAAGATTCCACACGGAGAGAAGGACACAGCCCCAGTATAACGCCTGACTGTGCCAAGCCTGACATAAGAACAGGTCAAAGGTCTCATTGCCAGTTAACCACATGACATTATCAGGCTGCACCAACACGCCGAGGGCCATAGCGCACACCACTGTATCCAACATGGCCTGATGCTGGAGTAAAAGGCGTATCAGATGAGAGAAATATCCGCCATTTGTTATCAACGTCACAAGGGTTAACCCATTTGCAACTAGCCCAAACAAGGTTAAAATAATCTGAACCACATTGAAAGCATCCATTAGGAAGGAATCGGAGCCTCGGAGTGAATCTGACTGATCAGTGGCGCCACCAAACGGCATATCATTGCCAAAGGTGACCATTTCAGTCCCTGAAATTCGTGCATTATCCTGGTCTCTAATGTTTGATAATCTGAGAGCAGTTCCATCTGTCCAAGCCATTTTGTCTGGAATCTGTCCATGAAACGTTCATAATATCACCACTATTTTTTAAGTGTTTGACTATGTTTCAAAATGGTCACAATGACAATAGGCACCACTTTATTTTCCTTTAAATCTTTACTTTTTATATCATTGATTCCATTGTGGATTGCATCAATTACGTATTAAGGGGTATAACGTCTTGTAGTTATATTTTCCTGTGAATCGTTCTGCAAATAACCAAGTAAATACTTTTAAACTTCAAAATGATAGATTATGATATATTAGTTTTTTCAAAAATATTTCCTTGTGAAGTTTCTGCAAATAATTGAGTAAATAACAGATGATAAGGTTTTAGTTTTTTTAAATATGCAGATAAAATGTGTCCTTATTATCATTACGAATAAATGAACTTTCAAATTCAATAATTTATTAATAACAAAACTAAATATCTTAAGTAAATATGTTCAAAAGTTCACTTTTTACATAAAACCTCTGCAATAATAATTCTCTGTCATAATGTCTGTATCTAATGATCTATCAGAATTTCACAATTCTCTTGTGATGGCATAATTTGGCTTATGACCTTTATACATATTTGTTATGATATTGTGGTACTGTCATACCAAGCCTATTTGTACATGCAAGTGTCCTGCAATAGCTTTGTAAGGCTCGTTGTGATCATGATTGGTTGACAGTATCCATAAATCATATCAAATCTTAATTCAAAGCTTCTACTCACGGTGTGTTTAAGTAACAATCTGCAGAGACGTGTATTGATGGTTGGCTGGAAGATTATGGAAGATGTACCAACTGAAATGTTCAGCCTTTGGAAATGTTGCCTTAAACCAAGCCTATTTATTTGAGATGTACCCATTGACCATCCTTTTTTTGTTAATCTCCTTCCAAGTCAAGAAAATTATTCCAAAGAAAGATGTAAGCAAGGCTTTGTATCTGACTAATCCTGGGAATAATTAATAATACTTTGTCCAATAACAGTGTGATAGCATATCATACACATCAAACGCCGGTCACCAATATGTGCCGGATACAGAGGCTGTGGAGTCTGAACCTACTTGACCAACAGATAAGGGGAAAATTGAGCATACTGAGTGAGGGAACAATTAACACAGTTAGAAGAAACTGGTATCTAATTTGTTAAAGTCAGGACTCATGGCTGACAAGTTATCCCATAGACCTACTTATATTTGAGATTCTGTTTGAATTAAAGCGCTTGTATTAGAACCCTTTTCAGAGGGACATCTTAACACTTTTAAATGTTCCTAGTCCAGAATCAAAGTATTTCCCTGAAGTATTGGGCAAGATACTGATAAATATCCATTCTGTTTGTAGAGATGATTAACTTCCATATTGCAGGACAGCAGGAAATGTTACATGCCAAAAAGGAAATGAGATCAGCACTTGACATAAAATAAATACTGCAATCAGCAAAAACAATGCAATAAAGAATGGCCCAAGTCTGAAGGTACCTGAGGTGAATAATACTGGAGATCAAGTATACTTCAAAACAGTAAGTGACAAAAATAACTAAATCTGCACACATAATGTTTGTAATCAAATATTGCTATATTCAGCTGCTAATTCTCAATGCTTGAGTTTCAACATATGTGATCCATCAGGTGTATTTTTGTTCATTGCATGCTGGAATAGGTTTGTAGACATGACAGCTGATATGAAACTATTATTTTGTATGCTGTGAAGGGAACAAATTAAGAACTTAAAAGGAATAGGACAGTTTTGGGTTTCATAAAATTATCAAAATAAAATGACATGTCTCTCAATATTTGTTTTTCTAAGTTCCCCCAATCATTACAGATTTTACCCAGATGGCAGCATGGCCCACTCATACAATGAGAATTGGACTAATCAGTCAGAAGTAATACTTCAGCTACGTTGAACAGAATGTTTTCCTGATGGTGCCAGTACCCCTGTGCATCTCCTGAATATGTTCTTTGATTGTTTGTCTGTTTGTTTGTTGGGGTTTTTACATTTATTGTCAGCATTATCTGAGTCATTTCATGATGAGGAGACCTTGTAGCAGAAATATAGCTGCCTCAATAAATTGTTGGGTCCCAGTTCCTTGACATGACAACCCACCCAGTCACAAACTTACAAGTACAACAGGTTAATCTTTCAGGGCACGAGTGCAATCTCGGAATGGACAGGAAAAAAACCCATGATCTTTGAATCATCACAGAAGAACTGGTGCTAATAAACTTGTGTTCTAACCAGCTCACAGCCCCTCCCCTGAATATAACAAAATGGACTTGAAGTATAAAATCATACTCAGTATGACATCATGGAATCAACTATGCAAATAGATGATTGTTAACCAACTTTTTCATAATAAATGATGTCACTAAAGCCTGGCAGGGAAGTATTAACTCATCAACACAAATAGAATCCACAACATATGTCAACAATTATTTTATTCTGAATTGAGGAATCACAAGCAAAATGAATAATACAAGTATAGCTAATACTCTGTAATGTTATATAACTATATTTATAGATTTCATGATTTTTTTCTCAAATTGTATATTTGTTGCACATTTCTTCTTGTTATGTATACAATTTTGTAGGAAGTTAAAAGGACAAGTTCATATATAATCTAGCATTTATATTTTATTTCAAGGTATATATGTTTTATCACCTGCACATCATCAGCATTCAACTTCTGTCATCTTAAAAAAAAATTCTGATACAATTACCATTATATCGTAAGATTCTCAAAGTATTGAATTTCCAATAGCATTTTGTGTAATAAAAAAAGTGTGAAAAGTATCCATAAAACATATATCACATTATGGCACATACAAAATGCACATTAAATGCATATTATATATATATATATAGACTTAAAGAGTGAGGCCAGACAGCCTTGAGCAAATACTTTGTGGTCCCACATTTTATTGCCTTTGTACATATAGGATTCCTGATTTAAATGAATATGCCATAACTGTCAAAGTGTTAAACATATTCTGATAATTTAGATGGATATATTGCCCATTATTATCAGTCAACTTCAGGGTGTTACAATTTCACACTATAGATGAATATGTGGACTCAATTCTTTCACAGTGAGTGAACCCATGTGATCATCATTGTTTAATATACAGCTACTTCCTTCTATCTGGAAGAGAATTTGGAATTATGAAAATATGAGCATATGAGTTCACCAAAAGGAAGGCACACAGGATGACCAAGGCGGGTGAACCTCGGTTATCTTGGCACAGACTTATCACAATAATTAATGCCAGTCTCCTGCAGTAGGTTTTAATTACTGACAAATATATGGGAATTATAAGGTGATGACAAACATGTAACTGTCCACTCTTGAGGCATAAATCAAGCAGGGTTTTAGTGGTGTTCACAGAATAGTTGCTTGATTAGTACTGGTGATCATGGATCAATCTATGCTAGCTTCTCGGTATACAAGACAATATGGACGAGCCAAAATTGGTTATATATCACTATCTTGCCTTGTTAAAAAACAACATCTTGTCCAAATTTCCACATATTCCATAACATATAATTACCTGATTAAATTAAATTATACATTGATAATGAAATGATTAAACAATCAAATGATTCACTTAATTACATTTTATCAGCATAATAATTCCCATATCATTTTCCAAATAAATCTAAACTCAATTATGAGTATAATAACTATGGTAAAATATAATCATTGTTCAGCCTCCCTGGGCAGAAAGCTTTAATGGGAGATTTTTCTTTCCCTTTCATTTTTGCAATATTGATGGATAATAAATCCTGTACAGAAATTTAACAATTAAACATGCGGGTCATGAAAACAAAATTTGGAGCAGTGATAAAACCCGACCAATATTTTAGTGGATTATATCATACGTAAAAGTTATGAAAACCAATACAAAAGGTTTGAATTATTTTGGTAAATTTTGTTCTTTAACCCAATATCTTTAGGAATTTTGAGATTATCATAGCTTGTACAAAAGGTACTTCTAACAAAGCCATTAGAAATCCATTTTCATTAATGAGTATTATATCTATGATGTAGGCACAGTAAACTAATAATGATATGACAATGTGTGCACAAATGCACAAACAAAATATATGTAAAACTCAACTCCTGCACTGTATAGTGCTGCAAAAAATACCTATTTACAAAAATAGATTTCGACAATGTACAGTTAAGTTAGAGTTGGAGGCAAATATATGTGTCTCTGCCATATCAGAAATATTTAAACATTGGGCATATACATGACTAAATGCAGTCACATCAGACAATCAAGTGACATTATTGTATCATCAAACATTGGCATGCTTTTCCAAATAGTTACCAAGTAACAGTGAGGCCAAAAAAATAATAACATGCCCTGAATAAAAAGGAAAGTGGGCAGATTTTTATTTTCATTTACTCATTTTCTATTGAAAGTGAATTGAAATAAACTGAGTATAGATTTTAAAAATATATATCATAACTGAAACTAAATGATCTTTTCATCTAAAGTGTCAAAAAAACCATAGGGTAGCTGGTTTGAACTAGAGTAGTTATAGGGAAATCGGAAACAAGCTTGTTTTTTAGGCCTGCATTGGTTTTGCATGACCAAATAATAATTATCTGCTCCAACTTGCTGATATGTAAAAATTGCAAGGCTTTAATTTTTTGCCAATTTTGCCAATTTTGTAAACAAAGAATTTATGTATGCTTGTGCACTTTATAATTGTGATATTGTTCAACATTTTTCTCAGATGAAGCAATGGCAGTGGGCCTCAGAGCTGTGTCGACCCTTGCCTATTAATGATGTTGGTGATGATTTCCTGGAAGTGCCTGTAACTTGCTTTCTAATTGAAAAATTGTAAAACATGCCTTGAGAATCATGTCAATATTTTGTAAAAATTTTCCAAGTATCTGATGGTTACCAAGGCTGTTATTGCATATGCATACATACACACTATTCAAACATATATTTTCACACTCATGTATACATATGTCCACATATATATACAAACATGGTCCATACATATATCCACATGTGCATATATTCATCCACACCTCCATACAAACACACACACACGTGTGTGTGTGCAAAAACACACTCACACAAGTGAACCTCCCCTCTAAATATCATAATTTAGGCGTTGGGTTAGGGAGGGGTGGGGTTAGGGAGGGGTGGGGTTGGGAGGGTTGGGGTTAGGGATAGGGGTGGTGTTTGGGAGGAGTGGGGAGAGCTTTGAATTTTGAGACAGCACACGTAATTTTGCTGAGTGAAACTTCTCACACGATGCAGACAAATAAAAGACATTCACAAAATTAAACAATCGGTGCTGATTGCATTAAGGCATCCAGATTATGAAGAGATTAGGTATAAATTCTGTAGTAAATCAATTGAGTTTTGGATCTATATCTTACGGCCCCATTTTAAACATGGAATATATAGCTTTGAGTTAAATGAGTTTGATGTTTTATGATCAGGGATAATTTTGTCTGGGTTTAGGTGAATGCTTTGAAATGCACAGATCACTGCAAGTTACAAGCTCTCCCATCCCTGTGTCAGCTGATAAACCTTTAGAACTAAAAAGACTGAAACCTTAACAGATATTCCTTCAATTTTAAGATGGCCTTTCCTCCTCTTTCGGACAGTCTTGGCACAGCATATACCTCATCACCTTTCCTATCTGTGGCAATAAACAGCCTAATATCATCAAAAGCTGATCTGAACGTCAGCTCAAGCCGGGGGTTTGGCAATGGAGGAATTACGGGGAAATCAAAGTTTATGTCAAGGACTTTGGACAATTGTTGACTGTCCTCTCTGGTCATGTGACCATCATCTTTGTTTCTCATGATGACGGAATGTCCATCTGGGGACGATGGAATCTCTGCCTTGTTTGGCGTTTGTGCAGTCGGTGACGAAGCGCTCTTCGACCGAGGTTTGGTAGGTAACGGAGGTGGTTGAGATTTGGGTATATCATTCACAGTGTTCCTCTGGTCACTCTGCACAGATTTCACAGTGTTCCTCTGGTCATTCCGAACAGATTCCACAGTGTTCCTCTGGTCACTCTGCACAGATTCCACAGTGTTCCTCTGGTCACTCCGCACAGATTCCACAGTGTTCCTCTGGTCACTCCGCACAGATTCCACAGTGTTCCTCTGGTCACTCCGCACAGATTCCACAGTGTTCCTCTGGTCACTCCGCACAGATTCCACAGTGTTCCTCTGGTCATTCCGCACAGATTCCACAGTGTTCCTCTGGTCATTCCGCACAGATTCCACAGTGTTCCTCTGGTCACTCCGCACAGATTCCACCCACTCTGGAGAGTCCTTCGTAAGCCTTGCAGCCGGAGGACCACTTTTATACCTCCTCAATCCAGCTGTTTCAACTTTTAATCTCATTTGAACCCCTGCCCGTTTGGCATAAGGACTTTCTCCTGATTTTTTCCTTTCTGCATCCTGCTTTTTGAACAAGTTGCTCTCTGTTCTCTTTGTGGTCTTTGCATCGTCCGATTCTTTTTTTGTGTCATTCATGGAGGAATGTTGTGAAAATTTCCTTTCAAATGATATGTCTTCTTGGATTGAAGCTGCTGTATCATATAACATATCTGCCCCATAGGAACCCTGTCTAATGTATGCATTCTTACTGGCTGTAGTATTAACATCATGGGATCTGCGCATTCCAAATTTTGGCCTCCTCATTACTACTGGTCTACTAAGTAACTCATCTGTGTTCACTGATTTTGTCTTCTCCAAAGTTCTTTTCGATTCAGGCACCTTTTTAACATTATAATTTTTATCCATTTTCCCATCAATCCCTGTTTTATTGTTATTGTTTATAAAATCAAAATCATCCTCTTTAATTCTGTAATTATCCTTTGCATTATCTGTAGACTTTTTCATTTTTTCAGGAGAAGGATTACTCCAAAGGTCTTTGATTTGATCAACATCTGTTTCTCCTACTTTTATACCATGTACCACTTGATATTTTGGACTGACCTCTGTTGAACTTGCTGGAAACACATCATCGTCTTCATCCACACTTGTGGATGATGAGTATTCTCTGCTGTTGTTTAAAGTGAGTATAGTGTTTGACTTTTCTCTTTCTTGAGATTCTTTTTGTGCAAGAGATTCTTGTTTAAAAACTGATGGAGAGAATGGAGAAAGGGTATTGTCATTGGATTCTCGTAATTCAACTGGGGATTTATTTCCAATTTTAGAGCTATCTGTTGAAGTGTGTCTATTCTCTACATCAAAAGAGGTTGTTAATTCCTCCAGACTTTGTTGCTCAGTCTGCTCTGGGCAATCGAGGGTGTCGGGATCATTTTCAGAGAATCGACGCTCAGACTTACGAGGAGCAGGCACAGGTTTATTTTCAGTGGTCTTATCTTTACTACTGGATTGGGATCTGGCAACCGGCACAGGCTTCTTGTTAGGTTTCTTCTCAAACTTTCTGGCCATGTTCTGAGCATGGTCGCGTTGCTTGCCAAGATTTCGCAGAGATTCAACAACCTCATCCGGTAGCTCGTCCTCACTGATTGAATCACTGCAAAAAAATATCCACATCACTTGACTGTACAACAAAAATGACTTAAAAGATAAGTGCTGTTTTCTTTTATGCTAAAATATAGACATGTCTGCGTGTGCATAAAGTAACCACCTTTGATGACATGAGAGCAACATAGTTCCTCATGAATGCACAATTACACTTATGCACTTGGATATGCACAAAAGGGAATTTTAAAGGAATCTGATATCTTAAAAACAGATGATTAGTTTTTTTCACAATATCAATATGTATCTTTATTATCTATATATTTACATACTTTTTCTAGTTAACACAGAGGTACAACTCTAAATAATAAAGAATAACATAATAACAGTTCATCTTCAGTTCATTTTCTGTTCATTAATTCATTACTCCCCATAAAGATTCACTGCCAATTTATTAATGTTGCTGATGTCTAAAAAGATTTGATAGGCCTTTCACTGGACACCTTTAAAAAGATGTTAGAAACATGCCTTTTTCAAAAAAACACCATGTGCAAAAGTGTTATGAGCAGACGTAGTCTGATATAGCATTATATAAAACTTTATTATCTTTATTACCATTACATAGTGACAGAGAGGTAAGGCAATGTTAACCTACCAGCTTGGTCAGTTGATGGAGTTTGTCTTTATTACGATTACATAGTGACAGAGAGAGAGGTAAGGCAATGTTAACCTACCAGCTTGGTCTGTTGATGGAGTTTGTCTTTATTACTATTACATAGTGACAGAGAGGTAAGGCAATGTTAACCTACCAGCTTGGTCTGTCCATGCAGTTTGTCTTTATTACTATTACATAGTGACAGAGAGGTAAGGCAATGTTAACCTACCAGCTTGGTCTGTTGATGGAGTTTGTCTTTATTACCATTACATAGTGACAGAGAGGTAAGGCAATGTTAACCTACCAGCTTGGTCTGTTGATGGAGTTTGTCTTTATTACCATTACATAGTGACAGAGAGGTAAGGCAATGTTAACCTACCAGCTTGGTCTGTTGATGGAGTTTGTCTTTATTACCATTACATAGTGACAGAGAGGTAAGGCAATGTTAACCTACCAGCTTGGTCTGTTGATGGAGTTTGTCTTTATTACCATTACATAGTGACAGAGAGGTAAGGCAATGTTAACCTACCAGCTTGGTCTGTTGATGGAGTTTGTCTTTATTACCATTACATAGTGACAGAGAGGTAAGGCAATGTTAACCTACCAGCTTGGTCTGTTGATGGAGATTGTCTTTATTACTATTACATAGTGACAGAGAGGTAAGGCAATGTTAACCTACCAGCTTGGTCAGTTGATGGAGTTTGTCATTATTACTATTACATAGTGACAGAGAGGTAAGGCAATGTTAACCTACCAGCTTGGTCAGTTGATGGAGTTTGTCTTTATTACTATTACATAGTGACAGAGAGGTAAGGCAATGTTAACCTACCAGCTTGGTCTGTTGATGGAGTTTGTCTTTATTACTATTACATAGTGACAGAGAGGTAAGGCAATGTTAACCTACCAGCTTGGTCTGTTGATGGAGTTTGTCTTTATTACGATTACATAGTGACAGAGAGGTAAGGCAATGTTAACCTACCAGCTTGGTCAGTTGATGGAGTTTGTCTTTATTACTATTACATAGTGAGAGATAGGTAAGGCAATGTTAACCTACCAGCTTGGTCTGTTGATGGAGTTTGTCTTTATTACTATTACATAGTGACAGAGAGGTAAGGCAATGTTAACCTACCAGCTTGGTCTGTCCATGCAGTTTGTCTTTATTACGATTACATAGTGACAGAGAGGTAAGGCAATGTTAACCTATCAGCTTGGTCTGTTGATGGAGTTTGTCTTTATTACTATTACATAGTGACAGAGAGGTAAGGCAATGTTAACCTACCAGCTTGGTCTGTTGATGGAGTTTGTCTTTATTACGATTACATAGTGACAGAGAGGTAAGGCAATGTTAACCTACCAGCTTGGTCAGTTGATGGAGTTTGTCTTTATTACTATTACATAGTGAGAGATAGGTAAGGCAATGTTAACCTACCAGCTTGGTCTGTTGATGGAGTTTGTCTTTATTACTATTACATAGTGACAGAGAGGTAAGGCAATGTTAACCTACCAGCTTGGTCTGTTGATGGAGATTGTCTTTATTACTATTACATAGTGACAGAGAGGTAAGGCAATGTTAACCTACCAGCTTGGTCTGTTGATGGAGTTTGTCTTTATTACTATTACATAGTGACAGAGAGGTAAGGCAATGTTAACCTACCAGCTTGGTCTGTTGATGGAGTTTGTCTTTATTACTATTACATAGTGACAGAGAGGTAAGGCAATGTTAACCTACCAGCTTGGTCAGTTGATGGAGTTTGTCTTTATTACTATTACATAGTGACAGAGAGGTAAGGCAATGTTAACCTACCAGCTTGGTCAGTTGATGGAGTTTGTCTTTATTACTATTACATAGTGACAGAGAGGTAAGGCAATGTTAACCTACCAGCTTGGTCAGTTGATGGAGTTTGTCTTTATTACTATTACATAGTGACAGAGAGGTAAGGCAATATTAACCTACCAGCTTGGTCTGTTGATGGAGTTTGTCTTTATTACCATTACATAGTGACAGAGAGGTAAGGCAATGTTAACCTACCAGCTTGGTCTGTTGATGGAGTTTGTCTTTATTACTATTACATAGTGACAGAGAGGTAAGGCAATGTTAACCTTCCAGCTTGGTCTGTTGATGGAGTTTGTCTTTATTACTATTACATAGTGACAGAGAGGTAAGGCAATGTTAACCTACCAGCTTGGTCAGTTGATGGAGTTTGTCTTTATTACTATTACATAGTGACAGAGAGGTAAGGCAATGTTAACCTACCAGCTTGGTCAGTTGATGGAGTTTGTCTTTATTACTATTACATAGTGACAGAGAGGTAAGGCAATGTTAACCTACCAGCTTGGTCTGTTGATGGAGTTTGTCTTTATTACTATTACATAGAGACAGAGAGGTAAGGCAATGTTAACCTACCAGCTTGGTCAGTTGATGGAGTTTGTCTTTATTACTATTACATAGTGACAGAGAGGTAAGGCAATGTTAACCTACCAGCTTGGTCAGTTGATGGAGTTTGTCTTTATTACCATTACATAGTGACAGAGAGGTAAGGCAATGTTAACCTATCAGCTTGGTCTGTTGATGGAGTTTGTCTTTATTACTATTACATAGTGACAGAGAGGTAAGGCAATGTTAACCTACCAGCTTGGTCTGTTGATGGAGTTTGTCTTTATTACGATTACATAGTGACAGAGAGGTAAGGCAATGTTAACCTACCAGCTTGGTCAGTTGATGGAGTTTGTCTTTATTACTATTACATAGTGAGAGATAGGTAAGGCAATGTTAACCTACCAGCTTGGTCTGTTGATGGAGTTTGTCTTTATTACTATTACATAGTGACAGAGAGGTAAGGCAATGTTAACCTACCAGCTTGGTCTGTTGATGGAGATTGTCTTTATTACTATTACATAGTGACAGAGAGGTAAGGCAATGTTAACCTACCAGCTTGGTCTGTTGATGGAGTTTGTCTTTATTACTATTACATAGTGACAGAGAGGTAAGGCAATGTTAACCTACCAGCTTGGTCTGTTGATGGAGTTTGTCTTTATTACTATTACATAGTGACAGAGAGGTAAGGCAATGTTAACCTACCAGCTTGGTCAGTTGATGGAGTTTGTCTTTATTACTATTACATAGTGACAGAGAGGTAAGGCAATGTTAACCTACCAGCTTGGTCAGTTGATGGAGTTTGTCTTTATTACTATTACATAGTGACAGAGAGGTAAGGCAATGTTAACCTACCAGCTTGGTCAGTTGATGGAGTTTGTCTTTATTACTATTACATAGTGACAGAGAGGTAAGGCAATATTAACCTACCAGCTTGGTCTGTTGATGGAGTTTGTCTTTATTACCATTACATAGTGACAGAGAGGTAAGGCAATGTTAACCTACCAGCTTGGTCTGTTGATGGAGTTTGTCTTTATTACTATTACATAGTGACAGAGAGGTAAGGCAATGTTAACCTACCAGCTTGGTCAGTTGATGGAGTTTGTCTTTATTACTATTACATAGTGACAGAGAGGTAAGGCAATGTTAACCTACCAGCTTGGTCTGTTGATGGAGTTTGTCTTTATTACTATTACATAGTGACAGAGAGGTAAGGCAATGTTAACCTACCAGCTTGGTCAGTTGATGGAGTTTGTCTTTATTACTATTACATAGTGACAGAGAGGTAAGGCAATGTTAACCTACCAGCTTGGTCAGTTGATGGAGTTTGTCTTTATTACTATTACATAGTGACAGAGAGGTAAGGCAATGTTAACCTACCAGCTTGGTCAGTTGATGGAGTTTGTCTTTATTACTATTACATAGTGACAGAGAGGTAAGGCAATATTAACCTACCAGCTTGGTCTGTTGATGGAGTTTGTCTTTATTACCATTACATAGTGACAGAGAGGTAAGGCAATGTTAACCTTCCAGCTTGGTCTGTTGATGGAGTTTGTCTTTATTACTATTACATAGTGACAGAGAGGTAAGGCAATGTTAACCTACCAGCTTGGTCTGTTGATGGAGTTTGTCTTTATTACCATTACATAGTGACAGAGAGGTAAGGCAATGTTAACCTACCAGCTTGGTCTGTCCATGCAGTTTGTCTTTATTACTATTACATAGTGACAGAGAGGTAAGGCAATGTTAACCTACCAGCTTGGTCAGTTGATGGAGTTTGTCTTTATTACTATTACATAGTGACAGAGAGGTAAGGCAATGTTAACCTACCAGCTTGGTCTGTCCATGCAGTTTGTCTTTATTACCATTACATAGTGACAGAGAGGTAAGGCAATGTTAACCTACCAGCTTGGTCTGTTGATGGAGATTGTCTTTATTACTATTACATAGTGACAGAGAGGTAAGGCAATGTTAACCTACCAGCTTGGTCTGTTGATGGAGTTTGTCTTTATTACTATTACATAGTGAGAGATAGGTAAGGCAATGTTAACCTACCAGCTTGGTCTGTCCATGCAGTTTGTCTTTATTACCATTACATAGTGACAGAGAGGTAAGGCAATGTTAACCTACCAGCTTGGTCTGTCCATGCAGTTTGTCTTTATTACCATTACATAGTGACAGAGAGGTAAGGCAATGTTAACCTACCAGCTTGGTCTGTTGATGGAGATTGTCTTTATTACTATTACATAGTGACAGAGAGGTAAGGCAATGTTAACCTACCAGCTTGGTCTGTCCATGCAGTTTGTCTTTATTACCATTACATAGTGACAGAGAGGTAAGGCAATGTTAACCTACCAGCTTGGTCTGTTGATGGAGTTTGTCTTTATTACTATTACATAGTGACAGAGAGGTAAGGCAATGTTAACCTACCAGCTTGGTCTGTTGATGGAGTTTGTCTTTATTACTA
This sequence comes from Amphiduros pacificus, assembly GCA_949316495.1. Classification (NCBI taxonomy): domain Eukaryota; kingdom Metazoa; phylum Annelida; class Polychaeta; order Phyllodocida; family Hesionidae; genus Amphiduros; species Amphiduros pacificus. The sequence goes on along the minus strand of OX439002.1, from coordinate 8,699,543 downwards.
TTACATAGTGACAGAGAGGTAAGGCAATGTTAACCTACCAGCTTGGTCTGTCCATGCAGTTTGTCTTTATTACCATTACATAGTGACAGAGAGGTAAGGCAATGTTAACCTACCAGCTTGGTCTGTCCATGCAGTTTGTCTTTATTACCATTACATAGTGACAGAGAGGTAAGGCAATGTTAACCTACCAGCTTGGTCTGTTGATGGAGATTGTCTTTATTACTATTACATAGTGACAGAGAGGTAAGGCAATGTTAACCTACCAGCTTGGTCTGTCCATGCAGTTTGTCTTTATTACCATTACATAGTGACAGAGAGGTAAGGCAATGTTAACCTACCAGCTTGGTCTGTTGATGGAGATTGTCTTTATTACTATTACATAGTGACAGAGAGGTAAGGCAATGTTAACCTACCAGCTTGGTCTGTTGATGGAGATTGTCTTTATTACTATTACATAGTGACAGAGAGGTAAGGCAATGTTAACCTACCAGCTTGGTCAGTTGATGGAGTTTGTCTTTATTACCATTACATAGTGACAGAGAGGTAAGGCAATGTTAACCTACCAGCTTGGTCTGTTGATGGAGTTTGTCTTTATTACTATTACATAGTGACAGAGAGAGAGGTAAGGCAATGTTAACCTACCAGCTTGGTCTGTTGATGGAGTTTGTCTTTATTATCATTACATAGTGACAGAGAGGTAAGGCAATGTTAACCTACCAGCTTGGTCTGTCCATGCAGTTTGTCTTTATTACCATTACATAGTGACAGAGAGGTAAGGCAATGTTAACCTACCAGCTTGGTCTGTTGATGGAGTTTGTCTTTATTACCATTACATAGTGACAGAGAGGTAAGGCAATGTTAACCTACCAGCTTGGTCTGTTGATGGAGTTTGTCTTTATTACTATTACATAGTGACAGAGAGGTAAGGCAATGTTAACCTACCAGCTTGGTCTGTCCATGCAGTTTGTCTTTATTACCATTACATAGTGACAGAGAGGTAAGGCAATGTTAACCTACCAGCTTGGTCTGTTGATGGAGTTTGTCTTTATTACTATTACATAGTGACAGAGAGGTAAGGCAATGTTAACCTACCAGCTTGGTCTGTCCATGCAGTTTGTCTTTATTACCATTACATAGTGACAGAGAGGTAAGGCAATGTTAACCTACCAGCTTGGTCTGTTGATGGAGTTTGTCTTTATTACTATTACATAGTGACAGAGAGGTCAGGCAATGTTAACCTACCAGCTTGGTCTGTTGATGGAGTTTGTCTTTATTACTATTACATAGTGACAGAGAGGTAAGGCAATGTTAACCTACCAGCTTGGTCAGTTGATGGAGTTTGTCTTTATTACTATTACATAGTGACAGAGAGGTCAGGCAATGTTAACCTACCAGCTTGGTCTGTTGATGGAGTTTGTCTTTATTACTATTACATAGTGACAGAGAGGTAAGGCAATGTTAACCTACCAGCTTGGTCAGTTGATGGAGTTTGTCTTTATTACTATTACATAGTGACAGAGAGGTAAGGCAATGTTAACCTACCAGCTTGGTCTGTTGATGGAGTTTGATCTCCTCCAGCTGAGCTTCATGGCATGCCGCATCCAGCCCACCCACTCCTCCCGTAACTTGGGTGTCTCAGTTGCCTGCCAGGTAATAATAACATCTAGATTTCAGTCTGTGCATATATCAGCAAAACTCTATGACTGTATCGTACATAATCTTAATATGTGAATAGTTGTTTACAAGGAAAGACTGGAACAGAACATAAAATGGAAATTAAAAGAAAATTTTAAAAATATATATGTTACTAACAGTGATCTATGCTGAATGAGAAAATATAGTCTCTGCCTTTAGTGTCAGAAACTATTGTGATACTATTGTGATCAATTTAATCAAAATCAAAAATGGCATTATTAAAATGACAGTATCAAATGACAGTAACACTAATTTGCCAAATTAATAAATGGACATTTCTTAATCAAATACGTATTTGAATCATGACTTACTAGAACATGGGAGCGTTCCTTAGTAATGATTTCAAAGGGGAAGCCTTTGTTTGTAGCAGCTGTGCATATTCGGACATCTTTAGCCTGGGCGAGGTCTATCAAACCTTGAGAACTTAATCTCTGCAAATATGATTGTATTGTGCATAATTTTAATGTGTAAGGAGAGTTTTGAACAAAACATTAAATGGAAATTAAAATAATATCTATTTTATTAATGTTCAGTGATTTATTGGTGAACAAGAAAATATATTACAATGGCTACTGGCCATGTGTTAAATATCAACACTTGGTCAGTGGCCTGTGTCACTTGCATGCCAACTGAGTGCCAACTGCATGCCATCTGTGTGTATAACAGTACTGTGTGGGCAGAGGTAAACATTCATGAGTACTGTAGTTGAAGTCATAGTCTATTGAAGTCAAGGTTTATTGATGTCATAGTTTATTGAAGTCATAGTTTATTGTAGTCATATTTTATTGAAGTCATAGTATATCAAAGTGTATTTTTTTTAAATCAACCTTGTGCAAAATCAAAAATCAAAAGCAATAACTAAAACAACTAGGTTGTCTAATTTGTCAAAAATCTCACCATACCACAATTTGGTATAAAATATGACTGTTATGGGCTGATAATACCATTTCTGGAGACTTTCAAGAGACTTACAGCCTTAATTGAAACCTAAAAATCAGTTTGAATGAAAAACATTACCAAACAAAATAACAAGCTAATAACATTATCAAACAAAATGAGCAAGATGAGCCAGGGACATCATGGACATCAATTCAAAAAGCCATTTTGAAGGATGTGTCATTAATGGTTTTTTTTGTTTTTTTTTGTCATCATCTTTGGTTGTTATTTGTTCTCGTCAAGAATGGTTATCGTTAAATAAACATGATTTCAACTGAAACTCCTGAGCTTCGCTTCTCAGACTGCAGTAACGTTGGCTCAGGGGAAAGATCAATCCAGTCAGTCCTTTGAAAATACATGCAAAGAAAGATTTGTGTTCAACAAAACAAATAGTGACTTTAATCACACCATAACTGTTGTACATTTGTAGCATGTTCAGGTGATCTTACATGACGTACATGTACATTTACGTGAATTTTCAAGTACCATTTTTTGTGAGTTTGACTGCAACCGTAACCCTAGCCTAGGCCTAGGAGGCGCAACTCCTGATAATATCTGTGTGTTTGATACTTTTGCAAATAGCTTTTGTTTGTTTTACCTGTTTGTCTTTATAGTAGCTGAGTTGATCCCCTTCCAGAACAAACCAATATTTTTTCCAGTTCCATATGCTGATCTTGCCCTGTTTGTCCAAATATCCTTCAAAGTTTACTTCCTGGCAATATTGCAATGGCATGCTGACAATTTGACATTGCACTGAACACGTCACACCATGTGTTTTTTTAGTCAAACTGTATCGAATTAATACTATCACTTCCTGGTTGACAAAGGCACTCTTGGTCGTTTTAATGTCATCTTACGGCTGGACGTTTGGTAAATTTCATACTTCCTTGAAGAAAAGAACTTTCCCCAAAACTTCAAAACAAAGTTCAGTGGCCTCAAATAGCTTAGTCATCCTGCCGCTCTGTCCCAGACGACGCGCTTTTATCACGTTTCAGCTAAATGCAAATATTAATAATTTTTCCCGCGTTTATTATGTGTGTATGTGTGTTGGACAGAATATCGTCATATCTATTCTTTAAATCTATTCTTCTTATCTATTATCCCCATACTCTCTTTAAAATGAAATATCAATTTAATAACTGCACATAGATTGGGCCTTCTTGTAAACATTTAGATCGTGTCATGGCATCACTGTTTTCTCGGCAAAACCATGGAGTAATTAAGACTCCATGGCAAAACCAAATGGCATCCCACCGAGAGTGAGTATCCACTCTCTAAATTCAAGTTCCACTGTTCAAAAATGTGTAAAATTCTAATTGAAGATAGCAGAAAAAAAAATCTATTTTAATTTTTTAATTATTAATTCACTGCAAATGATCATTGAGCTTGTGTAAATAACTTAACTTCGAGTTAATCAAATCTGAGAGAAATATATGTACATCTTTATTATTGCTCTCAGGTAAAATAAGTTAAGCAGAAAACCATGTCTAAAAGTCATTAAATCGATTATTTATCCAATGTAAAAAGGGACGTTTTATGTTTGGGACTGTCTACGTCCACGTGGATTTCAAGTGGAGGGAGCTGACAGTCCCTTATCTACTGCATTCACGTTAACGTCAGGGGGAAACATTTAATTTTTAGGACAAGAACTTGGACCGAGTTAGCCTGAAAACTGTGGGTTATTCAGTATGTCAAAATAATGTGAGTGCCATCTGGTGTCAAACAACAGCGTTTTATAGGGTAAACCTTACAAAGAGAATTTAGATAGGTCATTGGCAATTAAATCAGAATATATTAGAATATATCGGTATATATGTAGATATAAATCAATGTAAATCGATCTTAATAGAAAATATAATAATAGATTATATTATATGAGAAAAGATCAGGAAATATAAGAATATAGTTTACTAGTATCAGAGATTAGAATGGTTAAGAATATAATAAAATAGATTAGAATAGATAAAATTTAAATGATAGTTAACTTGGACAACATTTTTGAGAATAACTGCACAACCAACCTGTGTAACTAAGGTGTTTACCTTAGCATTCTGAGTTTAATATTTTAATCGCCAGTTTTTATTTTTTTTAAAGATATCATGACATCAAGTATATTAGTATGCCAGTTTGTATTTTTAAAAAAAGATATCATGACATCAAGTATATCAATATAATTTGGCATGATCACTGGAAAATGTAAATGTAAATGGATCTATTTTCAGCAGTTGAGCAGTTTTCCCGCCATACTTTCTTGAAAGCATTCCATTTTGGCATAAAAAGAGAGGTTCCTTAAAAAATCTGACACCAGAGAACACTCACCACCAATATCCATAAATTGCCATTAAATAAAAGGAAGGCAATTATGTTTCTCTGTTTAACAAAGACAATGAACCTCTTGTTCCTAAATGGCTCAAGGCAATTATGTTTATCTGTTTTACAAAGACAATGGACCTCTTGTTACTAAATGACTTAAAGCAATTATGTTTCTCTGTTTTACAAAGACAATGAAACTCTTGTTCCTAAATGGCTCAAGGCAATTATGTTTATCTGTTTATCAACGACAATGAACCTCTTGTTACTAAATGACTTAAAGCAATTATGTTTCTCTGTTTTACAAAGACAATGAACCTCTCGTTCCTAAATGGCTCAAGGCAATTATGTTTATCTGTTTATCAACGACAATGAACCTCTTGTTACTAAATGACTTAAAGCAATTATGTTTCTCTGTTTAACAAAGACAATGAACCTCTTGTTCCTAAATGGCTCAAGACAATTATGTTTCTCTGTTTAACAAAGACAATGAACCTCTTGTTCCTAAATGGCTCAAGGCAATTATGTTTCTCTGTTTAACAAAGACAATGAACCTCTTGTTCCTGAATGACTTAAGGCAATTATGTTTATCTGTTTATCAACGACAATGAACCTCTTGTTCCTAAATGGCTTAAGGCAATTATGTTTATCTGTTTATCAACGACAATGAACCTCTTGTTCCTAAATGGCTTAAGGCAATTATGTTTATCTGTTTATCAACGACAATGGACCTCTTGTTCCTGAATGACTTAAGGCAATTATGTTTATCTGTTAAAGGGGGAGTTCCTAATAATCTAACCTTATTTTTTTTTAACATGTAATGAAATATATGGTAATAAGATATCATATCACACACATCCTACATTAATCTGGCCACCTGTTTATTTACAAAGTGGATCTTTGTTGTGGCAGCAGGCTGTCCTGGAAAGAAAGGTCGGGTTCGGGAGGGTAATAAAACTTCGGAGATTATACGTCACGGGTGTAACTCCTTATCCCGGGAAACTGGGTCTCACTATGGTGGGTGAAGCTGGTCCCTCAACATGTACTCAAAATAAGCTGCTCTCATTGTCAGGGGAATTGTGTGTTATAAATATTTGCGACAAAAGTAATTGACAAGGGATCAATGTTTTCAATTCCCCAAATATTGTGGCAACAAAAGTTTGAAATACACAAAATACTCAGGTTTGAAACACAACCAGGGTTATCTATGAAGAGAACATTTTGTTCTTGAGTCAGGATATGGTAACAGTTGGGCCTGAAACAATGACTACCAGAGGTTCCCTAGGCTAAAATGAACTGTAATTCTTATTAGACCACATCACAAACCTAGTGATGATTAGATTAGCTGAACAGAGGTCATTTCACAATCCACAAAACAGAGGAAAGAAGTTCTAGACAAGTCTCCACTACTGATGTCATGATCAAGTGGCAGTGTCAGAAACACTAGCATACTAGGTCAGGGTGCTGAAATGAGAGGTGAATGTAGATACCTCAGTGATTCAATGTGTTGTCCCCAGGAAAACATTTACCAAATTATTGTCAAATTTAAAGAAAATGATCCTTAATTTTAAAACCTCTTTTAACAATAATTATTTTATATGAACATGTTTGTGATATGCAAGTCTTTTCAAGATTTTAAACTTTGAGTATATACTTTGTGGTCCATACAAATGACTGAAAAATAAGATAAGTTAAATCGCATGGCCATGGTTCGTGTTTTGTTTTCATAATTGTTAATTGGCACAGTGTGATATGTTGTGTCATAACATACTATCTGCTATCATAACATATACTATTTTGATTTGTTGAAGATCATCCCCACTGTCAGACTCTTCTCAATCACAGTTTGCAGGCTACGAGTCTTGTTTGTTGTGGGGGGTCAAATTGCCATCCCTGAACTTTACCCTGCTCAATAAAGCTACCTGAAGGTGGCTCAGACCCACTTCTTTCATCCTCAGATGATCCACATAAACTTTGGACCTCTACTATGTCAGAAACACTTGTTGAACAATCACTATCTGTAAAATCTCCCTCCGACTCCATGATGCTGGGCTAGGGGTTTTCCCAAAATGTTACACTCTCTACGTCACCACCCCACGTGACAGGGGGTAATAAAATTCCGGACTGACTTCGGAGATATGTCATGATCCAAACTTTGAAGTGAAATTTGATCATCACAACGTTTACAAGATACACTTGAAATTTGTGAGATGACTACTGGCAACCAAATGAATGATTTTATGACAAAAAAACACATGGTTTGGGGTACAACCCAATTATTAGGAACTCCCCCTTTAAAGAACGACAATGAACCTCTTGTTCCTAAATGACTTAAGGCAATTATGTTTATCTGTTTTACAAAGACAATGAACCTCTTGTTACTAAATGGCTCAAGGCAATTATGTTTCTCTGTTTTACAAAGACAATGAACCTCTTGTTCCTAAATGGCTCCAGGCAATTATGTTTATCTGTTCATCAACAACAATGGACCTTTTGTTCCTAAATGGCTCAAGGCAATTATGTTTATCTGTTCATCAACAACAATGGACCTTTTGTTCCTAAATGGCTCAAGGCAATTATGTTTATCTGTTCATCAACAACAATGGACCTTTTGTTCCTAAATGGCTCAAGGCAATTATGTTTCTCTGTGTAACAAAGACAATGGATCTCTTGTTCCTTATTGGCCTTTGGGAGTTATGTTTCTCTGTGTAATTAAGAAAATAAACATCTTTTTCCGATATGTTCTGGGCATTTTCAACTATGTTTCTGTGTGTTACAAGTAACCTCTTGGTCCTTGTTCCTGTATGTAAATTGGCCAGGATCTTGTGTGGTCCTTCAACCATAAAATGTCAACCATAAAATGTCAACTTATTGTCAATTGTATCATTTTTGATAAATATTAGTTTGCACTAAATGTGAACATACCAAGAATAAGTGTGGACAGATGCAAATGTGTAGAGACCTGCAGAGAAACCTTTTCTCTGCAGACTGATATTGCAAACTTTACATAACTACATGATAGTTAAGACTATGTCCAAGGTGGCTTAGAATTTGGTTAAACACAGTTAGAGTTGAGATGCTAGCGTTGGGTGCTGGAAGCAAGTGCGCTGATTTCCTGGCAATAATATGCTATGGCCGTCGTGCAAGGATGTTTTAATTACTGGCCAGTACATTGCCGGTCAGATTGATGAACTCTTATCACATCTTTTCATGTTATCATCCTATCACTGATATCACCTCTTGGCACACGTGGTTATGGAGGTTAAGTTTTTGATATCAAATGTATCTTTATGGTTTAAAGGTACCATTCTACTATTATTGTTCAAGAATACCAAACGAAAGGATCATATATATTTAGGGCAATGTCAACATGAACACTTTGGTTGTAATGCAATTGGGTCAATATTTATTATAATAAGTTAAAGTTACAGTAATAGCTTGTGTTATTATTATATTACTAACTTTAATAGAGATTTAAATATATATTTATCTAGATATTAATCAAGAAATCGGCATTAGTAACGCTGTGTCGCCTCGACTCTCTCTGTTAGAGTTGAGTGGTGATTTCTGGTGTCATCGTAGTCATTGGTGCAAATGGGTTGTACTGACAAGCCTCGCACTCGCAGGCATCAATCTGTACATACTCGTGTTCCCTCTGTTCTCCATTAGCTATAAATACATTAGATAGCATGCATTAACATAACTAATATATTAGGTAGCATGCATTTAACATAACGAATACATTAGATAGCATGCATTAACACAATACACTCTACACTTCATAGTAACCACAGTCGACCTTGCTGAGTTGGTAATATAGACTTGCCAGGTGTCTGAATCATGTATGTTTATATTCGTGGATACAGTGGTGTGAATGGATCAATGTGCTTCATCCAGTTTTCCACATAATTTGTCCCCTATCTTTTAATGCATGTACTTAATCCATTTTAGGGAAGTTAGGGGCAAAAAAAACAAATTGACTGCTCGAGCTGGGTAGCATCCACTACAAGACTTCACACAAAGTCAGCGTCTCAGTCAGATCTGATCACAGGTTGTGAGCTGACGTTGGGCAATTCCGATTTGATGATATTTTGGTGGGCAAGACAAGCAATTATGACTCGCTCAATCCCAAGTTTCGAATGATAGGACAATGACGTCAGAAGTAGTGAAAAGATTGAATAAATATCATGACTACCAATGGGGTTGAGAGCATGGAAGAATCAATGTTTAAGCTTACCACATGTCAATGTTACCGTCTTCTTGGACATCTTGACAGGCTTGCAACACTTGCAGTCTGTCTTCATGAATGGAGCCAAGAAGGTGGCTGTGGCATTAGAGTCACACGTTCCCTTGCAGTAGGTGTGAAGCACAGGCTCGTCAGATTCACAATCGTCAATGGTAACTGTAGCGTTCTCAGCAGCCCTCTCACATTTAGACTTCGGCACTGAAAAAATGAAGTGAATCAAATCAACAAAACTCTCAGTGGATATGCTATTTATTATTTGTACATATTAGTAAATATAAATAACAGATAAAAAATAGATTCCTTCATTTTTTTTAACATACCGCATTTATGGCAACATTCCCCATCCTCCATTACCCTGTCTTCATCCTCCTGAAAAACAAGAAACAAAATGATGAGGATAATTAGCAAAAGATAATCACTGAAAATAAATAACAGTATTTGATTCTCTTTAACAACTAAAGCTTAGTTCTTCAGTGTTCACCAAAGGCTATGAACACTGGCAAAATGGCTTCTGTTATGTTTAACAATACACAAAAATACACAAAAATTTAACGGTAGACAGCCATTGCAAAGTTGTTCTGCGTCTAGCACGTTTTGCGGAAACAATTTATTTCACAAATATTGAAAAGGTTGAATTTCTATTTAAGTGTTCAATAACTGTGAGTAGAAACAAAATACTAATCTTGTGAAAATATTCTGTTATTAAATATTCAAAATACAACAAGTACGTACAGAACAGGTGACATTGTCACATTTCTCTCTTTCACAGGAGACACCCATACCAAGCTTACACATACACACAGTGCAGTTGTCAAGGCTCCATGTTTCATTGTAGTCGTAATATTGTCCATTATATTCACCTAAAACATAAATATTGAGCATTATGCAGATTCCATATTTCAGTGTTCAGAGAGTTTTCAATTCTTATTTATAGAACACCACTGAAAAGAGTTTTAATGGATCTGATTTTCGATTACAAATGTATGATCACTTACAGACAGGGGTAGTGGTAGGAATTGTTGTTGTAGTGGTTGGTGTTGTTGTAGTGGTTGGTGTTGTTGTAGTGGTTGGTGTTGTTGTAGTGGTTGGTGTTGTTGTAGTGGTTGGTGTTGTTGTAGTGGTTGGTGTTGTTGTGGTTGTGGGAGTTGTTGGTGTAGTTGTAGTGGTTGGTGTTGTTGTAGTGGTTGGTGTTGTTGTAGTGGTTGGTGTTGTTGTAGTGGTTGGTGTTGTTGTAGTGGTTGGTGTTGTTGTAGTGGTTGGTGTTGTTGTGGTTGTGGGAGTTGTTGGTGTAGTAGTGGTTGTTGGTGTAGTTGTGGTTGTTGGAGTAGTGGTGGTTGTTGGTGTAGTTGTTGTTGTTGGTGTTGTTGTGGTTGTTGGTGTTGTAGTGGTTGTTGGTGTTGTAGTGGTTGTTGGTGTTGTTGTGGTTGTTGGGGTTGTTGTTGGTGTTGTTGTGGTTGTTGGTGTTGTTGTGGGTGTTGGTGTTGTTGTGGTTGTTGGTGTTGTTGTGGTTGTTGGTGTTGTAGTGGTTGTTGGTGTTGTAGTGGTTGTTGGTGTTGTTGTGGTTGTTGTGGTTGTTGGTGTTGTTGTGGTTGTTGGAGTTGTTGTGGTTGTTGGTGTTGTTGTTGGTGTTGTAGTTGTTGTTGGTGTTGTTGTGGTTGTTGGTGTTGTTGTGGTTGTTGGTGTTGTTGTGGTTGTTGGTGTTGTTGTTGGTGTTGGTGTTGTTGTTGGTGTTGTTGTGGTTGTTGGTGTTGTTGTGCTTGTTGGCGTGGTTGTGCTTGTTGTTGTGGTTGTTGGAGTTGTGGTTGTTGGCACTATGATAAAATAAAGTTCAAATAGATATATATATATATATATATTATATATTAATCTGTCCCTACTCTATCCTTTAGTTACTGTAATGCTATCAAAAAGATTGAAGTTATTTGTAAATTAATTTAATCTACTTACTTGGCACACAATAACAACCAATAATGTACACCTTGGAGTAGAAGCTTTCAACTCCGCCTTCAATAGATGTAAGGGCCTCAATTCTGATTTTACCAACTGGTATTGTATCATCCTCTCCAGTGTGCCAGCTTCTTGGCAAGGTAATCAGACCTCCATTTTCTTGGTCGACAACAAGGTTCTTGGCAGTTTTACTCCAATTTTCAGCATCATCATCACTGCTTATGTACACATTCACTGTACCAACAGTACCTGGTACTCTCAACTCATACACATCCAAGAAACTGTTAATCACCCCAGGCTCATCCAAATCAATTTCCACAGATGGAGGGGCATCACCAAATGGCATACTTAATTCTACTCCGTTACCATCTGCAGAAGGTCTTATGTTCTTTGCAGGAGGGAGAGGATCAAATGTATGTGGATCAGCAACAATAATGTTACTATCTGGTGTGAATCTGTCGTCATCTGTGTATGTATAACGTGTACAATTCTCCCTCTTGCAGCATGGGCAGAATGGTTCTGTCATGAAAATGAACAAGATTAAATATATAACATTATGATAAAAATAGATATTTCATTATGAACAACATCTGATTTTCTAGAGGATTTGTTAATTTCATTCTCAATGTATTGAAAAATGGTTTGCTTTGAGGAAAATCAAGTAATCATAACTATATTATACTGAAGGATTCTAGACTATAAAATATCTTATTTCATAAAGGAATTCTCCTTTCAGGTTTCTATATTTTAAAATAACCTGGTAATAAGTATGACTAAAATGACAACATTAAACATTTAACAATTAAATGTAAATGCATAGCACTAATTACCTGTAGTTGTTGTCGTTGTGGGTGTAGTAGTGGTTGTTGGTGTAGTTGTGGTTGTTGGTGTTGTTGTGGTTGTTGGTGTAGTTGTGGTAGTTGGTGTAGTTGTGGTTGTTGGTGTAGTTGTGGTTGTTGGTGTTGTAGTGGTTGTTGGTGTTGTTGTGGTTGTTGGTGTAGTTGTGGTTGTTGGTGTAGTTGTGGTTGTTGGTGTTGTAGTGGTTGTTGGTGTTGTAGTGGTTGTTGGTGTTGTAGTGGTTGTTGGTGTAGTTGTGGTTGTTGGTGTTGTAGTGGTTGTTGGTGTTGTAGTGGTTGTTGGTGTAGTTGTGGTAGTTGGTGTAGTTGTGGTTGTTGGTGTTGTAGTGGTCGTTGGTGTTGTAGTGGTTGTTGGTGTAGTTGTGGTTGTTGGTGTAGTTGTGGTTGTTGGTGTTGTTGTGGTTGTTGGTGTAGTTGTGGTTGTTGGTGTAGTTGTGGTTGTTGGTGTTGTTGTGGTTGTTGGTGTTGTTGTGGTTGTTGGAGTTGTTGTTGGTGTAGTTGTGGTTGTTGGTGTAGTTGTAGTTGTTGGTGTTGTTGTGGATGTTGGTGTTGTTGTGGTTGTTGGTGTTGTTGTGGTTGTCGGTGTTGTAGTGGTTGTTGGTGTTGTTGTGGTTGTTGTTGTGGTTGTTGGTGTTGTGGTAGATGTTGAAGTAGTTGTTGTTGGTGGAACTGTAATAATTTATACAAAAAAGATTGATTTCATTATGTAACACAATTTCATTACAACTTGACAGAAAGATAATACGTTAAATCAAATTAATTTACCTGTCCCAAAGCAGCCTATAATCTCAAACATAACTCCTTCATATGTTGTTCCATACTTTGGACTTTCTAATCTAATAGCGATTTCAGCAAAGCTCTTGAAAGGATCCATGATAAAGGGAGAACTTGTATCAATGTTTTTGTAGAAGGCATCCCAAGTGAATTGGGGTTGATCATCTGAATGTTTTACTCCAATTGAGTAATCTTCAACATTACCATGAACAACTATTTTGTGGATCAAAATGGGTTCTCCATTTTTATTGGGTGTCAAGTCAAAGTAAAACTCAGGATGCTCATCTTCTCCTGGGGAAATTGACACCCCAGAAAATGGAGCTCTATATCTAATTTCTCCCAATTCACTCAATGACAGGGTAGAAGGATAGTAATTTATTGCAGATGTAGGAACTATTGTACTGTACAAAAGACCATCAATCAGCTCACACACTGGAAAATATAAAAAAATTATTAATAACAATAATACCTTCACAAATTCAATAAAATCAATAATAACGCTTTTACATTTATAATATTTGTATGAAATAATATACTTTATTAACCTGTGCTTGTAGTTGTTGTTGTAGTTGTTGGTGTAGTTGTGGTTGTTGGTGTTGTTGTAGTTGTTGGTGTAGTTGTGGTTGTTGGAGTTGTTGTGGTTGTTGGTGTTGTAGTAGTTGTTGGTGTTGTAGTAGTTGTTGGTGTTGTAGTGGTTGTTGGTGTTGTTGTGGTTGTTGGTGTAGTTGTGGATGTTGGAGTTGTTGTGGTTGTTGGAGTTGTTGTGGTTGTTGGAGTTGTTGTGGTTGTTGGTGTTGTTGTGGTTGTTGGTGTTGTAGTTGTTGTTGGTGTTGTAGTGGTTGTTGGAGTTGTTGTGGTTGTTGGTGTTGTTGTGGTTGTTGGTGTTGTAGTTGTTGTTGGTGTTGTAGTGGTTGTTGGTGTTGTTGTGGTTGTTGGTGTAGTTGTGGATGTTGGTGTTGTAGTTGTTGTTGGTCTTGTAGTGGTTGTTGGTGTTGTTGTGGTTGTTGGTGTAGTTGTGGATGTTGGTGTTGTAGTTGTTGTTGGTGTTGTAGTGGTTGTTGGAGTTGTTGTGGTTGTTGGTGTTGTTGTGGTGGTTGGTGTTGTTGTGGTTGATGGTGTTGTTGTGGATGTTGGTGTTGTTGTGGATGTTGGTATTGTTGTGGATGTTGGTGTTGTTGTGGATGTTGGTGTTGTAGTAGTTGTTGGTGTTGTTGTGGTTGATGGTGTTGTTGTGGATGTTGGTGTTGTTGTGGTTGTTGGTGTTGTGGTTGTTGGTGTTGTTGTGGATGTTGGTGTTGTAGTAGTTGTTGGTGTTGTTGTGGTTGTTGGTGTTGTTGTGGTTGTTGGAGTTGTTGTGGTTGTTGGAGTTGTTGTGGTTGTTGGAGTTGTTGTGGTTGTTGGAGTTGTTGTTGGTGTTGTTGTGGTTGTTGGTGTTGTTGTGGTTGTTGGTGTAGTTGTGGTTGTTGGAGTGGTTGTGGTTGTTGGAGTTGTTGTGGTTGTTGGAGTTGTTGTTGGTGTTGTTGTGGTTGTTTGTGTTGTTGTGGTTGTTGGTGTTGTTGTGGATGTTGGTGTTGTAGTTGTTGTTGGTGTTGTAGTGGTTGTCGGTGTTGTAGTGGTTGTTGGTGTAGTTGTGGTTGTTGGTGTAGTTGTGGTTGTTGGTGTTGTAGTGGTTGTAGGTGTTGTAGTGGTTGTTGGTGTTGTTGTGGTTGTTGGTGTTGCTGTGGTTGTTGTTGTTGGTGTTGTTGTAGTTGTTGGGGTTGTGGTGGTTGTTGGAGTGGTTGTGGTTGTTGATGTTGTGGTTGTTGTTGGTGTTGTAGTGGTTGTTGGAGTTGTTGTTGTTGTGGTTGTTGGTGTTGTAGTGGTTGTTGGTGTTGTTGTGGTTTTTGGTGTAGTTGTTGATGTTGGTGTAGTTGTCGGCACTATAATCAAATACATGATATGAATGTTTCAATAAATAAATTATATTAAATTCATGGTGAAACATATCACAGTATTGTTAAAATAAAGGTTACCACATTTCTCTTTATGTCAAATATGATAGTACAATATAATAGTACATAGTAAATAATAGTACATACTTGGGGAACAGTAACACCCAATGATGTAGACCTTGAAAGAAAAGTCCTCAGTCCCTTCCTCGGTTGATGTTAATGCTTCAATCCTCATTTTACCAACTGGAATTGTATCATCCTCTCCAGTGTGCCAGGAGGTTGGTAGAGAAACAAGACCTGTTGATTGGGCAACTTCTAGATTCTTTGCTGTATATGTCCATGTTGCAGCATCATCATCACTCTTTATGTACACATTCACTGTACCAACAGTACCTGGTACTCTCAACTCATACACATCCAAGAAACTGTTCATTACTCCAGGCTCATCCAAATCAATTTCCAAAGATGGAGGGGCCTCACCAAATGGCATACTTAATTTTACTCCGTTACCATCTGCAGAAGGTCTTATGTTCTTTGCAGGAGGGAGAGGATCAAATGTATGTGGATCAGCAACAATAATGTTACTATCTGGTGTGAATCTCTCATCATCAGTGTATGTATAAGTAGTACAATTCTCTCTCTTGCAGCATGGACAGAATGGTTCTGAAATACAATAACTATAGTATTAAAATACTTCATTATATATATTCAAAATCAAATTATATTAAATAAATGAATAAATATTGTTAATGCACTAAATTTCAGAATATTTAATCTCGAAGCTGAACAGTCTGCAAGTCTAATATTAATAAATTTATTCTGTCTCTCAATTATCAACTTTTAAAATTCCAACTGACCCGTTGTTGTTGTGGTTGGTGTTGTTGTGGTTGTTGGCGTTGTTGTGGTTGTTGGTGTTGTTGTGGTTGTTGGTGTTGTTGTTGTTGTTGGTGTTGTTGTGGTTGTTGGAGTGGTTGTGGTTGTTGGTGTTGTTGTGGTTGTTGGAGTGGTTGTGGTTGTTGTTGTGGTTGTTGGTGTTGTTGTGGTTGTTGGTGTAGTAGTGGTTGTTGGTGTAGTAGTGGTTGTTGGTGTTGTTGTGGTTGTTGGTGTTGTTGTGGTTGTTGGTGTTGTTGTGGTTGTTGGTGTTGTAGTGGTTGTTGGTGTAGTTGTGGTTGTTGGAGTTGTAGTGGTTGTTGGTGTTGTAGTGGTTGTCGGTGTTGTAGTGGTTGTTGGTGTAGTTGTGGTTGTTGGTGTAGTTGTGGTTGTTGGTGTTGTAGTGGTTGTAGGTGTTGTAGTGGTTGTTGGTGTTGTTGTGGTTGTTGGTGTTGTTGTGGTTGTTGTTGTTGGTGTTGTTGTAGTTGTTGGGGTTGTGGTGGTTGTTGGAGTGGTTGTGGTTGTTGATGTTGTGGTTGTTGTTGGTGTTGTAGTGGTTGTTGGAGTTGTTGTTGTTGTTGTGGTTGTTGGTGTTGTAGTGGTTGTTGGTGTTGTTGTGGTTTTTGGTGTAGTTGTTGATGTTGGTGTAGTTGTCGGCACTATAATCAAATACATGATATGAATGTTTCAATAAATAAATTATATTAAATTCATGGTGAAACATATCACAGTATTGTTAAAATAAAGGTTACCACATTTCTCTTTATGTCAAATATGATAGTACAATATAATAGTACATAGTAAATAATAGTACATACTTGGGGAACAGTAACACCCAATGATGTAGACCTTGAAAGAAAAGTCCTCAGTCCCTTCCTCGGTTGATGTTAATGCTTCAATCCTCATTTTACCAACTGGAATTGTATCATCCTCTCCAGTGTGCCAGGAGGTTGGTAGAGAAACAAGACCTGTTGATTGGGCAACTTCTAGATTCTTTGCTGTATATGTCCATGTTGCAGCATCATCATCACTCTTTATGTACACATTCACTGTACCAACAGTACCTGGTACTCTCAACTCATACACATCCAAGAAACTGTTCATTACTCCAGGCTCATCCAAATCAATTTCCAAAGATGGAGGGGCCTCACCAAATGGCATACTTAATTTTACTCCGTTACCATCTGCAGAAGGTCTTATGTTCTTTGCAGGAGGGAGAGGATCAAATGTATGTGGATCAGCAACAATAATGTTACTATCTGGTGTGAATCTCTCATCATCAGTGTATGTATAAGTAGTACAATTCTCTCTCTTGCAGCATGGACAGAATGGTTCTGAAATACAATAACTATAGTATTAAAATACTTCATTATATATATTCAAAATCAAATTATATTAAATAAATGAATAAATATTGTTAATGCACTAAATTTCAGAATATTTAATCTCGAAGCTGAACAGTCTGCAAGTCTAATATTAATAAATTTATTCTGTCTCTCAATTATCAACTTTTAAAATTCCAACTGACCCGTTGTTGTTGTGGTTGGTGTTGTTGTGGTTGTTGGCGTTGTTGTGGTTGTTGGTGTTGTTGTGGTTGTTGGTGTTGTTGTTGTTGTTGGTGTTGTTGTGGTTGTTGGAGTGGTTGTGGTTGTTGGTGTTGTTGTGGTTGTTGGAGTGGTTGTGGTTGTTGTTGTGGTTGTTGGTGTTGTTGTGGTTGTTGGCGTTGTTGTGGTTGTTGGTGTAGTAGTGGTTGTTGGTGTTGTTGTGGTTGTTGGTGTTGTTGTGGTTGTTGGTGTTGTTGTGGTTGTTGGTGTTGTAGTGGTTGTTGGTGTAGTTGTGGTTGTTGGAGTTGTAGTGGTTGTTGGTGTTGTAGTGGTTGTCGGTGTTGTAGTGGTTGTTGGTGTAGTTGTGGTTGTTGGTGTAGTTGTGGTTGTTGGTGTTGTAGTGGTTGTAGGTGTTGTAGTGGTTGTTGGTGTTGTTGTGGTTGTTGGTGTTGTTGTGGTTGTTGTTGTTGGTGTTGTTGTAGTTGTTGGGGTTGTGGTGGTTGTTGGAGTGGTTGTGGTTGTTGATGTTGTGGTTGTTGTTGGTGTTGTAGTGGTTGTTGGAGTTGTTGTTGTTGTTGTGGTTGTTGGTGTTGTAGTGGTTGTTGGTGTTGTTGTGGTTTTTGGTGTAGTTGTTGATGTTGGTGTAGTTGTCGGCACTATAATCAAATACATGATATGAATGTTTCAATAAATAAATTATATTAAATTCATGGTGAAACATATCACAGTATTGTTAAAATAAAGGTTACCACATTTCTCTTTATGTCAAATATGATAGTACAATATAATAGTACATAGTAAATAATAGTACATACTTGGGGAACAGTAACACCCAATGATGTAGACCTTGAAAGAAAAGTCCTCAGTCCCTTCCTCGGTTGATGTTAATGCTTCAATCCTCATTTTACCAACTGGAATTGTATCATCCTCTCCAGTGTGCCAGGAGGTTGGTAGAGAAACAAGACCTGTTGATGGGGCAACTTCTAGATTCTTTGCTGTATATGTCCATGTTGCAGCATCATCATCACTCTTTATGTACACATTCACTGTACCAACAGTACCTGGTACTCTCAACTCATACACATCCAAGAAACTGTTCATTACTCCAGGCTCATCCAAATCAATTTCCACAGATGGAGGGGCCTCACCAAATGGCATACTTAATTCTACTCCGTTACCATCTGCAGAAGGTCTTATGTTCTTTGCAGGAGGGAGAGGATTAAATGTATGTGGATCAGCAACAATAATGTTACTATCTGGTGTGAATCTCTCATCATCAGTGTATGTATAAGTAGTACAATTCTCTCTCTTGCAGCATGGACAGAATGGTTCTGAAATACAATAACTATAGTATTAAAATACTTCATTATATATATTCAAAATCAAATTATATTAAATAAATGAATAAATATTGTTAATGCACTAAATTTCAGAATATTTAATCTCGAAGCTGAACAGTCTTCAAGTCTAATATTAATATATTTATTCTGTCTCTCAATTATCAACTTTTAAAATTCCAACTGACCCGTTGTTGTTGTTATAGTTGGTGTTGTAGTTGTAGTTGGTGTTGTAGTGGTTGTTGGTGTTGTTGTGGTTGTTGGTGTTGTTGTGGTTGTTGGAGTGGTTGTGGTTGTTGGTGTTGTTGTGGTTGTTGGAGTGGTTGTGGTTGTTGTTGTGGTTGTTGGTGTTGTTGTGGTTGTTGGCGTTGTTGTGGTTGTTGGTGTTGTTGTGGTTGTTGGAGTGGTTGTGGTTGTTGGTGTTGTTGTGGTTGTTGGAGTGGTTGTGGTTGTTGTTGTGGTTGTTGGTGTTGTTGTGGTTGTTGGTGTTGTTGTGGTTGTTGGTGTTGTAGTGGTTGTTGGTGTTGTAGTGGTCGTTGGTGTTGTTGTGGTTGTTGGTGTTGTAGTGGTTGTTGGTGTTGTAGTGGTTGTTGGTGTTGTTGTGGTCGTTGGTGTTGTTGTGGTTGTTGGTGTTGTAGTGGTTGTAGTGGTTGTTGGTGTTGTTGTGGTTGTTGGTGTTGTTGTGGTTGTTGGTGTTGTTGTGGTTGTTGGTGTTGTAGTGGTTGTTGGTGTTGTTGTGGTCGTTGGTGTTGTTGTGGTTGTTGGTGTTGTAGTGGTTGTAGTGGTTGTTGGTGTTGTTGTGGTTGTTGGTGTTGTTGTAGTTGTTGGTGTTGTTGTGGTTGTTGTTGTGGTTGTTGGTGTTGTAGTGGTTGTTGGTGTTGTTGTGGTTGTTGGTGTTGTTGTGGTTGTTGGTGTTGTAGTGGTAGTTGGTGTTGTAGTGGTCGTTGGTGTTGTAGTGGTTGTTGGTGTTGTTGTAGTTGTTGGTGTTGTTGTGGTTGTTGTTGTGGTTGTTGGTGTTGTTGTGGTTTTTGGTGTTGTTGTGGTTGTTGGCGTTGTTGTGGTTGTTGGTGTTGTTGTGGTTGTTGGAGTGGTTGTGGTTGTTGGTGTTGTTGTGGTTGTTGGAGTGGTTGTGGTTGTTGTTGTGGTTGTTGGTGTTGTTGTGGTTGTTGGTGTTGTTGTGGTTGTTGGTGTTGTAGTGGTTGTTGGTGTTGTAGTGGTCGTTGGTGTTGTTGTGGTTGTTGGTGTTGTAGTGGTTGTAGTGGTTGTTGGTGTTGTTGTGGTTGTTGGTGTTGTAGTGGTTGTTGGTGTTGTTGTGGTCGTTGGTGTTGTTGTGGTTGTTGGTGTTGTAGTGGTTGTAGTGGTTGTTGGTGTTGTTGTGGTTGTTGGTGTTGTTGTGGTTGTTGGTGTTGTTGTGGTTGTTGGTGTTGTAGTGGTTGTTGGTGTTGTTGTGGTCGTTGGTGTTGTTGTGGTTGTTGGTGTTGTAGTGGTTGTAGTGGTTGTTGGTGTTGTTGTGGTTGTTGGTGTTGTTGTAGTTGTTGGTGTTGTTGTGGTTGTTGTTGTGGTTGTTGGTGTTGTAGTGGTTGTTGGTGTTGTTGTGGTTGTTGGTGTTGTTGTGGTTGTTGGTGTTGTAGTGGTAGTTGGTGTTGTAGTGGTCGTTGGTGTTGTAGTGGTTGTTGGTGTTGTTGTAGTTGTTGGTGTTGTTGTGGTTGTTGTTGTGGTTGTTGGTGTTGTAGTGGTTTTTGGTGTTGTTGTGGTTGTTGTTGTGGTTGTTGGTGTGGTTGTTGGTGTTGTAGTGGTTGTTGCTGTTGTAGTTTTTGGGGCTTCTGTAGTCTGCTCTACAGGTTTGACACTCTCAGCTACAAAATCATACTAATTTATTAAAAATTTATTATTTTACAGTAACTTTGAAATGAGCTATGTCTGAAAGTGTTAGTTCTTGACAAATATTTCATTGCAAGTGTAAATAATAATAATATCTTTATTTGCACATAAAACATGGCAATGTAAGTTTTACAATCATTTCTTTCAAAAAGTGACTAAATCAATTTGTGGTTATATGTAAAATAATGTCATTAATGTCATTTTCAGACAAGAGTTGTAAAAATGGTGGAATAGAGTTTTGAAATGAACAGTCATATGTCACATGTGAACTGACAATACTAATTCAAACTTTAGATATTGTTAGTGTTATATACTTATGTTAAAGTAAATTCTCTTCTATATTAATTTCATGTTATGTGAAAAATAAATAATAACTCACGTGGTATACAGGCATAAAGGTCAAATGAGACATTATGTTGTAAGTAATTGTTGAATTTGATTGTTATCTCTTGGGTTTCTATTGGGAAAGTAAGCATATGAATGCCTGGTACAGCAACATTGGTGAATACATCTCTTGCTGACAGAGTATCTTTGTCAGTAATACTTATGGTTACTGAGGTATCATCTGTACTGTTTATCATAATGCCTCCGATGAAAGGAATCCTCAAGTTAGGAACTTGCATTGCCACACTAAAACTAAATAGATAAGGCACATATATTAAATTTATTCAAACAAATTGTCAAGTGTTTTTACTTGCAAATGAATAAACTTCCACGATACAATCTGGGACAGTTTAAATAGTCAAATAATTACCTATTAGCAAATGTAATGGTCACTTTTCCCTTTGCACTCTCAGTGGACTCAATTGTCTGGCTGTGAATTGAAGGACGAAGCCCTGGTGCAAAGTGTTCTACTTCTTGTGGGTCGGTATACTTGATCATTGAATCAGCAATTGTTTGAGGGTCGTCCATATTTCCCCATTTCAAATCACATGGGCCTGATAGAAGAGTGGATGTAATAGTGGATATAATAGTGTGTACCATGATCGTTACTTCACCATGGCTGGCATACATGCTCATTGCAATCATCAACTAAAGGTTTTAATCTCAAGATATGCATGCAATTCTTTAATACTGATTTTATTTTATTTGTTTACAACAAACTACAGATTTCAATTAACAAAAAGGTCCATACCACTTGTTGTTGGTGTAATTGTTGGTGTTGTGGTGGTTGTTGGTGTTGTGGTGGTTGTTGTAGTTGTTGTGGTTGTTGGTGTTGTTGTGGTTGTTGGAGTTGTTGTGGTTGTTGGTGTAGTTGTGGTTGTTGGAGTTGTTGTGGATGTTGGAGTTGTTGTGGATGTTGGAGTTGTAGTAGTTGTTGGAGTGGTTGTGGTTGTTGTGGTTGGTGTTGTAGTTGTTGCTGGTGTTGTAGTTGTTGTTGGTGTTGTTGTGGTTGTTGGTGTTGTTGTGGTTGTTGGTGTTGTAGTTGTTGTTGGTGTTGTTGTGGTTGTTGGTGTTGTTGTTGTGGTGGTTGTTGGTGTTGTGGTGGTTGTTGGTGTTGTGGTGGTTGTTGGAGTTGTTGTTGTTGTTGGTGTTGTGGTGGTTGTTGGTGTTGTGGTGGTTGTTGGTGTTGTAGTGGTTGTTGGTGTTGTTGTGGTAGTTGGTGTAGTTGTGGTTGTTGGTGTAGTTGTGGTTGTTGGTGTAGTTGTGGTTGTTGGTGTTGTTGTGGTTGTTGGCGTGGTTGTGGTTGTTGGTGTTGTTGTGGTTGTTGGTGTTGTAGTTGTTGTTGGTGTTGTTGTGGTTGTTGGTTTTTTTGTGGTTGTTGGTGTTGTTGTGGTTGTTGGTGTTGTTGTTGTTGGTGTTGTGGTGGTTGTTGGTGTTGTGGTGGTGGTTGTTGGTGTTGTGGTGGTTGTTGGAGTTGTTGTTGTTGTTGGTGTTGTAGTGGTTGTTGGTGCTGTGGTGGTTGTTGGTGTTGTAGTGGTTGTTGGTGTTGTTGTGGTAGTTGGTGTAGTTGTGGTTGTTGGTGTTGTAGTGGTTGTTGGTGTTGTTGTGGTTGTTGGCGTGGTTGTGGTCGTTGGAGTTGTTGTGGTTGTTGGAGTGGTTGTGGTTGTTGGTGTTGTCGTGGTTGTTGATGGTATAGTCGCTACAAATAAGCAAATACTTTTTTATCTTTTATTCTTGATTTGTCATTGTTGTTTTTGGTGTATTTTGATGTCATTCCAACTGTAGGGATATATTTTACATACTTCTTAGCATTAATATATTAAAATGTCCTTTGTTCATTAAAACCAAATTAATGCAATGTAATTCCTTATACAAATTTTATGAAGAGAGCTACACTATCAAAAAATACCAACCATATTTGCATCCTATCAACCAGATTTTAAAGCTGTATTCATGATCTGTTTCATTCATTGTTCTAAGTGCAAGCGGTTTGATTTTGATCATTCCAACTGGTACAAAGTCAGAAGAAGAAGGTTGCCATGACGTTGGCCATTGCACACTTCCATCATCAGAAACATCAACGGTTTTGGAGATCCAGGGATCATCATCGTTCATTTTGATTGAAAGACGTATCTGGCCGACATTTCCAGGGATTCGAACTTCTGATAAGTCCACTGTGCCCACAGTCATTCCTGGTTCATTTATATCAATAGTCACATATGGGATTTCATCCTCCGGATCTGGGATTCCAAGCACAAGTGTGTCCTGAATATCTGGTCTTATCCAACTTACAGGTGGACTTGTAAATACACTTTCATCACTAATTTTAATATGATCATCTGGTGTCCATGCCTTGTGGTCCGTAGTAGTGTACACATACTCTGTTAGTCCACGTAGACAGCATGCACTGCAGTAGCCTGCAATAATAATAATAATAATAATAATAATAATAATAATAATAATAATAATAATAATAATAATAATAATAATAATAATAATAATAATAATAATAATAATAATAATAATAATAATAATAATAATAATAATAATAATAATAATAATAATAATAATAATAATCTTCTGTAGCGCTATATCAGACAGGGTCATACCAATGAATAATATCATATCTGTTGTAAAGGAATGTGCAGCACTCGGGTGTACACGAATACGAAATTATTAAGCGACATGAGAACATGGTTTCGTTCAATATGTTGACAAAGGTTTTTTTTAGTAAGTATGTGGTGGTATCATAAGTATGTTCTTCAAAGCTAGTGTTATTAGACTAAAGAAAAATTGGCATACTTGTAGTTGTGGTGGGTGTGGTTGTAGTTGTGGTCGGTGTGGTTGTAGTAGTTGTTGGTGTGGTTGTAGTAGTTGTTGGTGTGGTTGTAGTAGTTGTTGGTGTGGTTGTAGTAGTTGTTGGCGTGGTTGTAGTTGTTGTTGGCGTGGTTGTAGTTGTTGTTGGTGTGGTTGTAGTAGTTGTTGGTGTGGTTGTAGTTGTTGTTGGTGTGGTTGTAGTAGTTGTTGGTGTGGTTGTGACTAAAATATAAACCAATTTCTTTCATTTTTCTTTTTACTTTTGTTATTTGGACGATAAGCTAGCACGTTAAGTTAGTTTGTTTGGAACAAAACAAGTATACTTACACACTGGACATCCACAAATGTGAGCTTTGAAGATGTTATCGGCATCCAATGGTGAACTCCTTACTTCCGGTTGGATCCTGATAACTCCAACAGGTACCATATCGTTTTCCATGATTCTCCATACAGGAGGTATCTGTACATATCCATCTTCATCAACATCTACCTTCTTACTCACCCATTGATCAGAATTATCATCTTTCTTGATTGAAATCTTCACACGAACAACATTACCCTCTAATTTGATATCAGAAACTGCCAATGATGATGTTGAATAATCAGGTTGATCCAAATCAATCTCTACATAAGGCATATCCTGCTTTTCGTCTGGAACACCCAAGATTAGACCAGGACCGGGTGTTTTTGGCCTGATGTCTGATGGGTTCGGCTTGCCAAAGGCAATATTCTCATCATGTATTATTATCTGGTTGTCTGGTACTATTCTCTCATTATCGAGGTAATTCATTTCATCCAAACCAAGAACACAGCATGGCCCACAGTAACCTATAAGGACGAAAAGCACAAACAAAAGCAATTTAGCCTTTTCATTTTTCTGACAATGCATTGGAAATTCGGTAGTGCATTTGACATAAAACATACCGGTTGTTGTTGTGGTTGGTGTGGTCGTTGTTGATGTAGGTGTGGTTGTAGTTGTTGTTGGTGTGGTTGTAGTAGTTGTTGGTGTGGTTGTGGTAGTGGTCGGTGTGGTTGTAGTTGTTGTTGGTGTGGTTGTAGTAGTTGTTGGTGTGGTTGTGGTTGTAGTTGTTGTTGTTGTTATATTTGGACATACAGGACAACATACATCATCGAGTTCGATTGGTTCGTACAAACCACAGTCAATGGCGCTACAAGTGATGTGGCTCTCGCTTAATTGTGGTGTGGGGTCGCACAGGCACTTGTAGGTGTTACATTTGTCTCCCCATTCTGTGTCACACTAATAAAATAACAATAAACATATAGCCGATCAATCTACTTTTTGCAAACATGTGGACATCAAGTGAAACAGACATCTAGATAAAAACAAAATAACTTATATTTCTTACCTCTCTCACAACATCATCCAATACGCACTGTTTGTGTCCACAGTAGCAGCACTGACCATTGTCTCCCAAGGTATTCGTTGTCACAAGATGATAATGTGTTCCCTGCAAAAATACATAGTATTTATTTACCAAAGCAAGCGTGAATAGAATTTTTCAAATATATACATCCGCAGGCACATGAAATGTCTTCGGGTTAACTGCAGTTCAGCGGGTTTAGAGAAGATCAATTGTGGTGACTCGCATCTGTATACATTGTTTAAGTTTTGCTATAGGCCTTTAAGGGGATCCACTGCTGGGAACAGGAACAGTTGTAAGTGTTGTATAATATATTACTGTATGCATTGGTCCTTAGTTGGAGACTGCCGGGGTAAGCTTTGGAGCTGTCTTCTTCCCAGCCAACAGGCGGTTCCAATTTATCTGATCATTTATTACCCAACTTGACTAATATAACCTATATCAAACCTTAAATATTCTCACTTGGGTTCGATACAAAATATTAACTTATATCTGCCTACATACAGCACATATACTTTTGTCCCGTTTATCAATACTAGACCATTGTTACATATTATTGTTATTAGTGTGTATTTTCCATTTATTTTCTTTATTCCACAAACTAAAATTGTGGCACGGGATCTTTTTGTTGAAGTCAATTTCATCAATTACCTGAGCTTGGCATTCCGTTTCAGTAATGTTACATTGATGGACTGGCTCATAAATGCCATCGGCAACTTCGGTGCACACTTCACAGTCCGTCTTATTGGGACAACAATTGGCTGAATAGACCAGAAAAAAAAAACAATTCATATTTCTAATGTTTAATTCCAAATGGATCTAAACACGGTATCAATGTAAATTATAACTATCGTAATCATGATGATGATGATAATAATAATAACAACAACAAATGATATAAAAGAATAACATACGTGTCTTGATAATTTTCATTCCATTTTCTAGACAGATTAACTCTTTGCATTCTTCTTCCGCTGGTATTTTGTCACCCCACTGAAATGTGTTGCATAGCATTACTTTATGTTCATATTTTTGAATGGTTAACAACATCGATATATAGTGTTTGGGAAAGTGTGTGTTTTTACGACATTTTCAGTAATAATGGCCATACCAGGTTGAATTCTGAGCCTTTTAGACAGTGTGATAGTAACACTACCGGCAGTGGGAATAAAACCTACTATTTCGAGTCTACTACTTAAAAAACCAGTAAAGGCACAGATCCAATGCTCTACCAACTGTGCAAGTCGGACCGGTCTTCACAGTTTGAAATCATTGACAGTGTGTTAATGTTATAATCAATATTGGATGAAATGTCAGAAAATAATTGTGAACTACATGTATAACGATTATATAGTGTTGTTCATGTCTTTCAAATGAGTTACTTACCTCATAAAAAGAGCCGTCGTGGTAACAACACTCATATTTGTCAACACAAACTGTTGTTCCATTAATTGTCTTCTGAACAAGACCCGGTGGGCACTGGCAGCCCTTCATGCATTCAGGGCTTCCAATTGGAGGACAAACTGTCTTCAACTTGAGGTCACGACATGTAGTGACACATAAACAGTCACTGGGTAGCAGGGGTGGCACACAATCTGAAATCACAATTCAAAGTTCAAAAAGTATATGCACAGGAAATTTAAATATGTTGCTATGATTAAAAGTATTTTATTTCACTGTACTCCTGTCTTGTTAATTTGTCCAGTCTTGTAAATAGTTTACTTATAAATAGTCTCATTTCCATCTTTACGGAATTAGTATTTGTTTAAAATGTGAAACATACATTCAGTAGTTGTTGTACTTGTCGGTGTTGTGGTAGTTGTTGTTGGTGTGGTTGTAGATGTTGGAGTTGTCGTTGATGTTGGAGTTGTTGTGGTTGTTGGTGTTGTTGTGGTTTGTGTTGTAGTGGTTGTTGGTGTTGTAGTGGTTGTTGGTGTTGTTGTGGTAGTTGGTTTTTCTGTTGTCGTGGTAACAGGTGGTGTAGGTGTGCCAGTTTCATTTGTGGCTGTAGTGGTTGTGGTTGTAGCTACAATACATTTCATTCAAATCAAAACATGTTATATGCTATATTGCCAGTCTCAATGTCAGAAAAACATTTATAATATAGCCATTATCATATTTGTGTGAATTGTAAACATACTTGGCGTTGTAGTGGTTGTTGGTGTTGTTGTAGTTGTTGGCGTTGTTGTCGGAGGTGTTGTGGTTGATGGTGATGTGGTTGAAATTGGTGTTGTGGTTGACGGTGAGGTTGTGGTCACTAAAGTATGTCATAGTTATTTTAGATTGTATTGAAAAAAATATGTTTGTGGTATTAAAAGAGTGATTTATTTGTATTTGATCTGTAGGAATTCATTACTGAATGACATAATTGTCTATTAAAAATATAACATAAAAAGAATTTATCACAATATATTTGAATCACCATTCAGCAACATACCGTTGAGACATCCAATGAGATAAACCCTAAAGTTGAAATTATCAGCTTGATCTGTTGTCTCAAGAGGAACAATCTTGATTTCACCAATTGGAACCATGTTGTGATCACCAATTAACCACGAGCTTGGTAAAACAACATTGCCGCTCTCAGGATCGACGACATCGAGTGTTTTATGTACCCAGTAATCTACATCATCATCTTTTTTAATGTAGATCTTTAACTTTGCAACATTTCCAGGTACTTTGATCTCAGCCACATTTACAGTAGATATCTCCAAACCAGGCTGATCAATATCAATGCTAACATAAGATGGGTCTTGCTCATTGTTAAATTTGCGCAATGATATCCCAACACTTTCAGGGCGAATATTTTCTCCACTAGGTCTAGGTAGACTATTATCTTCAAACACATAGATCTTAGATGCAGGTGTAAAATCGTTGTCGTTTGTGTAAATATAGCTTGGAAGGCCAAGCTCACAGCAAACACATTTTTCTGTAAATCGAAAAAAGAGCGAATATAACAATTTAATAACAAAAGTTATTTCCATTAATTGTAACTTTATTAGTATATGAATTTGCTTTTGTTAAAAATTAATACAATTAAACCTCCTAAATTATGTAAATATATTAACAAAAATGGGCAATTAGATCAAATACCTGTTGTTGTGGTTATTGATGTTGTTGTATATGGCGTTGTTGTGGTTGTTGGTGTTGTGGTGGTTGTTGGTGTTGTAGTGGTTGTTGGTGTTGTAGTGGTTGTTGGTGTTGTTGTGGTTGTTGGTGTAGTTGTTGTTGTTGGTGTTGTTGTGGTTGTTGGTGTTGTGGTGGTTGTTGGTGTTGTAGTGGTTGTTGGTGTTGTTGTGGTAGTTGGTGTTGTTGTTGTTGTTGGTGTTGTTGTGGTTGTTGGTGTTGTGGTGGTTGTTGGTGTTGTTGTAGTTGTTGGTGTTGTAGTGGTTGTTGGTGTTGTAGTGGTTGTTGGTGTTGTTGTGGTTGTTGGTTTTTCTGTTGTCGTGGTAACAGGTGGTGTAGGTGTGCCAGTTTCATATGTGGGTGTAGTGGTTGTGGTTGTAGCTACAATACATTTCATTCAAATTAAAACATGTTATATGCTATATTGCCAGTCTCAGTATCATAAACAAAAACAATTATAATACAACCATTATCATATTTCTATGAATTGTAAACATACTTGGCATTGTAGTGGTAGTTGGTGTTGTAGTGGTTGTTGGTGTTGTAGTGGTTGTTGGTGTTGTAGTGGTTGTTGGTGTTGTTGTGGTTGTTGGTGTTGTTGTGGTTGTTGGTGTTGTTGTGGTTGTTGGTGTTGTTGTGGTTGTTGGAGTTGTTGTGATTGTTGGTGTTGTAGTGGTTGTTGGTGTTGTTGTGGTTGTTGGTGTTGTTGTGGTTGTTGGTGTTGTTGTGGTAGTTGGTGTTGTAGTGGTTGTTGGTGTTGTAGTGGTTGTTGGTGTTGTAGTGGTTGTTGGTGTTGTTGTGGTTGTTGGTGTTGTTGTGGTTGTTGGTGTTGTTGTGGTTGTTGGTGTAGTTGTTGTTGTTGGTGTTGTTGTGGTTGTTGGTGTTGTGGTGGTTGTTGGTGTTGTAGTGGTTGTTGGTGTTGTTGTGGTAGTTGGTGTTGTTGTTGTTGTTGGTGTTGTTGTGGTTGTTGGTGTTGTGGTGGTTGTTGGTGTTGTTGTAGTTGTTGGTGTTGTAGTGGTTGTTGGTGTTGTAGTGGTTGTTGGTGTTGTTGTGGTTGTTGGTTTTTCTGTTGTCGTGGTAACAGGTGGTGTAGGTGTGCCAGTTTCATATGTGGGTGTAGTGGTTGTGGTTGTAGCTACAATACATTTTATTCAAATTAAAACATGTTATATGCTATATTGCCAGTCTCAGTATCATAAACAAAAACAATTATAATACAACCATTATCATATTTCTATGAATTGTAAACATACTTGGCATTGTAGTGGTAGTTGGTGTTGTAGTGGTTGTTGGTGTTGTAGTGGTTGTTGGTGTTGTAGTGGTTGTTGGTGTAGTTGTGGTTATTGGTGTAGTTGTGGTTGTTGGTGTTGTAGTGGTTGTTGGTGTTGTAGTGGTTGTTGGTGTAGTTGTGGTTGTTGGTGTAGTTGTGGTTGTTGGTGTTGTTGTGGTTGTTGGTGTTGTTGTGGTTGTTGGAGTTGTTGTGATTGTTGTGGTTGTTGGTGTAGTTGTGGTTGTTGGTGTAGTTGTGGTTGTTGGAGTAGTTGTGGTTGTTGGTGTAGTTGTGGTAGTTGGTGTTGTAGTGGTTGTGGTTGTTGGAGTTGTGGTTGTTGGTGTAGTTGTAGTTGTTGGTGTAGTTGTGGTTGTTGGTGTTGTAGTGGTTGTGGGTGTTGTGGTGGTTGTTGGAGTGGTTGTGGGTGTTGTGGTGGTTGTTGGTGTAGTTGTGGTTGTTGTTGTTGGTGTTGTTGTTGATGTTGGAGTTGTTGTAGTTGTTGTTGTGGTTGTTGGTGTGGTTGTAGTGGTTGTTGGTGTAGTTGTGGTTGTTGTTTGTGTAGTTGTGGTTGTTGTTGGTGTTGTTGTTGATGTTGGTGTTGTTGTGCTTGTTGGAGTTGTGGTTATTGGTGTAGTTGTGGATGTTGGTGTAGTTGTGGTTGTTGGTGTTGTTGTGGTTGTTGGTGTTGTGGTGGTTGTTGGAGTGGTTGTGGTAGTTGGTGTTTCTGTTGTCGTAGTAACAGGTGGTGTAGGTGTGCCAGTTTCATGTGTGGATGGAGTGGTTGTGGTTGTAGCTACAATACATTTCATTCAAATCAAAACATGTTATATGCTATATTGCCAGTCTCAGTATCATAAACAAAAACAATTATAATACAACCATTATCATATTTCTATGAATTGTAAACATACTTGGCATTGTAGTGGTAGTTGGTGTTGTAGTGGTTGTTGGTGTTGTAGTGGTTGTTGGTGTTGTTGTAGTTGTTGGTGTTGTAGTGGTTGTTGGTGTTGTAGTGGTTGTTGTAGTGGTTGTTGGTGTAGTTGTGGTTGTTGGTGTTGTTGTAGTTGTTGGTGTAGTTGTGGTTGTTGGTGTAGTTGTGGTTGTTGGTGTTGTAGTGGTTGTTGGTGTTGTTGTGGTTGTTGGTGTTGTTGTGGTTGTTGGTGTTGTTGTGGTTGATGGTGTAGTTGTGGTTGTTGGTGTTGTAGTGGTTGTTGGTGTTGTTGTGGTTGTTGGTGTTGTTGTGGTTGTTGGTGTTGTTGTGGTTGTTGGTGTGGTTGTGGTTGTTGGTGTAGTTGTGGTTGTTGGTGTTGTTGTAGTTGTTGGTGTTGTTGTGGTTGTGGTCGTTGGTGTAGTTGTGGTTGTAGTTGTTGGAGTAGTTGTGGTTGTTTGTGTTGTAGTGGTTGTTGGTGTGGTTGTGGTTGTTGGTGTAGTTGTGGTTGTTGGAGTTGTTGTGGTTGTTGGCGTGGTTGTGGTTGTTGGAGTTGTTGTGGTTGTTGGCGTGGTTGTGGTTGTTGGAGTTGTTGTGGTTGTTGGCGTGGTTGTGGTTGTTGGAGTTGTTGTGGTTGTCGGTGTTGTAGTGGTTGTTGGTGTTGTTGTGGTTGTTGGCGTGGTTGATGTTGGAGTTGTTGTGGCTGTTGGTGTTGTTGTTGTTGTTGGTGTTGTTGTGGTTGTTGGTGTTGTTGTGGTAGTTGGTGTAGTTGTGGTTGTTGGTGTGGTTGTGGTTGTTGGTGTTGTTGTGGTTGTTGTTGGTGTTGTGGTTGTTGTTGATGTTGGAGTTGTTGTTGATGTTGGTGAAGTTGTGGTTGTTGGTGTAGTTGTGGTTGTTGGTGTAGTTGTGCTTGTTGGAGTTGTGGTTATTGGTGTAGTTGTGGATGTTGGTGTAGTTGTGGTTGTTGGTGTTGTTGTGGTTGTTGGTGTTGTGGTGGTTGTTGGAGTGGTTGTGGTAGTTGGTGTTTCTGTTGTCGTAGTAACAGGTGGTGTAGGTGTGCCAATTTCATATGTGGATGGAGTGGTTGTGGTTGTAGCTACAATACATTTCATTCAAATCAAAACATGTTATATGCTATATTGCCAGTCTCAGTATCATAAACAAAAACAATTATAATACAACCATTATCATATTTCTATGAATTGTAAACATACTTGGCATTGTAGTGGTTGTTGGTGTTGTAGTGGTTGTTGGTGTTGTAGTGGTTGTTGGTGTTGTTGTAGTTGTTGGTGTTGTAGTGGTTGTTGGTGTTGTAGTGGTTGTTGGTGTTGTAGTGGTTGTTGGTGTAGTTGTGGTTGTTGGTGTTGTTGTGGTTGTTGGTGTAGTTGTGGTTGTTGGTGTAGTTGTGGTTGTTGGTGTTGTAGTGGTTGTTGGTGTTGTTGTGGTTGTTGGTGTAGTTGTGGTTGTTGGTGTTGTAGTGGTTGTTGGTGTTGTTGTGGTTGTTGGTGTTGTTGTGGTTGTTGGTGTTGTTGTGGTTGTTGGTGTGGTTGTGGTTGTTGGTGTAGTTGTGGTTGTTGGTGTTGTTGTAGTTGTTGGTGTAGTTGTGGTTGTTGGTGTTGTTGTAGTTGTTGGTGTTGTTGTGGTTGTGGTCGTTGGTGTAGTTGTGGTTGTTGGTGTAGTTGTGGTTGTTGGTGTTGTTGTGGTTGTTGGTGTTGTTGTGGTTGTTGGTGTTGTTGTGGTTGTTGGTGTTGTTGTGGTTGTTGGCGTGGTTGTGGTTGTTGGTGTTGTAGTGGTTGTTGGTGTTGTTGTGGTTGTTGGTGTTGTGGTGGTTGTTGGTGTTGTTGTGGTAGTTGGTGTTGTTGTGGTTGTTGGTGTAGTTGTTGTTGTTGGTGTTGTGGTTGTTGTTGGTGTTGTAGTGGTTGTTGGTGTGGTTGTGGTTGTTGGTGTAGTTGTGGTTGTTGGAGTTGGCGTGGTTGTGGTTGTTGGCGTGGTTGTGGTTGTTGGAGTTGTTGTGGTTGTTGGCGTGGTTGTGGTTGTTGGAGTTGTTGTGGTTGTTGGCGTGGTTGTGGTTGTTGGAGTTGTTGTGGTTGTCGGTGTTGTAGTGGTTGTTGGTGTTGTTGTGGTTGTTGGCGTGGTTGATGTTGGAGTTGTTGTGGTTGTTGGTGTTGTTGTTGTTGTTGGTGTTGTTGTGGTTGTTGGTGTTGTTGTGGTAGTTGGTGTAGTTGTGGTTGTTGGTGTGGTTGTGGTTGTTGGTGTTTTTGTGGTTGTTGTTGGTGAAGTTGTGGTTGTTGTTGATGTTGGAGTTGTTGTTGATGTTGGTGAAGTTGTGGTTGTTGGTGTAGTTGTGGTTGTTGGTGTAGTTGTGGTTGTTGGTGTTGTTGTGGTTGTGGTTGTTGGTGTAGTTGTGGTTGTTGGTGTTGTTGTGGTTGTGGTTGTTGGTGTAGTTGTGGTTGTTGGTGTAGTTGTGGTTGTTGGTGTAGTTGTGGTTGTTGGAGTTGTTGTGGTAGTTGGTGTAGTTGTGGTTGTTGGTGTAGTTGTGGTTGT
The DNA here is from genome assembly GCA_949316495.1 of Amphiduros pacificus. Lineage (NCBI taxonomy): Eukaryota > Metazoa > Annelida > Polychaeta > Phyllodocida > Hesionidae > Amphiduros > Amphiduros pacificus. The sequence goes on along the minus strand of OX439002.1, from coordinate 8,666,764 downwards.
TGGTGTAGTTGTGGTTGTTGGTGTAGTTGTGGTTGTTGGAGTTGTTGTGGTTGTTGGAGTTGTTGTGGTTGTTGGTGTAGTTGTGGTTGTTGGTGTAGTTGTGGTTGTTGGAGTTGTTGTGGTTGTTGGTGTAGTTGTGGTTGTTGGTGTAGTTGTGGTTGTTGGTGTAGTTGTGGTTGTTGGTGTAGTTGTGGTTGTTGGTGTTGTTGTGGTTGTGGTTGTTGGTGTAGTTGTGGTTGTTGGTGTAGTTGTTGTTGTTGGTGTAGTTGTGGTTGTTGGTGTTGTTGTAGTTGTTGGTGTTGTTGTGGTTGTTGGTGTGGTTGTGGTTGTGGTTGTTGGTGTAGTTGTGGTTGTCGGTGTAGTTGTGGTTGTTGGTGTTGTTGTGGTTGTGGTTTTTGGTGTAGTTGTGGTTGTTTGAGTGGTTGTGGTTGTTGGTGTTGTTGTGGTTGTTGGTGTTGTTGTGGTTGTTGGTGTTGTTGTGGTTGTTGGTGTGGTTGTGGTTGTTGGTGTAGTTGTGGTTGCAGGCGTGGTTGTGGTTGTTGGTGTTGTGGTTGTTGTTGGTGTAGTTGTGGATGTTGGTGTAGTTGTGGTTGTTGGTGTAGTTGTGGTTGTTGGAGTTGTTGTGGTTGTTGGGGTGGTTGTGGTTGTTGGCGTAGTTGTGGTTGTTGGTGTTGTGGTTGTTGTTGGTGTAGTTGTGGTTGTCGGTGTAGTTGTGGTTGTTGGTGTAGTTGTGGTTGTTGGTGTAGTTGTGGTTGTTGGTGTAGTTGTGGTTGTTGGAGTTGTTGTGGTTGTTGGGGTGGTTGTGGTTGTTGGCGTAGTTGTGGTTGTTGGTGTTGTAGTGGTTGTGGTTGTTGGTGTAGTTGTGGTTGTTGGTGTAGTTGTGGTTGTTGGTGTAGTTGTGGTTGTTGGTGTAGTTGTGGTTGTTGGTGTAGTTGTGGTTGTTGGTGTAGTTGTAGTTGTTGGTGTTGTTGTGGTTGTTGGTGTTGTAGTGGTTGTTGGAGTTGTTGTGGTTGTTGGCGTGGTTGTTGTTGTTGGAGTTGTTGTGGTTGTTGGTGTTGTTGTGGTTGTGGTTGTTGGTGTAGTTGTGGTTGTTGGAGTAGTTGTGGTTGTTGGTGTTGTGGTTGTTGTTGGTGTAGTTGTGGTTGTTGGTGTGGTTGTGGTTGTTGGTGTGGTTGTGGTTGTTGGTGTTGTTGTGGTTGTTGGTGTTGTTGTGGTTGTGGTTGTTGGTGTAGATGTGGTTGTTGGTGTAGTTGTGGTTGTGGTTGTTGGTGTAGTTGTGGTTGTTGGAGTAGTTGTGGTTGTTGGTGTTGTTGTGGTTGTTGGTGTAGTTGTGGTTGTAGGCGTCGTTGTTGTTGTTGGTGTTGTGGTTGTTGTTGGTGTAGTTGTGGTTGTTGGTGTAGTTGTGGTTGTTGGTGTTGTGGTTGTTGTTGGTGTAGTTGTGGTTGTTGGTGTAGTTGTGGTTGTTGGAGTTGTTGTGGTTGTTGGCGTGGTTGTGGTTGTTGGAGTAGTTGTGGTTGTTGGTGTTGTGGTTGTTGTTGGTGTTGTTGTGGATGTTGGTGTTGTTGTGGTTGTTGGTGTTGTTGTGGTTGTTGGTGTGGTTGTGGTTGTTGGTGTTGTAGTGGTTGTTGGTGTTGTGGTTGTGGTCGTCGTTGAAATAACTGTTTTTAAATGAAATATTCATTTTACCGATAAGCATATATCAAGGACATATAACTTATTTTGTTTTATTATCACAAATCTAATGTTTAGCCCATAACTTTCAAATAAATTAAGAATGATCCAAGTTATGAGTGTCATTAATAACAAAATATTTGTCATTGCTTACTCTAATATCATCAATATTTAAAATATATTGGTTTAATATAAATAGTTAATGCAAATGTCAATTCTAAATAATTGAACAAAATTAAATAGGGAAATGTTGATGTCATTACTTTATGTCTTATTTCAAATCTATAATATTCTAACCTCTAATTTTGAAGTGTCATTGTTAATAAGCAATGTAGTTTTGGTATCAGAAACACAGATAAAACTGATCAACTTTCTTCTTTGTTGTTGCTTGTTTGTTTGTTTGTTCTTTGTTTTGGTTTTTCATCGTATATTTTATTTATTTAATTTTTTGTTTTATGGGTTTTTTTGGTTTGGTTTTGCACACATCAGATTACAAAATGAACCTTGCTGTTTAGGTTATCTGGTTAATTAAGTTATAGGGTAGGGGATATTAAGATTATCATTTATCGCAGAAGTTAACTTACCAAATTCTTCAAAACAGCCATGGACATCGACCGTAAATGTATTTGTTGTGGAACCGGAAGTTCCCTTCTCTGGTATAATTCTCAAGCCATCAATATCCCTCGGCGGAGTCCACATAAAATCACCAACCACTTCGACATTTCTATAAAAATCATCCCATGTCTCTTGGTTGTCATCAAATTTGACGTAGATTGATACTCGTTCTACATTGCCAGTTATTCTAATCATATCAACAGGAATAGCTGTGTGACTACCAAGACTGTAGTCTCCATTACTCAAATCAATTTCCAAGTGAGATGATCCATCATTGGGAAGTGTAATTCCTGGCTCTCCTGGACGTACATTTGTGGCAGGCTGGTTGTTGTACGTGGATATAGGAGAGTAATACGACAGAAGTGAGTCTGGAACATACTTCTCGAATTCCATACCCCACACAAACTTACACCAACCTGCAAAAAATGGTTCAACAAAGACTTTAAATTCGATGTCGGAGAACTTGATATAGACATGCAATTATTGACTCTGTCCTTTTTTGGTTATTTCACGAACTTACAAATTAAGGATAAAAAGGCCATGCCACATACATGTTAATTGCTTTTGATTATCTAGGAAATAGACAATACACATATATTATCATATTTGTTAAAAGAATGACTCCAACAAACATCAATATCAGGTAAGCTTGGAAGGGGCTTGTGCATTAGCCCATCTTCCTTCATGGCCTCTGTCTTTGAGTTTCACATATTTGTTTCGTGAATATTCGCTCAAAACATCTCAAATGAATCGGTGAGAAATTAGGACTGCATACGGTAAGAATAGCTCCCATACTATATATGCTCAAGGTTGGCCTCGTGGCCAACTTACTCGAAATTTAAAATCCATTGTGAAATCTTGAAATCGCTAGCTTTATTTCCTACACGTTATAGTTGCTTTGCGACATGTCTGATTAATTTGATTATTTGGGGTTTTTACATCTCTTTCAACGTTATTTCAGTCATTTCGTGATTGCACCTACTTGAAACAGATATAGTGCTGCCTCACTGAATTCTCATGCCGCAGGTCCTTAACATGACAACCCGTCCGGTCACAGATTTACAAGGACAAAGGTTAAGCCTTTGGTACGGGCCTCAGATCGTTTGAAATTGTATCATGATTTCAATCTCGGCATGGCCGGGGATTGAACCCACGACCTTCGGATCACCATAGAGGAACTGGTGCTAATAAGCTGGCGCTCTAACCAACTGGGCCCATGGCCCGTGACATGTCTGAGCTCTGACAATCCCTCAAATAAAACCACAATATGAAGATTTCATCTTTGTTTTCCTTGTAAAGTTATTATTTTCTATAGTTTCTACGTTTGGAACAAATAATTGAATTCTATATGTTCTGACTTGCATATCACTCAAATTTAACCCCAGTACAAAGAGGTCATCTTTGTTTTCTGTATAAAGTCAGTTTTGTCTCTGTGTTTGAAAACAAAAGAGTCAATTTTCTTATCTGTTCTGACATGCATATCGCTCATATAAAGCATGACAAAGTACTTGACCCATAAACCGGGATTTGAAACCTCTAGCTTTAGTCTTACTAACTGAGCCACTTGCTTTTACTTTCTACGTTTGTACATCGCCTATTTGCATATTGCACGAATAGCGCCCCAATATGAAAATTACATTTTCAGCATGAAAAAGTACTTGTCCTATTGGGATTCAAACACCAGCATAGGAGACAGACATCCACATTTCACCCTGTGGCAGTAGAATAATATGTGGATAAAACGTCATCCCATGGCAAAACTATATATTTTCTGTTCATGACATGTGCTTTCTGACTGCATATATTAGACCAAGTTGAACACAGCATGCATTACATTGCTCCAGTTCAAGATCATTTTGAAAATTAGATGATGTTATTTTTATGTATTGATGAAAAGAGAGAATATGTACGTCAAGAAATATCTCACTTGTAGTAACTTGTGTAGTTGTGGTTGTTGTTGGTGTAGTTGTGGTTGTTGGTGTAGTTGTGGTTGTTGGAGTTGTTGTGGTTGTTGGTGTGGTTGTGGTTGTTGGTGTAGTTGTAGTTGTTGGTGTTGTTGTGGTTGTTGGTGTAGTTGTGGTTGTTGGTGTGGTTGTGGTTGTTGGTGTAGTTGTAGTTGTTGGTGTAGTTGTAGTTGTTGGTGTTGTTGTGGTTGTTGGTGTGGTTGTGGTTGTAGGTGTAGTTGTGGTTGTTGGTGTAGTTGTGGTTGTTGGTGTAGTTGTGGTTGTTGGTGTGGTTGTGGTTGTTGGTGTAGTTGTAGTTGTTGGTGTTGTTGTGGTTGTTGGTGTAGTTGTGGTTGTTGGTGTGGTTGTGGTTGTTGGTGTAGTTGTAGTTGTTGGTGTTGTTGTGGTTGTTGGTGTGGTTGTGGTTGTAGGTGTAGTTGTAGTTGTTGCTGGTGTAGTTGTAGTTGTTGGCGTTGTTGTGGTTGTTGGTGTTGTGGTTGTTGTTGGTGTAGTTGTGGAAGTTGGTGTTGTAGTGGTTGTTGGTGTGGTTGTAGTTGTTGGTGTGGTTGTGGTTGTAGGTGTAGTTGTAGTTGTTGTTGGTGTAGTTGTGGTTGTTGGTGTAGTTGTGGTTGTTGGTGTGGTTGTGGTTGTAGGTGAAGTTGTAGTTGTTGTTGGTGTTGTTGTTGTAGTTGGTGTAGTTGTGGTTGTCGGTGTAGTTGTGGTTGTTGGTGTAGTTGTGGTTGTTGGTGTAGTTGTGGTTGTTGGTGTAGTTGTGGTTGTTGGTGTAGTTGTGGTTGTTGGTGTAGTTGTGGTTGTTGGTGTAGTTGTGGGTGTTGTTGTGGTTGTTGGTGTTGTTGTGGTTGTTGGTGTTGTTGTGGTTGTTGGTGTAGTTGTGGTTGTTGGTGTAGTTGTGGTTGTTGGTGTAGTTGTGGGTGTTGTTGTGGTTGTTGGTGTTGTTGTGGTAGTTGGTGTAGTTGTGGTTGTTGGTGTGGTTGTGGTCGTTGGAGTAGTTGTGGTTGTTGGTGTTGTAGTGGTTGTTGGTGTTGTTGTAGTTGTTGGTGTTGTAGTGGTTGTTGGTGTTGTAGTGGTTGTTGGTGTTGTAGTGGTTGTTGGTGTAGTTGTGGTTGTTGGTGTTGTTGTGGTTGTTGGTGTTGTTGTGGTTGTTGGTGTGGTTGTGGTTGTAGGTGTAGTTGTAGTTGTTGGTGTTGTTGTGGTTGTTGGTGTAGTTGTGGTTGTTGGTGTTGTGGTAGTTGTTGGTGTTGTAGTGGTTGTTGGTGTAGTTGTGGTTGTTGGTGTTGTTGTGGTTGTTGGTGTTGTTGTGGTTGTTGGTGTGGTTGTGGTTGTTGGTGTAGTTGTGGTTGTTGGTGTAGTTGTGGTTGTTGGTGTAGTTGTGGTTGTTGGTGTTGTGGTAGTTGTTGGTGTTGTAGTGGTTGTTGGTGTAGTTGTGGTTGTTGGTGAAGTTGTGGTTGTTGGTGTAGTTGTGGTTGTTGGTGCAGTTGTGGTTGTTGGTGTTGTAGTGGTTGTTGGTGTTGTTGTAGTTGTTGGTGTTGTAGTGGTTGTTGGTGTAGTTGTGGTTGTTGTTGTTGTGGTTGTTGGTGTTGTAGTGGTTGTTGGTGTTGTTGTGGTTGTTGGTGTAGTTGTGGTTGTTGGTGTAGTTGTGGTTGTTGGTGTAGTTGTGGGTGTTGTTGTGGTTGTTGGTGTTGTTGTGGTAGTTGGTGTAGTTGTGGTTGTTGGTGTGGTTGTGGTCGTTGGAGTGGTTGTGGTTGTTGGTGTTGTAGTGGTTGTTGGTGTTGTTGTAGTTGTTGGTGTTGTAGTGGTTGTTGGTGTTGTAGTGGTTGTTGGTGTTGTAGTGGTTGTTGGTGTAGTTGTGGTTGTTGGTGTTGTTGTGGTTGTTGGTGTTGTTGTGGTTGTTGGTGTGGTTGTGGTTGTAGGTGTAGTTGTAGTTGTTGGTGTTGTTGTGGTAGTTGGTGTTGTGGTTGTTGGTGTAGTTGTGGTTGTTGGTGTAGTTGTGGTTGTTGGTGTTGTTGTGGTAGTTGGTGTTGTGGTTGTTGGTGTAGTTGTGGTTGTTGGTGTAGTTGTAGATGTAGTTGTAGTTGTAGATGTAGTTGTGGTTGTTGGTGTAGTTGTAGATGTAGTTGTAGTTGTAGATGTAGTTGTGGTTGTTGGTGTAATTGTGGTTGTTGTTGATAATGTTGTAGTTGTTCCTATAGTCATAGATTTTAGATTTTAATGATTTTTGTACAACTAAAACATTTTTACCTTCATATTTTGTCAGTGGTGTTAATGCCATCAAAAATATTTCTATTATCAAATTAATAAATATTCCATGTTCAATATTCGCATTGGAATAAAATAAAATTTGCATCTTGCTGAATTTTGTTGTTTTACAAAGTGAAGATATACATATATTTACCAATCTTGTAACATCCAACGATGAAGACTTTGAAATTATATTCCTTGTCCTTCACAGATGTAGACTGAAGTGGTTCTATCATAACCATAGCCATTGGTACTGATTTATATGGGCCAGTTTGCCAGCTGCGGGGAAACGTTATCTCATAGCTCTCCGGATCAACATCAAGATCAGCTGTATTGATCCAATTGCCATCATCACTTGTTTTAACACTGATACGAACATATTCAACATTACCAACTATTTTAAATTCTGCAACATTTAAACCACTGCTTGGAACATATGGCTCATCAAGATCAATCTGAACATAAGGCAGAATATCATTTGATGGTATATTAAGATTTAGGCCATCTCCTGAAGGTCTAACATTTTGTGAAGATGGTGGAAACTGTGCCAAAACATCATTGATGATGATGCCACTGTCTGGTGTAAAGCGGCTATCATCAGAGTATAAGTATTCTTCAAAATCTCCATATTCACAACAGATACAGGAGCCTGTAAAAGAGTGGAAAAAGGTGAAATCTTTCTATCAGTAAATCACTAAGGAGAAAACCACATAATTGCAAAATTATAATCTTAACAATGATTGAGTTAACATGAAATATATTCAAATTTCGCACTTGTAGTTGTTGTTGGTGTAGTTGTGGTTGTTGGTGTAGTTGTGGTTGTTGGAGTAGTTGTGGTTGTTGGAGTAGTTGTGGTTGTTGGAGTAGTTGTGGTTGGTGGTGTAGTTGTGGTTGTTGGAGTAGTTGTGGTCGTTGGTGTAGTTGTGGTTGTGGTTGTTGGGGTAGTTGTGGTTGTTGGTGTAGTTGTGGTTGTTGGAGTAGTTGTGGTCGTTGGAGTAGTTGTGGTTGTTGGTGTTGTTGTAGTTGTTGGTGTTGTGGTGGTTGTTGGAGTTGTGGTGGTTGTTGGAGTTGTAGTGGTTGTGGTTGTTGGAGTGGTTGTGGTTGTTGGAGTTGTTGTGGTTGTTGGGGTAGTTGTAGTTGTTGGTGTTGTTGTGGTTGTTGGTGTTGTGGTTGTTGTAGTTGAGGTTGTTGGGGTTGTAGTGGTTGTTGGTGTGGTTGTGGTTGTTGGTGTTGTTGTGGTGGATGGTGTTGTTGTGGTAGTTGGTGTTGCTGTGGTTGTTGGTGTGGTTGTGGTAGTTGGTGTTGTTGTGGTTGTTGGTGTAGTTGTGGTTGTTGGTGTAGTTGTGGTTGTTGGTGTAGTTGTGGTTGTTGGTGTAGTTGTGGTTGTTGGTGTAGTTGTGGTTGTTGGTGTTGTTGTGGTTGTTGGTGTAGTTGTGGTTGTTGGTGTGGTTGTGGTTGTTGGTGTGGTTGTGGTTGTTGGTGTTGTCGTGGTTGTGGTTGTTGGTGTTGTTGTGGTTGATGGTGTTGTTGTGGTAGTTGGTGTAGTTGTGGTTGTTGGTGTTGTTGTGGTTGTTGGTGTTGTTGTGGTAGTTGTTGGAGTTGTGGTTGTTGGTGTTGTTGTGGTTGTTGGTGTTGTTGTGGTTGTTGGTGTTGTTGTGGTTGTTGGTGTTGTAGTTGTTGGTGTTGTTGTGGTTGTTGGTGTTGTTGTTGTTGTTGGTGTTGTAGTAGCTAACAGACAGAATGAGAATTAATGCATTTATATATATTCTTCATTCAAAAATTTACAAAACATTTATTTCCAGATGAAAAGCTCAGTTAAGATTTTGCTGTTAACTTTACAAAATTTTTTTAAATACTTATATTTATTGAAAACATTATTATAGAAAAAAATATACTAGTAGATATGGTACCACATGTGAAAGGTTTAAATACTAAATAAGTTCAGAATTTGGTCCCAGGATAACTGGTAAAATGTGACAGAAATTATAATTTTCTGAACCATTCAGTTGGCAAAAGTGCTTTTTACCACCGACGGCATTATTACTTTTTATTTTAACTATATAATGTCAACCTGTCAGAGAAAGTATGATCTAGTAGACAAAGTGAACAAGAACTCACGACATTTGAAGCATCCAATGAGTTTCATGTCTATTTCATAATATGTTGGTGATGCACCATTAGCAAGCAAGGTGGGAGATTCTAAAACAATCTTCACATAAAGCACATCCATTGGTGGATCAAAGATAATGGCTTGGCTTGCGCTGACCCATTGGAACTCCTCTGGAGCTTCATATTCCTCATTCTCAGAATATTTAAACTCAACAGATATCATATCCACACCACCACTAATGATTACCTGAAATTAATTGTAAAAGTATATAAAATCAACCTATAAGTATTACATTTATGACATAGCAGAGATAAATTTAAAAATACAAAGAGAAAAGAAGAATATTAAGGTTGGAAAAGTCAAATTACTTGTTCAATGGTAACCAATTCATAGGAACCAGGCTGTGCTGTTCTGATTTCTATAAATGGTTTTATCACAGAAGGGGATGTTGGAACAGCAACAGTCCATTTTGCAATATCTCCATCATTGTATCGAATATGAGAAACGGAATTCTCTCCAACAGGTGTGGCAAATATATTCTCTTCAGGCAAACATGAAAGCCCATCAATTTCACAATATGCTGAAATAGAATTAAAGTATCATTTAGACTAAGGCTTTTTTTACAATTCAAATGTCCACCTCCTCAATAATACCTTTTTGACCTACTATCATGGAACTTACTTGTTGTCGTTGAAATAGCACTTGTGGTTGTTGGTGCAGTTGTGGTTGTTGGTGTAGTTGTGGTTGTTGGTGTGGTTGTGGTTGTTGATGTGGTTGTCGTGGTTGGTGTTGTGGTTGTTGTTGGTGTAGTTGTGGATGTTGGTGTGGTTGTGGTTGTTGGTGTTGTTGTGGTTGTTGGTGTTGTAGTGGTTGTTGGTGTAGTCGTGGAAATTGGTGTTGTAGTGGTTGTTGGTGTGGTTGTGGTTGTTGGTGTAGTTGTGGATGTTGGTGTGGTTGTTGGTGTTGTTGTGGTTGTTGGTGTTGTTGTGGTTGTTGGTGTTGTTGTAGTTGTTGGTGTAGTTGTAGTTGTTGGAGTAGTTGTGGTTGTTGGTGTTGTTGTGGTTGTTGGTGTAGTTGTGGTTGTTGGTGTAGTTGTAGTTGTTGGTGTGGTTGTGGTTGTTGGTGTTGTCGTGGTTGTTGGTGTTGTTGTGGTTGTTGGTGTTGTTGTAGTTGTTGGAGTAGTTGTGGTTGTTGGTGTTGTTGTGGTTGTTGGTGTTGTGGTTGTTGTTGGTGTAGTTGTGGTTGTTGGTGTAGTTGTGGTTGTTGGTGTAGTTGTGGTTGTTGGTGTTGTTGTAGTTGTTGGTGTTGTAGTGGTTGTTGGTGTTGTAGTGGTTGTTGGTGTTGTTGTGGTTGTTGGTGTAGTTGTGGTTGTTGGTGTAGTTGTGGTTGTTGGTGTTGTTGTAGTTGTTGGTGTTGTTGTGGTTGTTGGTGTTGTTGGTGTTGTTGTGGTTGTTGGTGTTGTTGTGGTTGTTGGTGTTGTTGTAGTTGTTGGTGTTGTTGTGGTTGTTGGTGTAGTTGTGGTTGTTGGTGTTGTTGTAGTTGTTGGTGTTGTAGTGGTTGTTGGTGTTGTAGTGGTTGTTGGTGTTGTTGTGGTTGTTGGTGTTGTGGTTGTTGTTGGTGTAGTTGTTGTCGTTGGTGTTGTTGTGGTTGTTGGTGTTGTTGTGGTTGTTGGTGTAGTTGTAGTTGTTGGAGTTGTTGTAGTTGTTGATGTAGTTGTGGTTGTTGGTGTAGTTGTAGTTGTTGGAGTAGTTGTGGTTGTTGGTGTTGTGGTTGTTGTTGGTGTAGTTGTGGTTGTTGGTGTAGTTGTGGTTGTTGGTGTAGTTGTGGTTGTTGGTGTTGTTGTAGTTGTTGGTGTTGTTGTGGTTGTTGGTGTTGTAGTGGTTGTTGGTGTTGTTGTGGTTGTTGGTGTAGTTGTGGTTGTTGGTGTAGTTGTGGTTGTTGGTGTTGTTGTAGTTGTTGGTGTTGTTGTGGTTGTTGGTGTTGTTGGTGTTGTTGTGGTTGTTGGTGTTGTTGTGGTTGTTGGTGTTGTTGTAGTTGTTGGTGTTGTTGTGGTTGTTGGTGTAGTTGTGGTTGTTGGTGTTGTTGTAGTTGTTGGTGTTGTAGTGGTTGTTGGTGTTGTTGTGGTTGTTGGTGTTGTGGTTGTTGTTGGTGTAGTTGTTGTTGTTGGTGTTGTGGTTGTTGTTGGTGTAGTTGTTGTTGTTGGTGTAGTTGTAGTTGTTGGAGTAGTTGTAGTTGTTGGAGTTGTTGTAGTTGTTGATGTAGTTGTGGTTGTTGGTGTAGTTGTAGTTGTTGGAGTGGTTGTGGTTGTTGGTGTTGTTGTGGTTGTTGGTGTTGTTGTGGTTGTTGGTGTAGTTGTGGTTGTTGGTGTAGTTGTGGTTGTTGGTGTTGTTGTAGTTGTTGGTGTTGTTGTGGTTGTTGGTGTTGTTGTAGTTGTTGGTGTTGTTGTAGTTGTTGGTGTTGTTGTGGTTGTTGGTGTTGTTGTGGTTGTTGGTGTTGTTGTAGTTGTTGGTGTTGTTGTGGTTGTTGGTGTAGTTGTGGTTGTTGGTGTTGTTGTAGTTGTTGGTGTTGTAGTGGTTGTTGGTGTTGTAGTGGTTGTTGGTGTTGTTGTGGTTGTTGGTGTGGTTGTGGTTGTTGGTGTTGTAGTGGTTGTTGGCGTTGTTGTGGTTGTTGGTGTTGTTGTGGTTGTTGGTGTTGTGGTTGTTGTTGGTGTGGTTGTGGTTGTTGGTGTTGTAGTGGTTGTTGGCGTTGTTGTGGTTGTTGGTGTTGTTGTGGTTGTTGGTGTTGTTGTAGTTGTTGGTGTTGTTGAAGTTGTTGGTGTAGTTATGGTTGTTGGTGTAGTTGTGGTTGTTGGTGTTGTTGTGGTTGTTGGTGTTGTTGTAGTTGTTGGTGTTGTTGAAGTTGTTGGTGTAGTTGTGGTTGTTGGTGTAGTTGTGGTTGTTGGTGTAGTTGTAGTTGTTGGTGTAGTTGTGGTTGTTGGTGTGGTTGTAGTTGTTGGTGTTGTTGTGGTTTTTGGTGTAGTTGTTGATGTTGGTGTAGTTGTCGGCACTATAATCAAATACATGATATGAATGTTTCAATAAATAAATCATATTAAATTCATGGTGAAACATTTCACAGTATTGCTAAAATAAGGGTTACCAAATTTCTCCTTATGTAAAATATGATAAAAAATATAGTACATACTTGGGGAACAGTAACACCCAATGATGTAGGCCTTGAAAGAAAAGTCCTCAACCCCTTCCTGTGTTGATGTTAAGGCTTCAATCCTCATTTTACCAACTGGAATTGTATCATCCTCTCCAGTGTGCCAGGAGGTTGGTAGAGAAACAAGACCTGTTGATTGAGCAACTTCTAGATTCTTGGCTGTATATGTCCATGTTGCAGCATCATCATCACTCTTTATGTACACATTCACTGTACCAACAGTACCTGGTACTCTCAACTCATACACATCCAAGAAACTGTTAATCACCCCAGGCTCATCCAAATCAATTTCAACAGATGGAGGGGCATCACCAAATGGCATACTTAATTCTACTCCGTTACCATCTGCAGAAGGTCTTATGTTCTTTGCAGGAGGGAGAGGATTAAATGTATGTGGATCAGCAACAATAATGTTACTCTCTGGTGTAAATCTCTCATCATCAGTGTATGTATAAGTAGTACAATTTTCCCTCTTGCAGCATGGACAGATGGATTCTGAAATATGATAACTATAGCATTAAAATACTTGAGCTTATAGGATCAAAATTAAACAATATTAAGATAAATGAAAAAATATTTTCAATGCACTAAATTTAAAAATTATTTCATATCGAAGCTGAACATTCTACAGGACTAACATCATTATAATTTGTGTCTGTCAACTAACAACTTTCAAATTTCCAACTGACCCGTTGTTGTAGTTGTTGGTGTTGTGGTTGTTGTTGGTGTTGTGGTTGTTGTTGGTGTAGTTGTGATTGTTGGTGTAGTTGTGGTTGTTGGTGTTGTGGTTGTTGTTGTTGTAGTTGTTGGTGTAGTTGTAGTTGTTGGTGTAGTTGTGGTTGTTGGAGTAGTTGTAGTTGTTGGTGTTATAGTGGTTGTTGGTGTGGTTGTGGGTGTTGGTATTGTTGTGATTGTTGGTGTTGGTGGGATTGTTGGAGTAGTTGTAGTTGTTGGTGTAGTTGTGGTTGTTGGAGTTGTTGTGGTTGTTGGTGTAGTCGTGGTTGTTGGTGTGGTTGTGGTCGTTGGAGTTGTTGTGGTTGTTGGTGTTGTTGTGGTTGTTGGTGTTGTTGTGGTTGTTGGTGTTGTTGTGGTTGTTGGTGTTGTTGTAGTTGTTGGAGTAGTTGTGGTTGTTGGTGTTGTAGTGGTTGTTGGTGTTGTGGTTGTTGTTGGTGTAGTTGTGGATGTTGGTGTTGTAGTGGTTGTTGGTGTGGTTGTGGATGTTGGTGTTGTAGTGGTTGTTGGTGTTGTAGTGGTTGGTGGTGTTGTAGTGGTTGTTGGTGTTGTAGTGGTTGTTGGTGTAGTTGTGGTTGTTGGTGTTGTTGTAGTGGTTGGAGTGGTTGTGGTTGTTGGAGTAGTTGTGGTTGTTGGTGTTGTTGTGGTTGTTGGTGTTGTTGTGGTTGTTGGTGTTGTGGTTGTTGTTGGTGTAGTTGTGGAAGTTGGTGTTGTAGTGGTTGTTGGTGTGGTTGTAGTTGTTGGTGTAGTTGTGATTGTTGGTGTTGTGGTTGTTGTTGGTGTAGTTGTGGTTGTTGTTGTTGTAGTGGTTGTTGGTGTTGTGGTTGTTGTTGGTGTAGTTGTTGATGTTGGTGTTGTTGTCGGCACTATAATTAAATACATTATATGAATGTTTCAATGAATAAATCATATCAAATTCATGGTGATACATTTCACAGTATTGCTAAAATAAAGGTGACTAAATTTCTCTTTATGTCAAATATGATAAAAAAAATAATAGTACATACTTGGGGAACAGTAACACCCAATGATGTAGACCTTGAAAGAAAAGTCCTCAACCCCTTCCTCGGTTGATGTTAATGCTTCAATCCTCATTTTACCAACTGGAATTGTATCATCCTCTCCAGTGTGCCAGGAGGTTGGTAGAGAAACAAGACCTGTTGATTGAGCAACTTCTAGATTCTTGGCTGTATATGTCCATGTTGCAGCATCATCATCACTCTTTATGTACACATTCACTGTACCAACAGTACCTGGTACTCTCAACTCATACACATCCAAGAAACTGTTAATCACCCCAGGCTCATCCAAATCAATTTCCACAGATGGAGGGGCCTCACCAAATGGCATACTTAATCCTACTCCGTTACCGTCTGCAGAAGGTCTTATGTTCTTTGCAGGAGGGAGAGGATTAAATGTATGTGGATCAGCAACAATAATGTTACTATCTGGTGTAAATCTCTCATCATCAGTGTATGTATAAGTAGTGCAATTTTCCCTCTTGCAGCATGGACAGATGGATTCTGAAATATGATAACTGTAGCATTAAAATACTTGAGTATATAGAATCAAAATAAAATAATATTAAAATAAATGACGAAATATTGATAGTGCACTAAATTTAAGAAATATTTCATCTCGAAGCTGAATATTCTTCAGGACCAACATCAATATAATTAGTGTCTGTCAATTATCAACTTTCAAAATTCCAACTGACCCGTTGTTGTTGGAGTTGTTGTGGTTGTTGTAGTTGTTGGTGTTGTTGTGGTTTTTGGTGTAGTTGTTGATGTTGGTGTTGTTGTCGGCACTATAATTAAATACATTATATGAATGTTTCAATGAATAAATCATATCAAATTCATGGTGATACATTTCACAGTATTGCTAAAATAAAGGTGACTAAATTTCTCTTTATGTCAAATATGATAAAAAAAATAATAGTACATACTTGGGGAACAGTAACACCCAATGATGTAGACCTTGAAAGAAAAGTCCTCAACCCCTTCCTCGGTTGATGTTAATGCTTCAATCCTCATTTTACCAACTGGAATTGTGTCATCCTCTCCAGTGTGCCAGGAGGTTGGTAGAGAAACAAGACCTGTTGATTGAGCAACTTCTAGATTCTTGGCTGTATATGTCCATGTTGCAGCATCATCATCACTCTTTATGTACACATTCACTGTAGCAACAGTACCTGGTACTCTCAACTCATACACATCTAAGAAGCTGTTAATCACCCCAGGCTCATCCAAATCAATTTCCACAGATGGAGGGGCCTCACCAAATGGCATACTTAATTCTACTCCGTTACCATCTGCAGAAGGTCTTATGTTCTTTGCAGGAGGGAGAGGATTAAATGTATGTGGATCAGCAACAATAATGTTACTATCTGGTGTAAATCTCTCATCATCAGTGTATGTATAAGTAGTACAATTTTCCCTCTTGCAGCATGGACAGATGGATTCTGAAATATGATAACTATTGCATTAAAATACTTGAGCTTATAGGCTCAAAATTAAACAATATCAAAATAAATGAAAAAATGTTTTCAATGCACTAAATTTAAAAACTATTTCATATCGAAGCTGAACATTCTACAGGACTAACATCATTATAATTTGTGTCTGTCAACTAACAACTTTCAAATTTCCAACTGACCCGTTGTTGTAGTTGTTGGTGTTGTGGTTGTTGTTGGTGTAGTTGTGATTGTTGGTGTAGTTGTGATTGTTGGTGTAGTTGTGGTTGTTGGTGTTGTGGTTGTTGTTGGTGTAGTTGTGGTTGTTGGTGTTGTTGTAGTTGTTGGTGTAGTTGTGGTTGTTGGAGTAGTTGTGGTTGTTGGAGTAGTTGTAGTTGTTGGTGTTGTAGTGGTTGTTTGTGTGGTTGTGGTTGTTGGTGTAGTTGTGATTGTTGGTGTAGTTGTGGTTGTTGGTGTTGTGGTTGTTGTTGGTGTAGTTGTGGTTGTTGGTGTTGTTGTAGTTGTTGGTGTTGTAGTGGTTGTTGGAGTAGTTGTAGTTGTTGTTGTAGTTGTGGTTGTTGGTGTTGTGGTTGTTGTTGGTGTGGTTGTGGTTGTTGGAGTTGTTGTGGTTGTTGGTGTTGTAGTGGTTGTTGGTGTTGTAGTGGTTGTTGGTGTTGTTGTGGTTGTTGGTGTTGTAGTGGTTGTTGGTGTTGTTGTGGTTGTTGGTGTTGTTGTGGTTGTTGGTGTTGTAGTGGTTGTTGGTGTTGTTGTGGTTGTTGGTGTTGTAGTGGTTGTTGGTGTTGTAGTGGTTGTTGGAGTTGTTGTGGTTGTTGGTGTTGTAGTGGTTGTTGGTGTTGTAGTGGTTGTTGGTGTTGTTGTGGTTGTTGGTGTTGTAGTGGTTGTTGGTGTTGTTGTGGTTGTTGGTGTTGTTGTGGTTGTTGGTGTAGTTGTAGTTGTTGGAGTAGTTGTGGTTGTTGGTGTTGTTGTGGTTGTTGGTGTTGTTGTGGTTGTTGGTGTTGTGGTTGTTGTTGGTGTAGTTGTGGATGTTGGTGTTGTAGTGGTTGTTGGTATTGTTGTTGTTGTTGATGTAGTTGTGGATGTTGTTGGTGTTGTGGTTTTTGGTGTAGTTGTGGTTGTTGGTGTAGTTGTGGTTGTTGGTGTTGTGGTTGTTGTTGGCGTAGTCGTGGTTGTTGGTGTTGTAGTGGTTGTTTGTGTGGTTGTGGTTGTTGGTGTAGTTGTGGTTGTTGGAGTAGTTGTGGTTGTTGGTGTTGTGGTTGTTGTCGGTGTAGTTGTGGTTGTCGGTGTAGTTGTGGTTGTTGGTGTTGTAGTGGTTGTTGGTGTTGTTGTGGTTTTTGGTGTAGTTGTTGATGTTGGTGTAGTTGTCGGCACTATAATCAAATACATGATATGAATGTTGCAATGAATAAATCATATTAAATTCATGTGAAACATTTCACAGTATTGCTAAAATAAAGGTTACCAAATTTCTCTTTATGTCAAATATGATAAAAAAAAAATAGTACATACTTGGGGAACAGTAACACCCAATGATGTAGACCTTGAAAGAAAAGTCCTCAACCCCTTCCTCGGTTGATGTTAATGCTTCAATCCTCATTTTACCAACTGGAATTGTGTCATCCTCTCCAGTGTGCCAGGAGGTTGGTAGAGAAACAAGACCTGTTGATTGGGCAACTTCTAGATTCTTGGCTGTATATGTCCATGTTGCAGCATCATCATCACTCTTTATGTACACATTCACTGTAGCAACAGTACCTGGTACTCTCAACTCATACACATCTAAGAAGCTGTTAATCACCCCAGGCTCATCCAAATCAATTTCCACAGATGGAGGGGCCTCACCAAAAGGCATACTTAATTCTACTCCGTTACCATCTGCAGAAGGTCTTATGTTCTTTGCAGGAGGGAGAGGATTAAATGTATGTGGATCAGCAACAATAATGTTACTATCTGGTGTAAATCTCTCATCATCAGTGTATGTATAAGTAGTGCAATTTTCCCTCTTGCAGCATGGACAGATGGATTCTGAAATATGATAACTGTAGCATTAAAATACTTGAGTATATAGAATCAAAATAAAATAATATTAAAATAAATGACAGATATTGATAGTGCACTAAATTTAAGAAATATTTCATCTCGAAGCTGAATATTCTTCAGGACCAACATCAATATAATAAGTGTCTGTCAATTATCAACTTTCAAAATTCCAACTGACCCGTTGTTGTTGGAGTTGTTGTGGTTGTTGGAGTTGTTGGTGTAGTTGTGGTTGTTGGTGTTGTAGTGGTTGTTGGTGTTGTTGTGGTTTTTGGTGTAGTTGTTGATGTTGGTGTAGTTGTCGGCACTATAATCAAATACATGATATGAATGTTTCAATGAATAAATCATATTAAATTCATGGTGAAACATTTCACAGTATTGCTAAAATAAAGGTGACCAAATTTCTCTTTATGTCAAATATGATAACAAAATTAATAGTACATACTTGGGGAACAGTAACACCCAATGATGTAGACCTTGAAAGAAAAGTCCTCAACCCCTTCCTCGGTT
This sequence comes from Amphiduros pacificus, assembly GCA_949316495.1. Taxonomy (NCBI): domain Eukaryota; kingdom Metazoa; phylum Annelida; class Polychaeta; order Phyllodocida; family Hesionidae; genus Amphiduros; species Amphiduros pacificus. The sequence continues at coordinate 8,649,207 of OX439002.1, read as the reverse complement.
GATGTTAATGCTTCAATCCTCATTTTACCAACTGGAATTGTATCATCCTCTCCAGTGTGCCAGGAGGTTGGTAGAGAAACAAGACCTGTTGATTGAGCAACTTCTAGATTCTTGGCTGTATATGTCCATGTTGCAGCATCATCATCACTCTTTATGTACACATTCACTGTAGCAACAGTACCTGGTACTCTCAACTCATACACATCCAAGAAACTGTTAATCACCCCAGGCTCATCCAAATCAATTTCCACAGATGGAGGGGCCTCACCAAATGGCATACTTAATTCTACTCCGTTACCATCTGCAGAAGGTCTTATGTTCTTTGCAGGAGGGAGAGGATTAAATGTATGTGGATCAGCAACAATAATGTTACTATCTGGTGTAAATCTCTCATCATCGGTGTATGTATAAGTAGTGCAATTTTCCCTCTTGCAGCATGGACAGATGGATTCTGAAATATGATAACTGTAGCATTAAAATACTTGAGTATATAGAATCAAAATAAAATAATATTAAAATAAATGACGAAATATTGATAGTGCACTAAATTTAAGAAATATTTCATCTCGAAGCTGAATATTCTTCAGGACCAACATCAATATAATTAGTATCTGTCAATTATCAACTTTCAAAATTCCAACTGACCCGTTGTTGTTGGAGTTGTTGTGGTTGTTGGAGTTGTTGGTGTTGTTGTGGTTGTTGGTGTTGTAGTGGTTGTTGGTGTTGTTGTGGTTTTTGGTGTAGTTGTTGATGTTGGTGTAGTTGTTGGCACTATAATCAAATACATGATATGAATGTTTCAATGAATAAATCATATTAAATTCATGGTGATACCTTTCACAGTATTGCTAAAATAAAATTGACCAAATTATTCTTTATGTCAAATATGATAACAAAAATAATAGTACATACTTGGGGAACAGTAACACCCAATGATGTAGACCTTGAAAGAAAAGTCCTCAACCCCTTCCTCAGTTGATGTTAATGCTTCAATCCTCATTTTACCAACTGGAATTGTATCATCCTCTCCAGTGTGCCAGGAGGTTGGTAGAGAAACAAGACCTGTTGATTGAGCAACTTCTAGATTCTTGGCTGTATATGTCCATGTTGCAGCATCATCATCACTCTTTATGTACACATTCACTGTAGCAACAGTACCTGGTACTCTCAACTCATACACATCCAAGAAACTGTTAATCACCCCAGGCTCATCCAAATCAATTTCCACAGATGGAGGGGCCTCACCAAATGGCATACTTAATTCTACTCCGTTACCATCTGCAGAAGGTCTTATGTTCTTTGCAGGAGGGAGAGGATTAAATGTATGTGGATCAGCAACAATAATGTTACTATCTGGTGTAAATCTCTCATCATCAGTGTATGTATAAGTAGTACAATTTTCCCTCTTGCAGCATGGACAGATGGATTCTGAAAGATGATAACTATAGCATTAAAATACTTGAGTATATAGAATCAAAATAAAATAATATTAAAATAAATGACGAAATATTGATAGTGCACTAAATTTAAGAAATATTTCATCTCCAAGCTGAATATTCTTCAGGACCATCATCAATATAATCAGTGTCTGTCATTTATCAACTTTCAAAATTCCAACTGACCCGTTGTTGTTGTGGTTGTTGGTGTTGTTGTGGTTGTTGGAGTTGTTGGTGTTGTTGTGGTTGTTGGTGTTGTTGTTGTTGTTGGTGTTGTAGTGGTTGTTGCTGTTGTAGTTTTTGGGGCTTCAGTAGTCTGCTCTACAGGTTTGACACTCTCAGCTACAAAATCATTTTACAGTAACTTTAAAATGAGTTATACTAAAAGTGGTAGTTCGTGTCAAATATTTCATTTTACTCCTTGCAAGTGTAAAACTTCAACCATCATATGTGACATGTGAACTGACAATACCAATTCAAAGTTTAGAAATGGTGAGTGTTATATAATTTTGATAGAAAGTAAATTCTCTTCTAAATTAATTTCATATCCTGAGAAAAACAACCAAATAACTCACGTGGTATACAAGCATATAGGTCAAATGAGACATTCCGTTGCAAGTAATTGTTGAATTTGATTGTTATCTCTTGGGTTTCTATTGGGAAAGTAAGCATATGAATGCCTGGTACAGCAACATTGGTGAATACATCTCTCGCTGACAGAGTATCTTTGTCAGTAATACTTATGGTCACTGAGGTATCATCTGTACTGTTTATCATAATGCCTCCGATGAAAGGAATCCTCAAGTTAGGAACTTGCATTGCCACACTAAAACTAAATACATTAAGCATATATATATATATATATATATTACATTTATTCAAACAAACTGGCAAGTGTTTTTGAATTGTAAATGAATAAAGTTTCACAATACAATCTGGGACAGTTTAAATAGTCAAACAATTACCTATTAGCAAATGTAATGGTCACTTTTCCCTTTGTACTTTCAGTAGATTCAATTGTCTGGCTGTGAATTGAAGGACGAAGCCCTGGTGCAAAGTGTTCTACTTCTTGAGGGTCGGTATACTTGATCATTGAATCAGCAATTGTTTGAGGGTCGTCCATATTTCCCCATTTCAAATCACATGGGCCTGATGGAACAGTTGATACAATAATATATAACATGATTAATATTCCATAGTGACTGGTTATCATTCAAATTGAAATTATCAATTAAAGTTTTAAAATCAATAACATATTTGTGCAATTCATTAATAATGATTTGATAACACTATAAATGGCAAACTGTTAATTTGATTTCAATTAAAATGTTCCTACCACTTGTTGTTGGTGTAATGATTTTTGGTGTTGTTGTGGTTGTTGGTGTTGTTGTGAATGTTGGTGTTGTGGTTGTTGGAGTTGTTGTGGTTGTTGGTGTAGTTGTGGTTGAGGTTGTTGGTGTTGTAGTTGTTTGCACTGTAAATAATTTGGAATATTGTGTTTAATGAAAAAGAGATTTAAAACATGTTTACAAAATCATTAAAACCGGTAAATAATTGAATACTTTAGGAATAACTTATTTTATTATTACATTTTCTTTTCATTGTGGTGTCTTTAAGTTTTGTTAAAAGGATAAAAGAATTCTTTCCACATACTTGGGGAACAGTAACACCCAATGATGTAGACCTTGAAAGAAAACTCCTCAGTCCCTTCCTCGGTTGATGTTAATGCTTCAATCCTCATTTTACCAACTGGAATTGTATCATCCTCTCCAGTGTGCCAGGAGGTTGGTAGAGAAACAAGACCTGTTGATTGAGCAACTTCTAGATTCTTGGCTGTATATGTCCATGTTGCAGCATCATCATCACTCTTTATGTACACATTCACTGTAGCAACAGTACCTGGTACTCTCAACTCATACACATCCAAGAAACTGTTCATTACTCCAGGCTCATCCAAATCAATTTCCACAGATGGAGGGGCCTCACCAAATGGCATACTTAATTCTACTCCGTTACCATCTGCAGAAGGTCTTATGTTCTTTGCAGGAGGGAGAGGATCAAATGTATGTGGATCAGCAACAATAATGTTACTATCTGGTGTAAATCTCTCATCATCAGTGTATGTATAAGTAGTACAATTTTCCCTCTTGCAGCATGGACAGATGGATTCTGAAATATGATAACTATAGCATTAAAATACTTGAGTATATAGAATCAAAATAAAATAATATTAAAATAAATGACGAAATATTGATAGTGCACTAAATTTAAGAAATATTTCATCTCGAAGCTGAATATTCTTCAGGACCAACATCAATATAATCAGTGTCTGTCATTTATCAACTTTCAAAATTCCAACTGACCCGTTGTTGTTGTGGTTGTTGGTGTTGTTGTGGTTGTTGGAGTTGTTGGTGTTGTTGTGGTTGTTGGTATTGTTGTGGTTGTTGGTGTTGTAGTGGTTGTTGCTGTTGTAGTTTTTGGGGCTTCAGTAGTCTGCTCTACAGGTTTGACACTCTCAGCTACAAAATCATACTAATTCGCTTAAAATTTGTTATTTTACAGTAACTTTAAAATGAGTTATACTACAAGTGGTAGTTCGTGTCAAATATTTCATTTTACTCCTTGCAAGTGTAAAACTTCAACCATCATATGTGACATGTGAACTGACAATACCAATTCAAAGTTTAGAAATGGTGAGTGTTATATAATTTTGATAGAAAGTAAATTCTCTTCTAAATTAATTTCATATCCTGAGAAAAACAACCAAATAACTCACGTGGTATACAAGCATATAGGTCAAATGAGACATTCCGTTGCAAGTAATTGTTGAATTTGATTGTTATCTCTTGGGTTTCTATTGGGAAAGTAAGCATATGAATGCCTGGTACAGCAACATTGGTGAATACATCTCTTGCTGACAGAGTATCTTTGTCAGTAATACTTATGGTTACTGAGGTATCATCTGTACTGTTTATCATAATGCCTCCGATGAAAGGAATCCTCAAGTTAGGAACTTGCATTGCCACACTAAAACTAAATACATTAAGCATATATAAATATATATTAAATTTATTCAAACAAACTGGCAAGTGTTTTTGAATTGCAAATGAATAAAGTTTCACAATACAATCTGGGACAGTTTAAATAGTCAAACAATTACCTATTAGCAAATGTAATGGTCACTTTTCCCTTTGTACTTTCAGTAGATTCAATTGTCTGGCTGTGAATTGAAGGACGAAGCCCTGGTGCAAAGTGTTCTACTTCTTGAGGGTCGGTATACTTGATCATTGAATCAGCAATTGTTTGAGGGTCGTCCATATTTCCCCATTTCAAATCACATGGGCCTGATGGAACAGTTGATACAATAATATATAACATGATTAATATTCCATAGTGACTGGTTATCATTCAAATTGAAATTATCAATTAAAGTTTTAAAATCAATAACATATTTGTGCAATTCATTAATAATGATTTGATAACACTATAAATGGCAAACTGTTAATTTGATTTCAATTAAAATGTTCCTACCACTTGTTGTTGGTGTAATGATTTTTGGTGTTGTTGTGGTTGTTGGTGTTGTTGTGGATGTTGGTGTTGTTGTGGTTGAGGTTGTCGGTGTTGTTGTTGTTGTTGGTGTTGTTGTAGTAGTTGGTGGAACTGTAAAAATAATAAACATTTGTTCAATTATTTTAATTTTACCTTAATAATGCATGGTTCATTGGAATTTTGATTTGTTAACAATTAAACACATAGGTTATTTTGTGAGGTTATTGTAGTTACTGTAGATAACATCTGCAACCTTTGTATTATAACATTGAACACACCTGTAACGTTTTGTGAACATCCCATCATGATCACCTTAAATTCAATTATGTCATTTCCGACATCATTGTTTGTGAGGGGTTCAATCTTTATTGCCCCTATAATGTATGATTCATCAGAGGTCTGCCAATCTTTAGGAAGTTGCAGCTGTCCAGTGCTTTCAACATTCAGTGTCCCTGATACATCCCACTGGTTTCCAGCATTTAACATACGTATGCTGACCTTGGCTGTTGCAACATTTCCTCTAAGGTATATCTCGTGCACCTATAGATAATAATATATCATCATATATCGATTGTTTTATATTTATCGATTCAAACACGTGCTTTAAAAATACAAACATAATTATTTCCTTAATTTTTATATTTGTAAAAAATACTTCAATGAACCGGTGCTGTGAGGGGCATGTCATGAAAAAAGGGGCATGTCATGAAAAAAGGGGCATGTCATGAAAAAAACCCAGTTTTTACAGAAATAAAGATTCTTACTTTGACATACTGGTTACCATTGGTAGCATCAACCAGATCGATTTGAACATAGGGTTTATCGTCGTCATCGAAGGAAGGCACTTCAAATTTGGCTCCACTCTCAGGAAGACCTGAAGCCCTAATCTCGTCTTCGGTGTGACTACCCGCGAAGGAGACGGGGTCGAAAATAGTGATATGATCATCTGGTACAAAATATTCATCGTCGACAAAGTCAACTTGATACACTCCGTCTCCATAGTGACAACACATGCACCCGCCTGAAAAACAGAGTTTGATTATATCACACCTAAAACCATCTTTAATTGTAAAAATGATTTACCAAAATATTCATTTTTACAAATCATTAAAAAAGGTTGCAGTGAAAGCTTTATCACACTGTAACCGTCATTCTGACATGAACGGATGATGAATATTTACTTGTGGTGGTTGGCATGGTTGTAGTTGTGGGTGTTGTTGTTGTTGTTGTTGTTGTCGGTGCTGTGAAAGAAAAAGAATTTAGATTGGCAACTTTACAATATAAATGTTCATATTTTTAATCATTTAGGTTTTCAACAAAGTCTAAATGCATCTCAAGACATTAAAGTAGAAGTTGTGTTTTAACCTGTATGTTAGGGACACCTGACCAGATGTACTTACTTGTGGTTGTTGTTGGTTCTGTTGTTGTTGTTGTGATTGCTATTAAAATTTAATATTCAAAGATATGAATAACAATACCACATTTAGTCAATATAAAGTTACTGTATATCAGATTATATAAAATAAAAAAGAGTATTTCTGTGAGATTGGCATGATATATCCGAGATTATTTCCATTGTTATAAGGTATGACGATTGCGCATCAGTAACAAATGTATGAAAGGTAATACTGACGTTCACAGTAGCAAGCCAGTGGGTCGAGGAAGACCCGCGGGTATTCTCCATTCGGGGTGTGGTCCATCACCTTGAAGCGCACAAACTGAGCCTCTTGCATTGGGACAAAGAATCCGGTATTTGTGGTCTTTTCCTCAACCGAGAATATCTGAAATGTTAAAGTCATGTCATGATGGTTCACAGACATTCCTACTTTATCTTGGTGTGGAATTTCAATACATTATACGTTCGTTTTAATGTAACCCTAAATAGTGTGTCATAAGTTTTTTTATATGTAATTATGAGAAAATAATTCGGATGTCATATAGTGATAATTGTTCTCACTGCTTGAGTATCAACATTTGTGATTCAACAGGTGTCTCTATGTGTCGTGTACAATGCATGCTGGGATAGGTTTGTAGATATGGGATAGGATTGTAGACATGGGATAGATTTTGTATACATGACAGCAGATATGATGACAACCATTCTGTATGATGTGAATACATTAGTATTAAATGTAAATGGTAACAAATGTACAAACAGAAAAAAACTAATCGGTTTTGGAATCTTGAGAATGATAGAAAGACAGGTCTGGGTGAAATAATTTGATTCAAACAAAATGATATGTCAATATGTGTCACGACAATGAGCCAAACTTGCACGTCTCCAAAGTTCCTAATGCTAATGCGTGGCAGATTTTAACACACCAGGTGGCAGCATGGTGCACTCGAGCAGTGAGAACTGAGTGAATGCTAACCTTGTGATATGTACTCCAGATGACGTTGTCACGACTGAAGGACAGAGAGAATGTTTCTACGTTTGTGGTTTCAGTGATCAGACTTGTAAAGTTATAAGCCCGATCAAAACTCATGGTGAGTGACATGTCGTTATCAATATTTTTGTCTGGGATCCATCCTAGACCATTGGCAGACAAAGCCTCACTTGGGGCATAATAGAGGTTAAAAAACGTCAGAGCGGACGTGGCTTGTGTTTGTACAACCATGTCCTTCATGGACGTGAACGGGCACGGGCATGGAGCTAGAAAGTAAAACAGAAAGAAAGCATCAGGACATGGCATCTTCTTGCTTGCAACTCATTTCCCAGTTGCTATTTTCGAATATTTTGTATTATGATACTTGGGTAAAAATGTGGGGTTTTAGAGATATTAATCAAAAGACGAATGTGTTAGTTAGTAGGTAATGTAATGTTTATACTAACGTATATAAGTGGTAGTTGTTGGAGGTGTGGATGTGGAGGTGGCTGCAATAATAAGTGTGTTTACATTATATACTTGGCTGATATGTAATATGGTACAGCCTTACAACAATAAATACAGCATATATATTTATTACTTCATAAAATTGTAGTTTTAAAGACAAGGATTGTGTGTCTGGTACAGGAACCCTTCCCGTGAACAAACTACACTTCGGGTCATCAAGGATTGATCACATAGTACATACTGCATCCGATAGGTGGCAGGATACACACTCCGTCGTCATTCTTGTAGTAACCTCTGGGGCAGTTGTGGTCCGGGCAGCAAGCGGGAGCATTATCACAGTTATCAGCATTCCAGCAATCCAACTTGCACTCACAATCCTCATGGCTGACACATGCTAACATAGTAATACGTATCTACATTAGATTTTGTTTGCAGAGTGTGGCTAATCAAATGTAGAACAAATTAAACGTTATCTTAATTAACATGCATATACTCGCAACGTTATTTTGTGGAATGAGAAATTAGACTGGTCATTTTTGTCCTATGGATTTCTTAGGCCGTGATGCATTGATTTTATCTAAGCATTTTTATCTTATCAGATGAATGAATAAGGAACATACGTGTCGTTGTTGTTGCTGTAAAGGATAAAAAAGCCATTTGTATTACAGTATATCATATGTATTCACGTAATAGATCACTCTCTTTTGTCTAAAGTATATCCAAATTGTATTTATGTTGTTTTATTTTTATTTTGACAGTTAGTGAATTTAATTGTATACTTACTCGGTGTAGTTGTGGTGGTCTGGGGTGAGGTTTCTGATGGCAAAATGAAATCAGTATTAGTATATGTTCGCCATTTACCACTTACGGGGAAAATAGTAATAAACAATAAACTTTAATTTGGAAATTATATATCACATTTTAAAAAATAGCAAACATCCGCTTACCACATTCCTGGCAGGATTCGCAACACTCGTCCGGTGATTTCCCCAGGCATTTACCCTGTAACACAGAACAAGTGGCACATTAGACGTCGCTCACGAATGGCAAAATTACACTGGAATATTGCAAGTGGGAAAATTTTAAAGTGTGATTAGGTTTCGTATGCATACTTCTGGGCACTCGACAATCTGTTTGCAGGTTTTTGTGTGGTCTTTGAGTTCATTGTTGACACACATATGCTCCAAGCATGGATCATCCTCGTCATCCCACATCTCATCAGGCTGTAAATAATAATAATAATAATAATAATAATAATAATAATAATAATAATAATAATAATAATAATAATAATAATAATAATAATAATAATAATAATAAAAATAATAATAATAATAATAATAATAATAATAATAATAATAATAATAATAATAATAATAATAATAATAATAATAATAATAATAATAATAATAATAATAATAATAATAATAATAATAATCTTCAGGAAACTCTTCAACTATTGCCAGTTAAAGTTAGGTGCATACTTACCGGGTAAACAATTCCATTCACAATACATGGGCAAACATTGTCAGGGACGCATCTTTCTCCGTTGAAGGAATAGTCGTCCTTACACTCACAGCAGCAGGTGTAGTGACACTGATCTTTCTCTGAGTGGCACACAGCCTGGCGACAGTGCTCTGTCTTATTCACACAGTTGACCCTGGTCTCAGTCTCAGGGTCACATTCAGATACACACGCTACAAGCCAAGAAATGCAGTATATTTTCAACTGAGTAGTTGTGCTTAATTTGTAATAGGAAAATGAACTTGCTCTGCTTTAGTTTCTGTTTGCTGTAAATACAATGTTACATGTGTTTTATTCTATGCTTCAGGTGAGTATTCATTTTATGTCATTACTTACGTAATGAGGTTGTAGTTGTAGGTGTGGTTGTAGTTGTTGGCTCGAATGTGGTTGTGCTAATTACAACTGAAATTACATTTATCAAGATTCATAAGCTTCTTGATTTCGAAGGCAATAAAACGCAACTATAATATAAAAAACAGCTTAGGCAAAATCCATAATATGAACTGATTCTTTAAATCTGTTAATGGTCAGCGGTATATTTTTTTATCTTAACAGACGTTATGAACAATGTATATAATCCAGTGGAGATGAACAATAAAGAATATTATTAAATGGTGTTGACAGAGAGCTCCGTATTTATTAAGTCTGTTATCCATCCTGTACGTACCACATTGAGGACAGCATTCTCCATCAAAGGTGACTTGTTGCTCCCCCTTGTTGGGATCACAATATAATGTGGAGCAGTTCTGGGTCGTGCATGTTTCGTATCCTAACTCCTCATCACAAGTGCAGTTTGTGCAAACATCTTTGACGTAAGTGTGATTGTACTGAAATTGGAAATATCTTACTATAACATGTAGCAGATGGCTAAATATATGGATCTCACTGGCCGTTGCCAGACTATTTTGTCAATATGTGATTTATTTCCTGTAAATGCATATATCTAAAGGCCTAACGAGTAGAAGTTGAGTCTTGGGTCTATTTTGTATTACCAAATAGACTGGTAATTACCACCACATCTATGTATATGGAATAATTAATATTTACAGGCAGGCAGACGCCATTCTTGTAGCAGCCCTCACAGGAGGTGGCGGTTGTGGTTGTCGTTGGTGTGGTTGTAACACTGCAATAATATACAGCACATTATTGGTTAATAAAACAATCATATAACGAGACAGGTCTATTTCAAATATTTACCAGAGATATGACAAATATATCTAAACTTTACATAGGGGAATGTTGAGGCCTACTGAGATTATCACTGTCTTTATCATCATATATGGATGACTGTTTTATATATAATAAAAATAACTATATCTGACCACTCAGGCTTGGTCTGGCATTTGACGTCATATTCCTCTTCAGACATTTTCACGCATGCGCACTCCTGGCAATCGTCAATATTTCCCTCTTCATCTCTCCCTGGGAAGTTTTCACCCTCCTGTAAGATATTCAAGAAAAAGTCTTAACCAAGTGCCTTGGGAACAGCTTATTGACCAAAGTTATCCAGAGTATAGGTGCATCCTAAACTCATCTGAATCGCATACAATTATATTGAAATATTCGATGTGATAGAAGTCTTAATAACAAACCCTGTACATATATCCTTTGTAAACACAAAGACATGTTGGTGGAGATAGCATGCAGAAGTTGAATTCATCCATGTTATCGGGATTCTGAGGGGCTTGGTGAACAAAGCCTTCATTCTCTGGACAGCCACAGCCTGGGGCCTTAGCAGTATCGTAAACCCAGAGATCATCATAAGGATGTGTATCTCTCAGGTTGTCATAGATATATTCACAGGTGAGGTTTGAAGGCATGTCACATTTCTTCTCACACAGTACGTTCCTCTTGGCACATGGCGATGTGGTAGTGGAGGATTCTGGGAAAAATATAGTATACAATAAAAACAACATAGAAGAGATCAACACACCTTGAGGTCAAAAACTATTTTAGGTTTGACTACATTAGTCACAATGTGACTTATTTTGGTGGTCTTACACTATAATATAATATAGGGATGAACGTTGTTAGAAGATTGCAGGTCATAAAATGCAACATACTTGTAGTAGTAGTGTATGGGATAGACGTGGTGGTGACTACTGTTGTTGTGCTGATTGGTGTTGTGGTTGTTGTGCATCCAGGCTTCAAAGACTCATGAATACTGTTGTTCTTGCAAGTGTATTCTTTGCAGGGATCTTCAGAATCATACCACACTTTACCAGGCTGTAACCATACAAAATATGTTTATCATTCATGCCAACTTGCGAATCCAGCATACTGTTTCATAATTTACAGAAAACATTTTAAGATATATGCAATGCTATTAGTACTATGAGCAGCAAATGATCTGATGAATGTTGTAATCTTACAGGCACTACTTCTGGGGTCCCTGGAAGGCGACATTCACACTCGTAGCTTTCTACACATTCCACGCCGTTATACTTCATGTCATAAGGGCAATCACATCCCTCAGAACACTCAGTGGTGACCTCAGTCTCGTTGCAGGTAGGGTCAATGTCGTGGCAAAACCGGCAGCGCTTCATGCACTGGGTGAACACATATGGTGGGGCACATGCTGCAAGACAAACAAGCAAGCTCTTAGTTCACATCCATCATAAAATCAGAATTTTGAATGATTCAATTTACGTTAGAATTGTCCTTACAAGTTGTGGTTGTTGACCTGGGTGTAGTTGTGGATGCGGTGATAGACACGGTTGTGCCTGCAAAGAGAAAATTGCAATATAAGTACCAATATTAAACATGATAAGAAAGGAATGGCGGTGGATTGTATGGAATGAAAAGTAAAAAGAAGTGTTGCTTACCACTTGGTACACACTTGCAGCATGTGTCATTATCATATGTAATCAGGTAATCATCCTAAAACATAAACGTAACAATAACATACCTAACTAGATATGATAAATATGATATGATAAATGTCTTGAATGAATCCAAATTCAAATATATGAATCAATCTTTTTATATAATCAGTTCCAATACCCACCTCTCCGCAGACTTTGTTGCAGGCTGGCACAGAATGGTGGGTTCCATTCACGCAGGTTTTGTTGTAGCAGTCATTGAGGACTTGGGATTCTCCCTCCACACATGGAGTGGTGGTGGGCATTGGTGTACTGGTGGTGCTGGTAGCTGTTAAGTATAGACACATTAAGAATAAACACTTTTGACCATCTTGTTGACGGACTTTCAGGCCCATGCCTTAGGCCAGGACCCGCATAGGATAATAGATCATAGATCCATAAGGGATGGTAACAATCAGTCATTTTGATCCATTTGCCAAATCTTCATGCCAAGCATTTGGCTTCTGTAACAAGACGCCTTATCTTTGCCATTTATCTTCAGACTATGAATGGAATTGAGCTTACCGATTGGTTCACATCGGCAGCACTCGGTCATACTGTTGGCATGGAGATTTAGAACCTCGCCCTGAAAATGTCAAGAAAGTAGTGGCAGTGTGAGAGCAAGTATATCTAAAATAAAAATTTCCTTATTCTATTTATATATGTCAAAAATATATGCATATCCTAATCCGAGGGGTTCAGGTCCTTGAAATTATACACCCGAATTGAAGGGCATTGAAAACAAATGAAATATTCATCGCTCATATAGACATTTGTGCAGGAACTAGGAATGAGTGATATCTACTTACCTCATCACAGCTTTCAATAGGGCAAGTCTTCTCCCTGGTAATGTCTCCAGGTTTGCACGTGCAATTTGTGCATTCTCCACAGACCCATTCTTCATCAAGCTACAACAGAAACATCGTGGATATTGTTTATTTATATCAGTAGACATTTAAATTCATGAACATTTATATATTTAAATAGATTTATCAAGATATTTTATCAATCATTAAGAGATATTAATAGAGAAATTGTTTTTTATAGCGATGTGCACTGAATCCGAGGCCTTCAAGATGACAAAGCTGTGCGGAGTACTGACCTCATATTGGGTGCCATTGTAATAGCATGGAGAGGATGTAGTGGTTGTAATTGGCGTTGTGGTCATCGGGCTGCAGTAACAACATCCGGTCACACGGGATGTCATCAAGGTGAAGCCCTACAAACACAACAAGGTGCAACTTTGAAAATATACACAAGAATATTCTGTTTTTGTCTTGTGATAAATTCCATGTGTGATATGTTTGATAAGCCCCATTGAATATTGTCCCATTGAAAACAACACGCCAGAACTGCATAAACAGAATCGGAAATGCCAAGAGAAACTCTCTAAAATTCAATCATTAAAATAAAATAACAAGATAGTGGCCCACAATCGCACTATTAAGATTGGAAAGCGTGAGACTTACAGGAGCACAGGTGGTGATTTCACACACTGGGGTGCAGGTCTTGTTGCAGTTGTCTATACACATGCATCTCTTTGGACAAGCACCGCCAGTTTCATAGAATGGTGTGTAAGGTTGTCGATTCTGAAAACAAAAAACAAACTCTAAAATCATACCTAGCGCATATATTTTCTTGTGTTGAAGAAAATATCAGTTGGCTTGTTGTTAATTTCATGAAAATGCTATGCCATTTGCAAGTAGCCATTAACTTGAGAACTAATATATGATAAAGGTAGTTAATGTGTAATAATTTCTTACCTCACACTCACTGTTTGTACAGTTGCATTTTTCACGGTTGATACATTCACCATCATCAGACAAAACCTGATCATCGGGGCATTGACAGCATTTGCCTGAAATACAAACACAATGGTTAATTTGAACTTTGACTAAAACCTCAAAATTGTTATGCAGATAGCGAAAGTGTCTCGACATTAAGGCAAGTGTTACCGTGTTTGTCAGAGTCTGGCATGAAGCCCTCTGTGCAGTTTTTGCCCTCCCTGATGTCCTGGCACGTGGCCACGCATCTGCAGAGTTCATACTCTTTTGGTGGAGAACAGGGAGAGGTAGTGGTTGATGGGGTAGTTGTCGTTGTGGGTACTACTGTAAATACATCATCAACATAGTGTAAGAACATTATCCATGTAAGCACCATTTTATTTATCAATGTGATTTCAGCCAAAAAATATATAAATTTTCAAAGATATTTTTAAAGAATAGGTCATGTACCTGGTGTGAGGCAAGCACAAATGTAGAGATCACGGACACTGATGGCACCAGGAGAGTCGACGATAAGCTGAATGAGAATGTTATCAGCGCGCACATAATGGGAGTCATCTGTTCCAAAGTAGAACTGCACATACTGGTCCCTGTTTATTATGTTCTGATCTTCTCCCTTGAGAGCCACATTGCCTTGTCTGAGGGACACCACGATCCTCGATGCTCCCTTTACATTCATCATCACGCGGGTGATGTTTGGCATCGTTGCTGAGTTGATATTCACCACAATTTCCTAGTAATGACAAGCAAAAGGGCGAATATTGTATGGTATGAATAGAATATGCTTTAGTGTCAAATATGTTTTATCAACTTAAAAACCGTCTTTTAAATTCTCTGTTTAATTATTAACATATGACAAGGTAGAAATCTGAGCCCACTCTAATTACCCAATAACACGGCTAGTATAAGGGAATATTTTTAAACGTGCAAACAAGAGGCTAACCTGCATGCCATTGGCTTCGGTGTAGTCTGATACCCATTGCAGGGAGCTGCCTCTCAGGACCGACTTGATGTTATCATTGTTGGAGGAGGCCCGCAGAGACAGGTGGTCAGTGCCTGTAACATGGTCCATCTCTGGACAGGAGCATGCACAGCTTGGTCCATTACAAGGGGTGGTGGTGGTGGTAGTGGTGCTTCCAACACATGTTGGGCATTCGTCATAACCAACTGTGCTCAGATATTGTCCCTAGAAATGCAGAAGAGCAGAATTATTAGATGTTAAGCTGTAGTTAGAGGATAGAGGAAGAGATATAGGCAATATTCATTATGTTCATTTTGGCGCTCCCTTAGTATCTGTGAAAAAAGGTTTTCTACAAAATGATTTCTTTTTTAAATAATGCAGTACTTTAAGGTTTTTATAAATTGGAACTATACTTACAGGGGGACATGTCATCTGTGTCTTGACACAGGAGATATTGTTATTTGTACAAGAGCACACTTCACAGCGGCTTACACGCCATGTCTCATCAGCCTGAAACATGCATTATACTCACATGTTAGAAAACATTGAGCAAGAAATTAACAGAACACATTAGTTTAAACAAACAATAAATTATATATTTTCATAGTGTATTAATTGTGTCAAAAATGAGCTTGAGCATAAAGTATTCAGCTTGAATTAAACTCATTATAGTGTTGATTAAATCAAAAATATCTTTATCGGATTGTGTGGAGAGATTTGGCTTACCTCTCTGGTTTGGTTGTTCTCCTCATCCCAGCAGGGGCACAGCTCAGTGGGAACACATTTGTCGCCATTCCTGTGGTATCCGTTCACGCAATCACAACCTTTGTTGCAGTAGTTGGTCTTCTTGCATTTAGTTTCGTATCCGTAGCGAGTGAGATGGCAGTACTTTTCGCAGTCTGGCACACAGTCGCTCTCCGCCTCGGGAAAGGTACATGGAGTGGTGGTAGGGGGCTCAGTAGTAGTCGTGGTTGTACTTGCCCCTGAGACTGAAAGGCACAAGATCTCTATTTACTGTGGTATTCATACACTGCATATAGTGACGTCTCAAATGGGAGAATTTTGTTAAAAGAAACATTTTTTTGTAATAGTATATTAGCAAATTTATTTGATCCAGTCTCAATAATATATGATAAAATATATGTTTTATTTTGGATAGTGGGGGCAAATCGCATTGTTGGGTTGAGAATGGCATTGTATATGCCATGTACTTACAGCAGTCTGCCTCATCATTGGGGATGATGCACTCATTAGTTCCATTGCACTTGACACCACACTTGCCTACAGGGTACTCACAAACGATATCGTGCTCCTCTTCACATACTGCTGAAAATACACACAGTACAACACTTGTTAGTCTCTGCCAAATCCATATCAACCTCGCCTTTATTCATTGATTTATGCTTTTTTAAAAAGCTCTTTACAAATTAATGTGATGTTGATGATACTTACAAGATGTTGTAGATGTGAGCATTGTGGTTGTTGTTGTTGGAGTGGTTGTTGTTGGTGTGGTTGTTGTTGTTGGAGTGGTTGTTGTTGGTGTGGTTGTTGATGTTGGTGTGGTTGTTGTTGTTGGTGTGGTTGTTGTTGATGGTGTGGTTGTTGTTGTTGGAGGGGGTGTTGTTGTTGTCGTTGTGGTCGTAGTTGGCCCGGTGGTGGTACAACCAGGTATGTCAACACAACTCCATTGACAACTGTCCTCGGCGCAAGAGCTGTAATATACCATAACATACTCTTTACACAATCATTTTCTTATTTGAATAGTTAATAGTGTTTAAACTTTAACACTTTGAGTGGTCTACTAATTAACACTGGAATTTACCATTTCTTGCAGCCCTTGATTATCTGAGCACCCTGGGGATATTCTATGCCAGTTTCCGGATCAGTACATGTGAGATCTTCTATGTCGTGGCAGTATCCCTTCTTCATGAGTTGTCTCTCAGCACAGCCACATCCCTCCATACAGGGGCTGGGGCAGGTGGATACATTATAGAAGGGTTCGTCACACTTCCTGCTGGCGCACACGTCGATACATGGCTTGTATTGCAGACCATTCTCACACTGGATTGCTGTCAATCAGTCAGATTTCATATTATCTCATTGGGCATTTACTTTTAAGTGTACGCAAAGTTTTGCATATTAACTCAATAATTTATCAATAATAAAATTGATAATTATAAAATCTGTATGGCGCTAGAACCAGACAATGTCTGTTAATAATAGCGCTTTGTCTTGTGGGCCAATCAAATGGATTTAATGGGGAATATTTATAAACTATGCCTTAAACAGACTGGGTTCCGTCTCAATCCTCCAAGTGGAAAAAGTAATGATTTGGGTCGGGGACCAGAATACATGGAATATGTACTTAAGTTGTGTGCGCAACTTACGGCAGTTGAACTGGGACCTCCACTTGATGGGGACTCCGGCCCGGTTACACATCCTGACGTAGGCACCTATGGCTGTACACAGACACTCGCAGTCTCCGCCAAGGTTACAACCGCAAGAATCATACTTACAAGCTTCTATGTAAGGATCAACTGGAACCTGGAAAATAATGATAGTCAGAAACCAAACTTCAATAACTGACGAACTTAACGTCTACTCATGGATGAGCATAGGGTGGCAAGATATTAGACTGAGAAATTGTCTGGATAGTGGCATAATAATAGTAATGGATGGTTTGATGTACTGACCAGTTGGTGACAGGCCTGGAATGGTGGAGTCTTCATTATTCCACAGGAGTAGGTAGCCCAGTAAGCTCGCTCAGAGTTCACCTCACATGGATGGCGAGGGTTCTGGGTGATCACTGGACAGGTTGGCAGAGAGCGCCAACTGTTTGCAAATGTCAGAGAATTCTCCTCAACCTGCAACATAGACACATTTACATATCAATAGACACAGTTACATATCAATAGACACAGTTACATATCAATATCCTTCTTATTTCCAATACAGAATTAGCTCATCTACGAGTGAATCAAGATGTGAAGATTCTCACCTGGCCAGACCTGGCTCTGAAGTCATTGTCGGCTCTCTGATCAAAGTTTCCGCAGAGACCGCACACCTTGCCGATGTAGCGGGTGTCCAGGGTGATGTACACGCGCATTCCCTTGTCCCACTCCACCGTGATACCTGCCACCAGCATTAAGTCAATCAGTCACAACTGCCGTAGTTTTTTGTATGTTTGATTCAAAAGTCCACTACATTTCTTTTTTTTTCTCTTTTTTTTTTTTTTTTATATTTACCAGTTTTTATTTAGTACACTACATTTCTTTTATTATTATTATTATTATTATTATTAATATTATTTCTAATGTCAAATAAATTCATTCCACCATTGCTAAATTTCTTACCGGCCTCATCAGCAAAGATGATGTAGAAAAGTCCCACTTCTTTGATGGTAAAGTGGGATCTCACATTGCCCTGTCCGTAGGTGATGAACGGTCTATTTCCCCTGACCAAGTTAACGGTGTCATCGTGCAGTTTAAACTTGATACTCTTTGTACAGGTGACTCCATCAGACCCACATGGGACATTCTCAGTGGTCAACATGAAAGTACCAACATTTCCACCGCAGTGATCCTCGGCCAGCACGTAGGGGCATTGCACCCCCTGGAAGTCATACCACAGTCCATCAAAGGTCACAAAATGGGGATCTCCGAAGGCCTGGCACGTTCCTGGACAAATATTGGTCTCACATTCCCAGGTACTGTTCTTGCAGAAGCTGTTCACCATTGGAAAAGAAAAGAATTTCATTACAAATATTAATCATTTTATATGTTTTTTTTGCAAGATGAGAGGATTTTTTCATGTTTATTTTGCAAGGTGGGAAGATTTTTTCATTTTTATATAATCCAACTAAATGCACTGACCAGAGATTGCAATCTCTCTTGATAACAGCGCCATCGCGGTAGCTGCGTCCGTGGTTGATGCAGGAACATTCGTTAGGCATGACACAGTTGCCGGCCATATCTCTGACCATACCCTCTGGGCATACACAACCCTCTCGCTGGCACACATCTCGGGGGCAAACCACGTGCATGTTCTCGCAGGTCTTCTCGCAATCGGCACAGTCGCTCCAAACACGGCCGTTTGGACAAACATCGGAGTTGCTGCAGTCATTGTCGGAACATTCCCATATTCCACCATTGCATTTGCTGCAAACAAAGGTGCAAATCATTATCATCACACCAAATATTTCAGACTGTCAGCAATATTGTTGACTGTTATCACCCCTAATGAACCTGTTTTATGCTGCGAGGGCCTTTTTCTTGAGGGAGGGGTATTGATGTAAATTATTCAATCATAAGCTTGCAAATTAATACATGTCTTATATCGTATCTATATATGAATGTTATAAGTTGATATTGAGAGGTTTAGATACCAGAGATTGCAGTTGTCTTGTCTGATGGCTTCGTTGGCGTAGTAGGACTCTCTGTGATAACAGCTGCATATTCCCTTAGGAACACATTCCTGCACGCTCTCATCATATGCCTCGCCCTACCAAACAATCATGGAGAAAGTTATCTCATAAATCCTCACTAAAGACCTTTTTATCTGCTTTAAGTGATGTGGAGCATAAAAGATAGTTAAGAATTCTTTCTGGTTCTCATTTTCAATGAAAGACCAAATTATTTTGTCATGTTTTTGTTTGTATCATACTGGTAGATTCTCTCGTTCTTTTTCAGTATAAAATCTTTGTAATCGCACCTTTCAGTCAAGACTGAGGTAAATAGCAATATCATGCGTGATAAGATGAAAAGCTTAATGAAGCAATGTTGCTACTCACAGGAGGACAGCTGCATCCCTCGATACATTCATCTTTGCAGTTAGCTGGCTCCAGGTCAGGGCGGCAGGTCTTACCACAGGCGTGGCCACACTCCTGATACACCTTCCCGGCGGTGCAGGTGATTCCTGAGGGGAGATAAAATCCGATTCATATCGTGTTCTGCATTGGTGTGACAATCGACAATATAACCTCTCTGACAAAACCAGATGTTTGTGTAGATTTGATATGTCTTTTAGTTTGGATAGGAAAATATAAATGAGCCGAGGATAAAAAATGGCCTATTTTGTGAGAATATATTTGCATCGCCAGTGTATTACTCTAAAAATGGCCTATTGTGAGTATGTATTTGCGCCGGTGTATTACTTTAAGGTCTGTGTGATACTTAGTCGGTCTTCAGCCAACTCCCTCTAGCGGCAGATAAAATCTGTGCGAGTGAGTGCATGGTTTGATTGGTGGTTGGTAAGTTCTATGCGACACTTACTGTCTCCACATCTGTCCTCATTCCTCCAGTCCAGAACTATTCCTCTTAAGGCGCACTCTCTGGCATAGGCGGAGAAAGAGGTACATCTGCAGTCACTTCCGGTGGTATCCATGGCACCACAGGAGCACACATCGTTCTCGCACTGGTCCACGTAGATCTTTGGAGAAATGAGTGAGTTACATTCACCAAATGGTCCTGAAATGAGATCAAAGCATTTTAATAGCTTCACTTGATTTAACTTGGCTTCATTTAGTCATTTTTAGTAGTACATTATGCTATACCCTAAAATGGGTTTAGATGTATGCTAATCAGTAGATCCTTTTGACACAACAATGGGATTAACACATTGGAAATGATTATGTATCTTTACTACTGAATGGTTAATACCTAGAGGATCTTTGAGAATTGAGCAGATCTCTCTGGCGTAGTCCTCAAACTGAGTAGATCTTGAGCATGCGCCCATATAGGCTGAGGTCTCCACCGAGCACTCGGCTGTCGTCTGCCACTCGTAAACAAACTGGGTCACATCCTTGTTGTCATCTCCATTCGGCGTCTTAGTATCATCATTGATGTCTCCATTAAAGTTTCCGCACAGACCAGCAACCTGAAATATCATGTTTTATTGAGTATTAAGTTCCATTCTTATCCACAAAGACATTTTTGGTGTTTGGTTAAAAAATTCTCTCATCTAAAATTATAATAATACTAAAAAAATAATTATCATAATAATAATACTAAAAAATAATTATAATAATTTAATGTGCATAGCGCTTTTCATGGATTCATCTGGAGCAAAGCTTAAAATGCTATAGATAGCTATGTTAGGACTTTTTGGTGAGTTGAGATAAGATGAGATCTGCCGTACCTTGCCCTGGTGCCTGGGGTGAAGCTGCACCTCAAGTCTCAGCTTATGATCCCACAAGATACGAAGCTCTCCTTCCAACTCGAAGGATACCATCATGTTAGTGATCTCGCGGAGGTAGATGTTGTCTTTGGAATATGGAATACTGATTGGGACGCCATCCATTGTCAAGCTGTTCTTCTTCAGTCTAAAACAGGAAAAAGTTATCAGATTTTACTTTCAACTCATATTTTCTGACTGAACTTGTCCTCAAAAGATCATATTTATAAATCGGATAGTAGTTTCAAATGTTTTAAATGGGAGATAACTGGAATCAGATGAATACATCTTGCCAAATCATGCAATTTTTCCGGGAGAAACAAAGCAGACAACTACACACCTGATTTTGATCAGGTCATCCCCTTCTCCAATCTCAATTGTGATAGTCTTGGTGCAAGAAGCCATCTCGTTGTTGGTGCAGCGGGCATTCTCGATCCACACGTGCAGTGGTGGGCTCATGGTGACCCCGGGTGCTGGCTGCATGAGTACGTATTCACATTCCCCCTCAAAGCTGAAGCGGTAGTTGTCAAAGGTCTTGTAGTGGGGATCCCCGGTGACCAGACAGCGACCATAGCAATCGTCCAGGTGGGCACAATCCCAAAGACCTCCATCGTTGCAAATACTGTAAACACAATATGCGAATAGTTCTAAATCAATATTGACAGGGTTTATATGGAAAAGCATCTAAATCCATAATTTTCTGCATGATATTCTATAATTTGAGAATTTCTATAACCATAAAGATATTATTATTATAAGTGCAATATCATAAATTATAAAATATCATAAAAGTGTGTTAGTATTCAAATACTGACCATTCTTCGCAGACACCCTTAAGTACAGATCCAATGGGATAGTCAATGCCGTCATCAGACCTCTTACAGTTGCACCGCTCACGGAACACACAACTGTATCCATCCCACAAGGTTCCTGACAAAAGGGAAGTAAAAAGGTTCCAAATTTGACTAGAATTTATTCATATTTATTGGGTAGAAATTTATTGCTTACTCTTGACTGTATAATTGGTATGAATATATTTTTTGGTGTACATTCTTTTATTTTAGAAAATGGAAAAGGGGTGTCGTGTAATTCCCACTGCTTTAGTGGGCCGTGCTGCCACCTGATGTGTTAAAATCTCAGACAATGGGGAATTTTGTACACAAGGAAGCTTGACAAATGTTGATTGACATGTCATTTTATTTCAATCAATTACTCAAGGTTGTCTTCTTATAAGCTGTCTTCAAACCTGTACCAGGATTCCATGTACATGACACAAAAGACACCTGGTGGATCACAAATGTTGAAACGCAAGCAGTGAGAATTTGTTTTTTTGTACTTACCAGCTGGGCAGAAGCACCCGTCCACACAGAGCATGACACTGCACTCATCCTCAAAGCCATCACTGCCGCAACTCTTGCCACAGTCGGTGCCACATTCGGTGTGAACTTTGCCGTTCTCACATGATGGGGCGGCTACAAGTAATCATTTCATATTCTCACGAATAGACATTCCAAAGTCCTTGGAAACAGAACATCCTTTTTTCGTTAGATTTAAGTAAAAATTGTATTATAAGGCATACAGGTTCATGGGTTTCTGTGAACTAGTGTTGGAGATTGTTCTGATATGTGTAATGTCTTCTTAATGAATTTAATATACTACAAATGATGGTGTTTTTATTTGGGCAATTGTGAAAAAAAACTCACGACAGAAGGTGTTTGATCTCCACTGCATGGCGACGCCCTGGCGGGAGCAGGCTCTACTGTATTCACGCGCAGCCTCACAGCGCAGGTCCAGGCAGAAGTCTATGCTCAGGTTGAAGTTGAGACATGAGCACATGTCAAGGATACAGAGCTGGATGAAGGCGTCTACCTCAACCACGCCGTGACACTGGGAGAACACCAGGGCCGGGTTGGTGAGAACACTACAGTACTCCAATACTGAATCAGCCTGGCATCAAAGGAAAATAGCAGCACCTTTAGTAGCATTAAGATATAATTTTGTCTGAGCTTCACTCCCCTCCCGTACTGTACAAACCCTCACAGCAAAACCAAATGTTCACATATGGATGGAAATCGTCTACAATTAATGTGTAAATCATAATTCAAGACAAAGTTCCGTCTAAACTCGACAAGGACAATAGAATGGTAATCTAAGAAATAACAAAATCAAAGAGTAGGTGGCAGAGTAGGTGGCATGTAGGTGGCTGAGTAGGTGGCAGAGTAGGTGGCATGTAGGTGGCTGAGTAGGTGGCAGAGAGTAGGTAGTAGAGGAGGCGGCAGAGAATAGGTGGCAGAGGAGGCGGCAGAGAGTAGGTGGCAGACTAGGTTGCAGAGTAGGTGGCAGAGGAGGCGGCAAAGTAGGCGGCAGAGAAGGCGGCAGAGAGTAGGTGGCAGAGGAGGCGGCAGAGAGTAGGTGGCAGAATAAGTGGCAGAGAGTAGGTGGCAGAGCAGGTGGCAGAGCAGGTGGCAGAGAGTAGGTGGCAGAGCAGGTGGCAGAGTAGGTGGCAAAGTATGAAGTGTTTTAGTTTTCATATAGCACAGTAGAGTACAATAGAAGTGTTTACCTGTTCTTTGCTAATGATACCACAAGGGTGGTCATGCCATGTCTCGATGGGGGAAAGAGATCTGGATTCAGCAGGGTCCTCCCAATCAGCCACGAACTCAGCCACATCTGTGACAAGGTGTCCATCTATTCTCCTCAGTTCATTCGAGTCATCGCCGTCAAAGTTTCCACACAAACCACAAAGTTGGTTTTGTAGAGTATCAGGGGCAAACAAATATACACTCTCCGCTTGGTCATACAGGATTTTTATTTCTACAAAAATGGTGAAACAAAAACAATGATTTATTACCATGGATTGTAATTGCTTATCATGAATAAAAAGGAAAAATTGGAGGTTGCAATCGATAGATGTCAATTGAGGATGTATAGATGGGTTTTAAGTTTCGATTTGAATGTAGTTGATATTTTACTGCTTTTCACTTTCAGGGGCAGGGCATTCCACACCTAAGGTGCATACACCTCAAAGGCCCAATCCCCGTATGTTTTAAAATTAGTTCTGGGGACAATGTATTCAATGTAAGTCAACTCTGGTTTCCACCGGCAGCTTATGTAATTCCTTTAATTTTCCAGTTATGTGAGACCATTTTAAAATTTATTTGAGGATATAATAGATGTCAATCTGTGAGATTGAGGATATAATAGATGTCAATCTGTGAGATTGAGGATATAATAGATGTCAATCTGTGAGATTGAGGATATAATAGATGTCAATCTGTGAGATTGAGGATATAATAGATGTCAATCTGTGAGATTGAGGATATAATAGATGTCAATCTGTGAGATTGAGGATATAATAGATGTCAATCTGTGAGATTGAGGATATAATAGATGTCAATCTGTGAGATTGAGGATATAATAGATGTCAATCTGTGAGATTGAGGAGCTTACCTCCAATACCAGAGACTGAAATATATGAGCCTGTTTTACTGATGGCAGCTTTTTCAATCTGGATCGGGAGTTCTGCTTTGCGTCCGTTGATGAGGGCACCGTCTGGGGTTAAATATATGATCACTCCATATATCTCAATCTGAAATTATAGAAAAGAAAGCATATATGTTTGTAATTAATTGCAATGCACCTACATCTTATGCTTTCATAATGACATATTTTGTATTTTGTAAAGATCATTCAATACGTATACCATATGATTAAGGTTTATGAATAAATATGTGAAAATTGATATTTCTAAAGATTGCATTCTTCCCACTTTTACCTTGAGAGCAACTCGGCAGAAAGTTGAATCGTGTTCATTTTGATCTGGACAGTCGTATGTCATGTTGATGAAAACCTCAAACCCTGGGATTGGGTTTCCATTGCACTCTTGGACCAAGGTGTATGTGCCATACGCTAGCATAGAGATCAGCTGTTTGTCAAATGTCATGAAATGTCTGCCACCCCAGGCTGTA
The DNA here is from genome assembly GCA_949316495.1 of Amphiduros pacificus. Classification (NCBI taxonomy): domain Eukaryota; kingdom Metazoa; phylum Annelida; class Polychaeta; order Phyllodocida; family Hesionidae; genus Amphiduros; species Amphiduros pacificus. Next base: position 8,624,119 of record OX439002.1, on the reverse strand, counting down.
CAGGTTGTGTAAGGACTGCTGGTTGTGATGTTCACATCGTCCTCGTCAAATATGGCAAAGGCGCAGGTTGGACCGGTGTAGCCGGGAGCGCACGCGCACTTCTCAGGGGCGACGCAGGTTCCGCCGTAGTGACACTCGTTTTGACAGATTGCTGTAAATGTAATAATTCAATTGATAAGATACATACGAAATAATTATCATAAAATGATTAATTGATAGGATACTTTTAAAATAAATATAATAGGATAATGACAGTAAGGATAAACTCCATTTAATACTATGTCGTTTAAGTCAAAATATCAAAAACTGACGTATTTCTTATCTAAGCACACCTGAAAACAAATGTGCAAGATGTATTTTGAAGATATTTTAGGATTCTTTCGTGAATTTACTATGAGCGACAGAAATGCTGGTATACATACGTTGTTCACACATTTCTCCTTCGTATCCAGTGGCACATTCACACTTTCCTCCATGTTCTGTCAGCGAACATTTTCCACCATTCAGACACCTCACAGCGCATACCGCTAAACACGAGGGTAAACAAGAATAAGGATCTACACTGTAGTGCATCAGTGAGACTTGGTTTGCTTAATGAAAAAAGGGCACCTTGCTCCAATAAAGAAATGTGTAGTAGGTGACTGAAATAACAATCATTCTGACTATGTGAATTGAAATAACCATTTTCTGATATTTACCAATACTGCAGTCATCTCCGCTCCAGCCAGATAGACAGGTACAGGTGTTGGGACCAGTACAGTAACCATGACCTTCTATACACTTGGGGTTGCAGTCAAACTCCTCACATGAGTAGCCCGTGTAGCCCTTATCGCAAGTACACTTGTTAGGGCCTGAACAGAAACCGTGGACACATTCCTGGAGACAAGATGCTGAAAGAAAACAAAAAGATTCGCCTCTTATAGCAATTATTGCAACATTATAAATATGAAATTCTTTATTGGTTGCCTTCACATTTTAAGCTGACGTTTTTTGGGTTTTTTTAATCTCAACAAAATACGCGTTGAAGGTAAGATATGTAGCGGATATTGATTTATATAAGGAAAGGTGAGTATATAAGGAAGCAGTTGGGATAACGTACGTTCGTCACACTGAGCTCCGATGTATCCGGTTAAGTCACAGTTACATTTGTTGGGGCCAGTACACATTCCTCCATTCAGACAGGCTGGGGCACACAGGCCTTGGTTACAGTTGCTTCCAAGCCAACCCTCACAGCAACGAACCTCAGTGGTTTTTCGTGTCACATTGGTTGGTACCATTACTGTCTCCTCACTGGCAATAATAGCATTTAACTTATGAGCTTTTAAAAAGTTGACAATGATTAAAACAAAGGTGCAACTATAAAATATTTAACTTACAGATAAGATGCTGATTTGTTCAACTTTATGACAGATTTAGATAATACTATAAGTTTTCAATATATTTGTAGTGTACTGACATCTTGACGAGGCAGAAAGTGTAGGTGCCCATGACCCTTGTGTGGAGGATCTGGTCTGACGTGTACTTGGAACAGTCGGCGAAGTCCTTCTCGACAGTCCTCGTCTCCGGCACCAGGTCCGTGTACACCCCGTTGATCTCATACTCACAGAAGTGACTCTCGGTGTCAATTATCGTTGTCGAACTGCTGCAAAACGTAAAAAATAAAAATAAAACACACATTGTTGTCACTTCCGGTCACATGTTTTTGCAGTTTCTCGAGCACGACTGTCAATATGTCGGCATTGTACTTGGTGGTTTGTCCTCTGCAAAGATTTCACATGATCTTTACATATAAATGATATCTTCTTACCACCAATAGAAGTTTTTATAAATAAGATCTGCTGAAGTCGTTTTATCTTTTCAAATATTCCAAAAAAATGAAATGTGTTTTGTGATCATTATATCACATAAATTTCCATTGAGGATGTTTTCAAGAGTTATACCATTATAACTCTTGAAAAAAACAAAATGAAATGTGTTTTGTGATCATTATATCACATAAATTTCCATTGAGGATGTTTTCAAGAGTTATGCAATCTTTGCTTGCTTATTTCTAAAAGCAGTAATAAATATTGCTCTCGGTTTTTGTCCAATTTTGTTTCTTTGTTTGGAGACTTATATTTTGAGTTTTCATCAAAGTTCATGATACTTATATTTAGTGTAATTATGTTGTTTTCAAGTAGTTTATTAAGTTGAGTGATCGATTTACCGGGAAGGGTATGTGGATACTTTAAGGTAATTAATGTTCAAAGTAGAGGCATTGGGGTTTAGTATCAGAATACATCTTTAGTCAGAATACATCATGATCGTAGACACAGATGGCTGACACACCCATTATCAGGACGCATCGATATTTTTTTCATAATGAGGTATTGACAAATGAGGTGAAAATGTGTGCATATATCAAAGGGACATACGATGTTACGCAACAAGCGAAAGTCAATTGCTGAGAACAATGGCTGCTGCGTCCACTACCCACGTCATAGCTCTCAGCCTAAACCGGCACCAGATGCTGAGACCCACATCATTAACCCAATCCATACAGTTATCTAATCACTATTAAAAATCATTTCAAATATGTTTTTTTATTTGTTGTTTTTTTTGTTCAGTTAAAATCATTTCAAATATGTTTTTTATTTGTTGTTTTTTTCAGTTCTTTTACGTTGATATTGTGCTGCGATTGGCATCGATGCACTCACTATTCCTACTGAGTTTGAATGACTGCCTTGTCATGGAGAGTCATCATCTATTCCTACTGAGTTTGAATGACTGCCTTGTCATGGAGAGTCATCATCTATTCCTACTGAGTTTGGATGACTGCCTTGTCATGGAGAGTCATCATCTATTAACATGATCATAAACCTTTCCATTGTCCAACATAATATACACGCAGAAACCAGAGATTCATGGACACATATCACGTTGATCAGGTTTAAAGTTTGACTAAATTTTAATCTTTTTTTATCCAATTTTGATGGATTGAAAATGAGGAAAATTATCAAACTTTTCACGATTATTTTTAATATATAATCTATGAAAACCATAAACTACTTATCACTTTATAATCTTTCTTGAATCTGACCAAAATTCACAATCAGAGGTTTTTCTCCAAATAAAAATTCTAAATTTGTTGTTTGTGGTTAATAAAAAACTAACATAAAATGCACAGAGAACACTAATAGCGTGTGTTGAAGGCAAATAGGTATTTCTTTCGGAAGGGTATCTTAAAAAATATGTGGAAAAAAACAGTTTTAAAGATTTGTACCGAAACTGTGTTGTGCCAGAAAGTCATCAAATCATATTGTAATCTTTATGTATGTTCTATTCAGTATGTATTCAGGAACAGTATATATTTACTGGTACTGGGAAAGGCTTGTGATGTGAAGGTATCAAAGGATTGTATATCGGACACAGGCAATAAGGAATGTCTTTATTGGTTGGGTGATGCTGGTAGGCTGGCATTGGTAGGAGTGGCTGGGGAAGGGTTTTTTAACTTACCTCTCTCCATTTTCAGTTGCCAAGATCGTCACCGGAGTAGTCACAATGAGTACAAGTAAAACTGGCGAAATCATCGCCGCGCCCGGAATCTTCCTTGAGTTCCTGATGAATCGTATCAATAACTGAGATATTAAAGTGAAACTACTATAACAGCAAATTTTCTCTCTTATGATCTCTTTGGGTGCGAGCTGTCTCGCCGGTCCACTGTTTGGAGGTGGCGTCGGGGTTTATATACATCCGTGATATTGATGAGGGTTACACAAGCATGGGTATAGGAGTGGAGGAACAGGCCGACATCGCCATAACAACATGTGCTCTTTATTGAACATTGAAACAATCAATTCTAAATTCAAAGTAACTCTTTGTTCCTGCATATGTTATCTGGTTATTGTGCAATGGTTACTTTATGTAAGTCACACAAAAATCATCAAGACTGTGCATGGCTTTGTACAGGGTAGTTTTATGAAAAGATCTCCAAAAACCCATCCCCATTATTATTAACGCAAATTATATGAGAGCTCCATGTACACGTTGAAGATCATCCTCGTTTAGCGGTTACATAAGAAACAATTTGTGTTTTTTTTCTATGTGAAGAGAAAACTGCTTTGTCATTGTTCATTGTCTGACATGAGAAATACGTGATAGATAATGTATATGATTGTATATGTTCAGTCCATGCGTAAATATGCGAATGTTTCACATCATCATATGTCACTGGCAGTTCAACAGCTAATATCATCGTGGGATTTGCGGATTCAATTTTTTCGGAAATATTCAGTGCACAAGGAAGCGAGAGCTATGCAAAAGGTCTTGTTGAAGACATACTGAATTAAATCAATCGAGAACTTTATAAAAAAACTTGCATAAGACACACTGAACTTGAGAAACCGACAAGAAATGTACATCAAAGGGAAGCGGCATAGACCGAGAAACGGTTAGTTTGTCTCAACCGGAGGATCCACATTCTTTCAGGTTGAATTTGACATTTTTATTTGTGCTGTTTGCCTGTCACTGCCCCTTGGTGATCATTTATTCCACGAAGGAGGGGAGTTAAGCTAGAAGTATAATGATACACATTTGGAAAAGGTTTAAGTCTGTCATATTAGTCTGAAAGATTATCGTATAATTTTTGATAGAATTACCGTTCAAATTGTTAAAATTATCTGTGATAGCAGCCATTTCGTAAATCATTGATTGTTCGTAAATATGACATATGTTAAACTGAATATGAGATAGAAATGTTTCATGTTGTGTAACCATTTCAATGTATACATATTCTAGATAAATAGATAAGATGGCACTTTTTTGTAAGTAGCATTTCGCGAAGTTCATTATTTTTGTCTTGTAGTGATATTCTAGAATCAAGAATGAGTGGACAAAATACGTCGACACAGAGCACATCAGTTAGTTCTTGGGCGAGTATAATCACTTGATTATCCTGCTTACGCTGTAGTGTTAAATGCCAATAATCTGCATATCACTTTGGCCAGGAGAGTTCTTTGCAGTTATCCATGTCACATATCTCTCACTCATGCCATGCTTTGCCTAGCCTGACTCTATGTATACATGTTGTGTGCACTCCAATAAAAGCGACTATTGTACACCGTCTCTATCAGAGTCTGCAGTGATTCGTATCCCCACGGATAGGAATGATAGGCAGCTAGATAGGCCCCAAATCACAACCAGAGAGTATTCCCTAGATCACTGAGGTGTCCCCTCCGTAGATAACAACAGTTTTTCATGGTTTTCCATATTTTCAAGTTTCAAAAATGTTTTGAAAGAATCTTCCCTTGGATTCATGCGATTTCCATGATTGCTGTAACTGAGATCGATGGAGTTTCGACCAGCAGAGTCTTGGGATCATATCTAATCGATCCTTACAATTGAAATATATGTTTGATGTTAAAAGGTATTGCTTTAATTTAAATTAATTCGTGCCCAGATTCAATAACTATAGTGTAAGTTACAACTTAATATAATTCACTTCATATTTTATATAAGGATGTTGAAAATGGATATTGTAATGCATCATTAAGGCTTGTTTGAAATAAGTACTAATTATATCATTGATTAAGCAATAAATCTGTTTTAAACTTCGTCAACAACGGCAATCAAAGGCCAGTCCCTTCATTCAGCGCATGCTAACACACTAAGCCACCACTTTTTACAAGGGTTTTATTAATTTATTTATCATCATTTACAACAATAGGGTGACATGTACAAATAAAATGATGACGAATGCACATCGTAAGTAATGATGACCAACATGCCATCATATTTGTTTTACTATAATTAAGATTCACCATATTGACATTGTGCTTTGATACAATAAGGTATTCAATAGACAAAAGGTGAAACATTGCACATCCACATTGATTATTATAAAAAAAAATATTAAATAATCACCTTTTATTAATAAAGTGATAACCTAACTTTCAATGCAACATATTCGTATAAGTCATTCTTTAAACTGGACTTAATTATGAGAAGACACAACAGGTGATTAATACGACATTTAGTGATCCAGATCATTTATGACAATTAATGGTAAAAAACATCCCCAGCGGTTACAACAAATCATCTTTGAGAATTGAAATAATTATTAAAATCAACTCTAGGAATTGCACATCATTCTGATTATTTTATAATAGGAAAAACAATTTCATATCTTTGTCAATAAACTCATTTGTATTTTCATGAGGTTTTAAGTAGATTTAGGTTGATATCCTCCGGAAAATAGCATAGCATCTTCACTTCCGGTTCCGGTTCCGCTTTCCTCATAAAGAATGTTCGAAAAACATCTATTATAATCTATGATATTCTCTTGGCTTTCTGAACGCTGAATGTTCCCTTCCTGATTGGCAATTTCTAGCTTTCCCTTCCTTGACCTGTTGTATGGGACATCACAAATGTTATGACATTAATAAATTCAGAAATGTATTTGCTACGTTTTAGCCTTGTATGACAAGGTCAGCATTTTGTTATTACCTTATGAAAAGAATTTCAAAATTTTATCGAAGAAAATCATGACAAGTATGAGTTTGTAGACATATTCTTAATAATAATAATGATTATAATAATAAAAATTATATAGCGCTGATAAGAGACAGTGTCTGTTCATGGCGCTTTTCAAAATATTGTCTGGGGACTAGATGTTGATACTTGCCTGATATAGGTTCTCCTTGCCACGAGGACGATGATGACCACGATAGCGAGCAGTCCCAGGCCGACCACGATGTAATGCCACTGGTACCTCACACCAGACTACAATGTAACACTCACATTTCATTGTAATGTTACATGGTAATATGTTTTTAATTTGTCATTTTGATTATCTTTTTGGAAAGGGGAAGCAAGGTGATATATGCAAGTTACTTCAAAGTTTGTTTCAATTAAATTAATCCATGGCATTATTCGTGATTGAAATAACGCTATTTATAAACGTACTGGAAGACAAAACTTGATATGAATCAACAGGATACAGATGTCACGGTGTTATTTATTTATTCACTTTTTTATCAATTCAGATCTTAATTGGTTCACCTGGAAAAGTTGTTCTTTGTCTTTCTCAGTTTAGGGTTTGAGTTTTGTTATCTAATTATCATTCAACAAATGTGCTATGTGATGTTTCACAATGAGAAAACACATTTTTTAGGACAAGAAATTAAAGGGAATATTCAGCAGATGAGATATCATGTGTATTATGATAGTTCCCAGATGTACTATCTGATTTATCTTGTCCCTAGAGCGTACCGTTGAGGTGGAGATGGACGGCATCCGGGACCTCTGGGTGGAGATATGACAGCTCTCTCCTCCATCAAGAGACAGTACACTGACGGTATCCTTCTCTGCCAAGGTCAGGGAGATGGTCTTAAGGTCATCTACTGGAACAACGCTACCATTCACCTTAACCCCAAACACTAATAACGTATTGGTTGTGCTGTAAAGAAATATGGAAATATTAATTGTTTTATTCTATGATAAAATAAAAAGGTGGGACAGGTTTAAGACCCCTGGGATTTGTATAATTCCTCAAGTTAACAGAAAACTATATGATGATATATTTTGGGGAACTCTTGTCCATATTAAAGTTCTATTTTCTGTCAAAAGATTATGATGAGCTTCATAGTGGCAAAACGTCTCCACTGAGCCAGGTTAAATTGTTGAAACTTTAGGAATATGAAATGCAGATTTTGCAGCATCATTTTTTGCAATCAAATATTTTACTTACATCTAAATTAAAAAATTTCCATAATACGTCTGACAGTTTTTGTAAATATATTTTTTGGAACTCATTTCTAATCTGGCTTGCAATATTTTTAAACATTTTGTTTAGAACTTACTTTTTCTCTTCCGACGGGCATGGGAAATATTCAGTGACAATAGTCATGAGATCGTCTGAGGTTGCTAGAACCTCTTTGACTATACTCTTTAATATCTGTAATAATCTTGCCATTTCCTTTTCATTTGGTACGCCATTCAAAATAACTTCACCAACCTTGCCTGCATTATAAGAAGTCATTCACATATATTTCAATAGTCACTTACAACAATGGGTTTTAATTCTTCGAAATATTATGACATTTCTATAAGAGGGATGTGCAAATGTTGAAAGATATTGGATTTTTGGTATGGTATTGTAAAATAGTATGAAAAAGGTGGAGTATTGGAAAGATAATCCTTTTTTGTGTGTGTTCAGAATATCCATGACTATCTGTGTGTAACCGATATTGGTAGAAGACATCGGTGTTCAGAGGAAGCGGTCCAATAGAATCAGAGGGAATGTATAGCAGGAAGATCTACCTCGTGCATTATGGGTAATAGGGGACCTCTCCACTGCATTCTCACAGCGGTTTCCATGGTATCCGGGTTTACAATGACACCTTATCCCACTTTTGATATTTTCACATTTTCCCTTGAAAATAAAACCAGTGGTTAGATTTAATTGTGATTTTGATTTTCAAAACTAGAGATATGTTTATGATAAAGAATGGGAATCCACTTCCACACAATATTCTCTGAATGTAAAGCTTAGAAGCTTAAGTATGATAACTGATGGTCAGTGTGTTAATACCTTGTTTAGGCAAGTATCCGGGGAACATTTCTGTGTAGCCTCATCACATTGTCTGCCTGCCCACCCCTCCTGGCAGGAGCAAGTGAACCCTCCATCGAAGGACTGGCAGGTCCCATTGTTGTGACACTGTATCAACTGACAGTGGTCCACTTCCTCTGTACACCGATGTCCTGTGTAGCCAAGAGGACATATGCAGATGTAGTTGCGCGTGTCCTGCTCACAGGTGGCGCCATTCAGGCAGGGATTATCCTGGCAATAATCCGCCTTGACCTCGCAATGTGACCCTGTGTATCCCTCAGGGCACACACAAACAGATTGTGTATCATTTATGTTTCCATCTACACATTTGCCACCATTAAAACATTCAACTCCACTACATTTGTCAAAAAATGGGGCTAAAACTTTGGTTTCGCAGTTTTTACCAACAAAATCTACAAGGCAAGTGCAATTGTAGCCATCTTCTTCTACTTGACAGGTTCCATTGTTCTCACATGGGTTACTATGACAACTATCGTCACTGCTTATGTCACTAATTTCACAGTTGTCTCCATGGTAACCAATAGGACACAAACAATCATACCCACCCACTGAATCTACACACACATAATTACCCTCACAGAAATGAGTTTCGTCATCATCGCATTCGTTGATATTAGATTCACAGATATTTCCTGTCCACCCCTCTTGGCAGAGGCACCGCTGGGAGCCATCATCCTGGAACATGCAGGTGACGTTGTTCATACAGGGGCAGTTCTGTATCCTGCTCTGGCAGATATTTCCTGTCCACCCCTCTCGGCAGATGCACCGCTGGGAGCCATCATACTGGTGTATGCAGGTGGCGTTGTTCATACAGGAGCAGGTCTGTATCTGGCAGTAGGTGCCTGTCCAGCCTGGTCCACACTGGCAGGAGTAGCTCATGTGACCGTCCACACAGGTGCCGTTATTGAGGCATGGCCCGAGGTCACAGTCATCTTCACTGCGTTCACACCTCAGCCCTAAAACAACAGGGAACGGGTTCAACCAAATGGGCTCGAGATATGGACTCTCACAAGTGAATGTGTTAATCCAACACATCTAAATATTTAGAAATTCACCCCTCCATTAGTGGAATCAAAAAACCAACAGATTATTTGAAAATTCACCTTTTTCACGAGAGCCTCATGTAAAAGATCTTCCAAGAGAAATACTAAATAAACAAATTATACATTATTCTCTAAAAATCATGCCTACCTTCATAGCCCATAGGACACACACAATAATAGTCATTTATCATATCCACACAAGTTCCTTCATTGGCACATGTTCCGTTCACACATTCGTCTATATCTTCTTCGCACGTGTTTCCGGTGTACCCCTGTGCGCATGTGCAAAGGAAGTGTTCCGCCTGGTTATGGCATGTGCCTCCATTCTGACATGGTTGATTGGTACATATATCTTCCTCCGTTTCACAAGTCACGCCTAAAATGGCAAAATCCACTAGCTATGAAAATGCGTGTTTGACAGAAGAATTCTCATTTTTGTATTACGAATCTTCATCAGTAAAGGTCTAATATTGTTCAGGTTTCATACAAAACAAGGACATTAACAATCTATTAGACAATGACACAATCTGGCTAATATATAGCTGATCATCATTGATATCACATGTTTAGATTTGACATTGACAGGAACCAGTCTTATCCATGACATATCAGAACTAATAATTTTTAAAAATATGTCCGAATCTGTAGGATTCTTTTTTATTAAGGCCCTTGACATTTGAAAATCATTATGGAGTTGTTCCTAATATTTCTAAGAATGGAAAGAATAAAATCTCCCTCCTTTTCAATCACCGTTATATCCTGATGCGCATGCGCAGAAGAAAGCCCCATGTTGGTCCACACATGTTCCTCCATTGGAGCAAGGATCGCTGATACATTCGTCCTCATCTATCTCACACAAATCTCCTGAAAAAAACATGTGCAAAATAAACAAAAATGTCAACTTATACCTATCCATGCAGACGTATATGTATCTGATATATTTCTTGTCCAAAATTTATCGGCAAAGCAGTTTTATATTATACCTGGTAATAGGCTAAACATACTTATTTTATATAATGATAATGAAATAATAGAAAATGCAAGTTATGTGTGTATATATTGTTTCTAGACCGGGGGCGTTTTTTCTGTCTATTTTGAACTATCACTAAACTATATTCTATTTTTCGCTATACAAACCATGGAACCCAGGGTCACATTCACAGGTGTAGCCATTGTCTTGATCAATGCATGCGCCACCTGGCGTGGAACAGGGTGAACTGTTACATTCATTGATCTCGTGTACACACTCCTCCCCTGTCCATCCTGAATCAATGCAAACATAAAATGAAAAATTGAGAACTTTCTTTATCAGACACAAAACATTTCTGGTAATATTAACTAATTTATATATTTCTAAACTTATTAAAGTGTTTTTTCAGCCATTTATTTGATACAGCGTAATCAGGAGTCGGTTTAGTGACCCATCTCAATCACCATTGTAATAACAATGGTTTACATACCAGGGTGACAGATCATGGCCCCTGTTTCATGTGTGTGAACTTTGTTACTTATTCACTATTCACAGTTCATTATTCAAATTTTTTCCTAAATTTGTAGTAAATTATGTCAACATGTCAGATTTCCAAAATTATGTTCCAAATATGACCGAGCTGAATTTTGTGCCATAATATGTGAAAGGAAATTATAATAATAATAAAAACCAAAATATAATTTAAACAAGGGGTAAAAAAACAATTGCAGGTCGATTCAATGTTCACCAAATTTGGTATACAGGTCAAGGAGGGTCCAATAATGTCATTTATGAAGCGTTTCCCCGGCGCTATTTACGGTGACAAGATGGCGCCACTCACAACTTTCAGATTTAAATAATTAAATAAAATGAATCCTGATATTCCAAGTGAAAAAGACATGGCGCAGGTCGATTCAATGTTCCCCAAATTTTGCATACGGGTCAAGGAGGGTCCCATAATGTTATTTATGAAGCGTTTCCCCGGCGCTATTTACGGTGACAAGATGGCACCACTCACAACTTTAAAATTTCAATAATTAAATAAAATGAATCCTGATATTCCAAGTGAAAAAGACATGGCGCAGGTCGATTCAATGTTCCCCAAATTTGGAATATGGGTCAAGGAGGGTCCCATAATGTTATTTATGAAGCGTTTCCCCGGCGCTATTTACGGAGACAAGATGGCGCCACTCACAACTTTAATATTTTAATAATTAAATAAAATGAATCCTGATATTCCAAGTGAAATAGACGTGGCGCAGGTCGATTCAATGTTCCCGAAATTTTGCATACAGGCCAAGGAGGGACCCATAATGTCATTTATGAAGCGTTTCCCCGGCGCTATTTACGGTGACAAGATGGCGCCACTCACAACTTTAAGATTTCAATAATTAAATAAAATGAATCCTGATATTCCAAGTGAAAAAGACATGGCGCAGGTCGATTCAATGTTCCCCAAATTTGGCATACGGGTCAAGGAGGGTCCCATAATGTCATTTATGAAGCGTTTCCCCGGCGCTATTTACGGTGACAAGATGGCGCCACTCACAACTTTAAGATTTCAATAATTAAATAAAATGAATCCTGATATTCCAAGTGAAAAAGACATGGCGCAGGTCGATTTAATGTTTCCCAAATTTTGCATACAGGTCAAGGAGGGACCAATAATGTTATTTATGAAGCGTTTCCCCGGCGCTATTTACGGTGACAAGATGGCGCCACTCACAACTTTAAGATTTCCATAATTAAATAAAATGAATCCTGATATTCCAAGTGAAAAAGACATGGCGCAGGTCGATTCAATGTTCCCCAAATTTTGCATACGGGTCAAGGAGGGTCCCATAATGTTATTTATGAAGCGTTTCCCAGGCCCTATTTACGGTGACAAGATGGTGCCACTCACAACTTTAAGATTTCAATAATTAAATAAAATTAATCCTGATATTCCAAGTGAAAAAGACATGGCGCAGGTCGATTCAATGTTCCCCAAATTTGGCATACGGGTCAAGGAGGGTCCCATAATGTTATTTATGAAGCGTTTCCCCGGCGCTATTTATGGTGACAAGATGGCGCCACTCACAACTTTAAGATTTCAGTAATTAAATAAAATGAATCCTGATATTCCAAGTGAAAAAGACATGGCGCAGGTCGATTCAATGTTTCCCAAATTTTGCATACGGGTCAAGGAGGGACCGATAATGTAATTTATGAAGCGTTTCCCCAGCGCTATTTACGGTGACAAGATGGCGCCACTGACAACTTTAAGATTTCAATAATTAAATAAAATGAATCCTGATATTCCAAGTGAAAAAGACATGGCGCAGGTCGATTCAATGTTCCCCAAATTTGGCATACGGGTCAAGGAGGGTCCCATAATGTTATTTATGAAGCGTTTCCCCGGCGCTATTTACGGTGACAAGATGGCGCCACTCACAACTTTAAGATTTCAATAATTAAATAAAATGAATCGTGATATTCCAAGTGAAAAAGACATGGCGCAGGTCGAATCAATGTTCCCCAAATTTTGCATACAGGCCAAGGAGGGACCCATAATGTCATTTATGAAGCGTTTGCCCGGCGCTATTTACGGTGAAAAGATGGCGCCACTCACAACTTTAAGATTTCAATAATTAAATAAAATGAATCCTGATATTCCAAGTGAAAAAGACATGGCGCAGGTCGATTCAATGTTCCCCAAATTTTGCATACAGGCCAAGGAGGGACCAATAATGTCATTTATGAAGCGTTTCCCCGGCGCTATTTACGGTGACAAGATGGCGCCACTCACAACTTTCAGATTTCAATAATTAAATAAAATGAATCCTGATATTCCAAGTGAAAAAGACATGGCGCAGGTCGATTCAATGTTCCCCAAATTTGGCATACGGGTCAAGGAGGGTCCCATAATGTTATTTATGAAGCGTTTCCTCGGCGCTATTTACGGTGACAAGATGGCGCCACTCACAACTTTAAGATTTCAGTAATTAAATAAAATGAATCCTGATATTCCAAGTGAAAAAGACATGGCGCAGGTCGATTCAATGTTTCCCAAATTTTGCATACGGGTCAAGGAGGGTCCCATAATATCATTTATGAAGCGTTTCCCCAGCGCTATTTACGGTGACAAGATGGCGCCACTCACAACTTTCAGATTTGAATAATTAAATAAAATGAATCCTGATATTCCAAGTGAAAAAGACATGGCGCAGGTCGATTCAATGTTCCCCAAATTTGGCATACGGGTCAAGGAGGGTCCCATAATGTTATTTATGAAGCGTTTCCTTGGCGCTATTTACGGTGACAAGATGGCGCCACTCACAACTTTAAGATTTCAGTAATTAAATAAAATGAATCCTGATATTCCAAGTGAAAAAGACATGGCGCAGGTCGATTCAATGTTCCCCAAATTTTGCATACGGGTCAAGGAGGGTCCCATAATGTTATTTATGAAGCGTTTCCCCGGCGCTATTTACGGTGACAAGATGGCGCCACTCACAACTTTAAGATTTCAGTAATTAAATAAAATGAATCCTGATATTCCAAGTGAAAAAGACATGGCGCAGGTCGATTCAATGTTTCCCAAATTTTGCATACGGGTCAAGGAGGGTCCCATAATATCATTTATGAAGCGTTTCCCCGGCGCTATTTACGGTGACAAGATGGCGCCACTCACAACTTTAAGATTTCAGTAATTAAATAAAATGAATCCTGATATTCCAAGTGAAAAAGACATGGCGCAGGTCGATTCAATGTTTCCCAAATTTTGCATACGGGTCAAGGAGGGTCCCATAATATCATTTATGAAGCGTTTCCCCAGCGCTATTTACGGTGACAAGATGGCGCCACTCACAACTTTCAGATTTCAATAATTAAATAAAATGAATCCTGATATTCCAAGTGAAAAAGACATGGCGCAGGTCGATTCAATGTTCCCCAAATTTTGCATACGGGTCAATGAGGGTCCCATAATGTTATTTATGAAGCATTTCCCCGGCGCTATTTACGGAGACAAGATGGCGCCACTCACAACTTTAATATTTAAATAATTAAATAAAATGAATCCTGATATTCCAAGTGAAATAGACGTGGCGCAGATCAATTCAATGTTCCCGAAATTTTGCGTACAGGCAAAGGAGGGACCCATAATGTCATTTATGAAGCGTTTCCCCGGCGCTATTTACGGTGACAAGATGGCGCCACTCACAACTTTAAGATTTCAATAATTAAATAAAATGAATCCTGATATTCCAAGTGAAAAAGACATGGCGCAGGTCGATTCAATGTTCCCCAAATTTTGCATACGGGTCAAGGAGGGTCCCATAATGTTATTTATGAAGCGTTTCCCCGGCGCTATTTACGGTGACAAGATGGCGCCACTCACAACTTTAAGATTTCAGTAATTAAATAAAATGAATCCTGATATTCCAAGTGAAAAAGACATGGCGCAGGTCGATTCAATGTTCCCCAAATTTGGCATACGGGTCAAGGAGGGTCCCATAATGTTATTTATGAAGCGTTTCCCCGGCGCTATTTACGGTGACAAGATGGCGCCACTCACAACTTTAAGATTTCAATAATTAAATAAAATGAATCGTGATATTCCAAGTGAAAAAGACATGGCGCAGGTCGATTCAATGTTCCCCAAATTTGGCATACGGGTCAAGGAGGGTCCCATAATGTTATTTATGAAGCGTTTCCCCGGCGCTATTTACGGTGACAAGATGGCGCCACTCACAACTTTAAGATTTCAATAATTAAATAAAATGAATCGTGATATTCCAAGTGAAAAAGACATGGCGCAGGTCGATTCAATGTTCCCCAAATTTTGCATACAGGCCAAGGAGGGACCCATAATGTCATTTATGAAGCGTTTGCCCGGCGCTATTTACGGTGAAAAGATGGCGCCACTCACAACTTTAAGATTTCAATAATTAAATAAAATGAATCCTGATATTCCAAGTGAAAAAGACATGGCGCAGGTCGATTCAATGTTCCCCAAATTTTGCATACAGGCCAAGGAGGGACCAATAATGTCATTTATGAAGCGTTTCCCCGGCGCTATTTACGGTGACAAGATGGCGCCACTCACAACTTTCAGATTTCAATAATTAAATAAAATGAATCCTGATATTCCAAGTGAAAAAGACATGGCGCAGGTCGATTCAATGTTCCCCAAATTTGGCATACGGGTCAAGGAGGGTCCCATAATGTTATTTATGAAGCGTTTCCTCGGCGCTATTTACGGTGACAAGATGGCGCCACTCACAACTTTAAGATTTCAGTAATTAAATAAAATGAATCCTGATATTCCAAGTGAAAAAGACATGGCGCAGGTCGATTCAATGTTTCCCAAATTTTGCATACGGGTCAAGGAGGGTCCCATAATATCATTTATGAAGCGTTTCCCCAGCGCTATTTACGGTGACAAGATGGCGCCACTCACAACTTTCAGATTTCAATAATTAAATAAAATGAATCCTGATATTCCAAGTGAAAAAGACATGGCGCAGGTCGATTCAATGTTCCCCAAATTTGGCATACGGGTCAAGGAGGGTCCCATAATGTTATTTATGAAGCGTTTCCTTGGCGCTATTTACGGTGACAAGATGGCGCCACTCACAACTTTAAGATTTCAGTAATTAAATAAAATGAATCCTGATATTCCAAGTGAAAAAGACATGGCGCAGGTCGATTCAATGTTTCCCAAATTTTGCATACGGGTCAAGGAGGGTCCCATAATGTTATTTATGAAGCGTTTCCCCGGCGCTATTTACGGTGACAAGATGGCGCCACTCACAACTTTAAGATTTCAGTAATTAAATAAAATGAATCCTGATATTCCAAGTGAAAAAGACATGGCGCAGGTCGATTCAATGTTTCCCAAATTTTGCATACGGGTCAAGGAGGGTCCCATAATATCATTTATGAAGCGTTTCCCCGGCGCTATTTACGGTGACAAGATGGCGCCACTCACAACTTTAAGATTTCAAAAATTAAATAAAATGAATCCTGATATTCCAAGTGAAAAAGACATGGCGCAGGTCGATTCAATGTTTCCCAAATTTTGCATACGGGTCAAGGAGGGTCCCATAATATCATTTATGAAGCGTTTCCCCAGCGCTATTTACGGTGACAAGATGGCGCCACTCACAACTTTCAGATTTCAATAATTAAATAAAATGAATCCTGATATTCCAAGTGAAAAAGACATGGCGCAGGTCGATTCAATGTTCCCCAAATTTTGCATACGGGTCAATGAGGGTCCCATAATGTTATTTATGAAGCGTTTCCCCGGCGCTATTTACGGAGACAAGATGGCGCCACTCACAACTTTAATATTTAAATAATTAAATAAAATGAATCCTGATATTCCAAGTGAAATAGATGTGGCGCAGATCAATTCAATGTTCCCGAAATTTTGCGTACAGGCAAAGGAGGGACCCATAATGTCATTTATGAAGCGTTTCCCCGGCGCTATTTACGGTGACAAGATGGCGCCACTCACAACTTTAAGATTTCAATAATTAAATAAAATGAATCCTGATATTCCAAGTGAAAAAGACATGGCGCAGGTCGATTCAATGTTCCCCAAATTTTGCATACGGGTCAAGGAGGGTCCCATAATGTTATTTATGAAGCGTTTCCCCGGCGCTATTTACGGTGACAAGATGGCGCCACTCACAACTTTAAGATTTCAGTAATTAAATAAAATGAATCCTGATATTCCAAGTGAAAAAGACATGGCGCAGGTCGATTCAATGTTTCCCAAATTTTGCATACGGGTCAAGGAGGGTCCCATAATATCATTTATGAAGCGTTTCCCCGGCGCTATTTACGGTGACAAGATGGCGCCACTCACAACTTTAAGATTTCAGTAATTAAATAAAATGAATCCTGATATTCCAAGTGAAAAAGACATGGCGCAGGTCGATTCAATGTTTCCCAAATTTTGCATACGGGTCAAGGAGGGTCCCATAATATCATTTATGAAGCGTTTCCCCAGCGCTATTTACGGTGACAAGATGGCGCCACTCACAACTTTCAGATTTCAATAATTAAATAAAATGAATCCTGATATTCCAAGTGAAAAAGACATGGCGCAGGTCGATTCAATGTTCCCCAAATTTTGCATACGGGTCAATGAGGGTCCCATAATGTTATTTATGAAGCGTTTCCCCGGCGCTATTTACGGAGACAAGATGGCGCCACTCACAACTTTAATATTTAAATAATTAAATAAAATGAATCCTGATATTCCAAGTGAAATAGACGTGGCGCAGATCAATTCAATGTTCCCGAAATTTTGTGTACAGGCAAAGGAGGAACCCATAATGTCATTTATGAAGCGTTTCCCCGGCGCTATTTACGGTGACAAGATGGCGCCACTCACAACTTTAAGATTTCAATAATTAAATAAAATTAATCCTGATATTCCAAGTGAAAAAGACATGGCGCAGGTCGATTCAATGTTCCCCAAATTTTGCATACGGGTCAAGGAGGGTCCCATAATGTTATTTATGAAGCGTTTCCCCGGCGCTATTTACGGAGACAAGATGGCGCCACTCACAACTTTCAGATTTGAATAATTAAATAAAATGAATCCTGATATTCCAAGTGAAAAAGACATGGCGCAGGTCGATTCAATGTTCCCCAAATTTTGCATACGGGTCAAGGAGGGTCCCATAATGTTATTTATGAAGCGTTTCCATGGCGCTATTTACGGAGACAAGATGGCGCCACTCACAACTTTAATATTTAAATAATTAAATAAAATGAATCCTGATATTCCAAGTGAAATAGACATGGCGCAGGTCGATTCAATGTTCCCCAAATTTTGCATACGGGTCAAGGAGGGTCCCATAATGTTATTTATGAAGCGTTTCCCCGGCGCTATTTACGGAGACAAGATGGCGCCACTCACAACTTTAATATTTAAATAATTAAATAAAATGAATCCTGATATTCCAAGTGAAATAGACAT
Organism: Amphiduros pacificus; assembly: GCA_949316495.1. Taxonomy (NCBI): domain Eukaryota; kingdom Metazoa; phylum Annelida; class Polychaeta; order Phyllodocida; family Hesionidae; genus Amphiduros; species Amphiduros pacificus. The sequence goes on along the minus strand of OX439002.1, from coordinate 8,605,517 downwards.
GGCGCAGGTCGATTCAATGTTCCCCAAATTTTGCATACGGGTCAAGGAGGGACCGATAATGTTATTTATGAAGCGTTTCCCCAGCGCTATTTACGGTGACAAGATGGCGCCACTCACAACTTTAATATTTAAATAATTAAATAAAATGAATCCTGATATTCCAAGTGAAATAGACATGGCGCAGGTCGATTCAATGTTCCCCAAATTTTGCATACGGGTCAAGGAGGGACCGATAATGTTATTTATGAAGCGTTTCCCCAGCGCTATTTACGGTGACAAGATGGCGCCACTGACAACTTTAAGATTTCAATAATTAAATATAATGAATCCTGATATTCCAAGTGAAAAAGACATGGCGCAGGTCGATTCAATGTTCCCCAAATTTGGCATACGGGTCAAGGAGGGTCCCATAATGTTATTTATGAAGCGTTTCCCCGGCGCTATTTACGGTGACAAGATGGCGCCACTCACAACTTTAAGATTTCAATAATTAAATAAAATTAATCCTGATATTCCAAGTGAAAAAGACATGGCGCAGGTCGATTCAATGTTCCCCAAATTTTGCATACGGGTCAAGGAGGGTCCCATAATGTTATTTATGAAGCGTTTCCCCGGCGCTATTTACGGTGACAAGATGGCGCCACTCACAACTTTAAGATTTCAGTAATTAAATAAAATGAATCCTGATATTCCAAGTGAAAAAGACATGGCGCAGGTCGATTCAATGTTCCCCAAATTTTGCATACGGGTCAAGGAGGGTCCCATAATGTTATTTATGAAGCGTTTCCCCGGCGCTATTTACGGTGACAAGATGGCGCCACTCACAACTTTAAGATTTCAGTAAATAAATAAAATGAATCCTGATATTCCAAGTGAAAAAGACATGGCGCAGGTCGATTCAATGTTTCCCAAATTTTGCATACGGGTCAAGGGGGGTCCCATAATATCATTTATGAAGCGTTTCCCCAGCGCTATTTACGGTGACAAGATGGCGCCACTCACAACTTTCAGATTTCAATAATTAAATAAAATGAATCCTGATATTCCAAGTGAAAAAGACATGGCGCAGGTCGATTCAATGTTCCCCAAATTTGGCATACGGGTCAAGGAGGGTTCCATTATGTTATTTATGAAGCGTTTCCCCGGCGCTATTTACGGAGACAAGATGGCGCCACTCACAACTTTAAAATTTCAATAATTAAATAAAATGAATCCTGATATTCCAAGTGAAAAAGACATGGCGCAGGTCGATTCAATGTTTCCCAAATTTTGCATACGGGTCAAGGAGGGTCCCATAATGTTATTTATGAAGCGTTTACCCGGCGCTATTTACGGTGACAAGATGGCGCCACTCACAACTTTAAGATTTCAGTAATTAAATAAAATGAATCCTGATATTCCAAGTGAAAAAGACATGGCGCAGGTCGATTCAATGTTTCCCAAATTTTGCATACGGGTCAAGGAGGGTCCCATAATATCATTTATGAAGCGTTTCCCCAGCGCTATTTACGGTGACAAGATGGCGCCACTCACAACTTTCAGATTTCAATAATTAAATAAAATGAATCCTGATATTCCAAGTGAAAAAGACATGGCGCAGGTCGATTCAATGTTCCCCAAATTTTGCATACGGGTCAATGAGGGTCCCATAATGTTATTTATGAAGCGTTTCCCCGGCGCTATTTACGGAGACAAGATGGCGCCACTCACAACTTTAATATTTAAATAATTAAATAAAATGAATCCTGATATTCCAAGTGAAATAGATGTGGCGCAGATCAATTCAATGTTCCCGAAATTTTGCGTACAGGCAAAGGAGGGACCCATAATGTCATTTATGAAGCGTTTCCCCGGCGCTATTTACGGTGACAAGATGGCGCCACTCACAACTTTAAGATTTCAATAATTAAATAAAATGAATCCTGATATTCCAAGTGAAAAAGACATGGCGCAGGTCGATTCAATGTTCCCCAAATTTTGCATACGGGTCAAGGAGGGTCCCATAATGTTATTTATGAAGCGTTTCCCCGGCGCTATTTACGGTGACAAGATGGCGCCACTCACAACTTTAAGATTTCAGTAATTAAATAAAATGAATCCTGATATTCCAAGTGAAAAAGACATGGCGCAGGTCGATTCAATGTTTCCCAAATTTTGCATACGGGTCAAGGAGGGTCCCATAATATCATTTATGAAGCGTTTCCCCGGCGCTATTTACGGTGACAAGATGGCGCCACTCACAACTTTAAGATTTCAGTAATTAAATAAAATGAATCCTGATATTCCAAGTGAAAAAGACATGGCGCAGGTCGATTCAATGTTTCCCAAATTTTGCATACGGGTCAAGGAGGGTCCCATAATATCATTTATGAAGCGTTTCCCCAGCGCTATTTACGGTGACAAGATGGCGCCACTCACAACTTTCAGATTTCAATAATTAAATAAAATGAATCCTGATATTCCAAGTGAAAAAGACATGGCGCAGGTCGATTCAATGTTCCCCAAATTTTGCATACGGGTCAATGAGGGTCCCATAATGTTATTTATGAAGCGTTTCCCCGGCGCTATTTACGGAGACAAGATGGCGCCACTCACAACTTTAATATTTAAATAATTAAATAAAATGAATCCTGATATTCCAAGTGAAATAGACGTGGCGCAGATCAATTCAATGTTCCCGAAATTTTGCGTACAGGCAAAGGAGGAACCCATAATGTCATTTATGAAGCGTTTCCCCGGCGCTATTTACGGTGACAAGATGGCGCCACTCACAACTTTAAGATTTCAATAATTAAATAAAATTAATCCTGATATTCCAAGTGAAAAAGACATGGCGCAGGTCGATTCAATGTTCCCCAAATTTTGCATACGGGTCAAGGAGGGTCCCATAATGTTATTTATGAAGCGTTTCCCCGGCGCTATTTACGGAGACAAGATGGCGCCACTCACAACTTTCAGATTTGAATAATTAAATAAAATGAATCCTGATATTCCAAGTGAAAAAGACATGGCGCAGGTCGATTCAATGTTCCCCAAATTTTGCATACGGGTCAAGGAGGGTCCCATAATGTTATTTATGAAGCGTTTCCATGGCGCTATTTACGGAGACAAGATGGCGCCACTCACAACTTTAATATTTAAATAATTAAATAAAATGAATCCTGATATTCCAAGTGAAATAGACATGGCGCAGGTCGATTCAATGTTCCCCAAATTTTGCATACGGGTCAAGGAGGGTCCCATAATGTTATTTATGAAGCGTTTCCCCGGCGCTATTTACGGAGACAAGATGGCGCCACTCACAACTTTAATATTTAAATAATTAAATAAAATGAATCCTGATATTCCAAGTGAAATAGACATGGCGCAGGTCGATTCAATGTTCCCCAAATTTTGCATACGGGTCAAGGAGGGACCGATAATGTTATTTATGAAGCGTTTCCCCAGCGCTATTTACGGTGACAAGATGGCGCCACTGACAACTTTAAGATTTCAATAATTAAATATAATGAATCCTGATATTCCAAGTGAAAAAGACATGGCGCAGGTCGATTCAATGTTCCCCAAATTTGGCATACGGGTCAAGGAGGGTCCCATAATGTTATTTATGAAGCGTTTCCCCGGCGCTATTTACGGTGACAAGATGGCGCCACTCACAACTTTAAGATTTCAATAATTAAATAAAATTAATCCTGATATTCCAAGTGAAAAAGACATGGCGCAGGTCGATTCAATGTTCCCCAAATTTTGCATACGGGTCAAGGAGGGTCCCATAATGTTATTTATGAAGCGTTTCCCCGGCGCTATTTACGGTGACAAGATGGCGCCACTCACAACTTTAAGATTTCAGTAATTAAATAAAATGAATCCTGATATTCCAAGTGAAAAAGACATGGCGCAGGTCGATTCAATGTTCCCCAAATTTTGCATACGGGTCAAGGAGGGTCCCATAATGTTATTTATGAAGCGTTTCCCCGGCGCTATTTACGGTGACAAGATGGCGCCACTCACAACTTTAAGATTTCAGTAAATAAATAAAATGAATCCTGATATTCCAAGTGAAAAAGACATGGCGCAGGTCGATTCAATGTTTCCCAAATTTTGCATACGGGTCAAGGGGGGTCCCATAATATCATTTATGAAGCGTTTCCCCAGCGCTATTTACGGTGACAAGATGGCGCCACTCACAACTTTCAGATTTCAATAATTAAATAAAATGAATCCTGATATTCCAAGTGAAAAAGACATGGCGCAGGTCGATTCAATGTTCCCCAAATTTGGCATACGGGTCAAGGAGGGTTCCATTATGTTATTTATGAAGCGTTTCCCCGGCGCTATTTACGGAGACAAGATGGCGCCACTCACAACTTTAAAATTTCAATAATTAAATAAAATGAATCCTGATATTCCAAGTGAAAAAGACATGGCGCAGGTCGATTCAATGTTTCCCAAATTTTGCATACGGGTCAAGGAGGGTCCCATAATGTTATTTATGAAGCGTTTACCCGGCGCTATTTACGGTGACAAGATGGCGCCACTCACAACTTTAAGATTTCAGTAATTAAATAAAATGAATCCTGATATTCCAAGTGAAAAAGACATGGCGCAGGTCGATTCAATGTTTCCCAAATTTTGCATACGGGTCAAGGAGGGTCCCATAATATCATTTATGAAGCGTTTCCCCGGCGCTATTTATGGTGACAAGATGGCGCCACTCACAACTTTAATATTTAAATAATTAAATAAAATGAATCCTGATATTCCAAGTGAAATAGACGTGGCGCAGGTCGATTCAATGTTCCCGAAATTTTGCATACAGGCCAAGGAGGGACCAATAATGTCATTTATGAAGCGTTTCCCCGGCGCTATTTACGGTGACAAGATGGCGCCACTCACAACTTTAAGATTTCAGTAATTAAATAAAATGAATCCTGATATTCCAAGTGAAAAAGACATGGCGCAGGTCGATTCAATGTTTCCCAAATTTTGCATACGGGTCAAGGAGGGTCCCATAATGTTATTTATGAAGCGTTTCCCCGGCGCTATTTACGGAGACAAGATGGCACCGCTCACAACTTTAGTATTTAAATAATTAAATAAAATGAATCCTGATATTCCAAGTGAAAAAGACATGGCGCAGGTCGATTCAATGTTCCCCAAATTTGGCATACGGGTCAAGGAGGGTCCCATAATGTTATTTATGAAGCGTTTCCCCGGCGCTATTTACGGAGACAAGATGGCACCGCTCACAACTTTAATATTTAAATAATTAAATAAAATGAATCCTGATATTCCAAGTGAAATAGACGTGGCGCAGGTCGATTCAATGTTCCCCAAATTTTGCATACAGGCCAAGGAGGGACCCATAATGTCATTTATGAAGCGTTTCCCCGGCGCCATTTACGGTGACAAGATGGCGCCACTCACAAATTTAAGATTTCAATAATTAAATAAAATGAATCCTAATATTCCAAGTCAAAAAGACATGGCGCAGGTCGATTCAATGTTCCCCAAATTTGGCATACGGGTCAAGGAGGGTTCCATAATGTTATTTATGAAGCGTTTCCCCGGCGCTAAATTTGGGAAACATTGAATCGACCTGCGCCATGTCTTTTTCACTTGGAATATCAGGATTCATTTTATTTAATTATGGAAATCTTAAAGTTGTGAGTGGCGCCATCTTGTCACCGTAAATAGCGCCGGGGAAACGCTTCATAAATAACATTATTGGTCCCTCCTTGACCTGTATGCAAAATTTGGGAAACATTAAATCGACCTGCGCCATGTCTTTTTCACTTGGAATATCAGAATTCATTTTATTTAATTATTGAAATATTAAAGTTGTGAGTGGCGCCATCTTGTCACCGAAAATAGCGCCGGGGAAACGCTTCATAAATGACATTATGGGTCCCTCCTTGGCCTGTATGCAAAATTTCGGGAACATTGAATCGACCTGCGCCACGTCTATTTCACTTGGAATATCAGGATTCATTTTATTTAATTATTTAAATCTTAAAGTTGTGAGTGGCGCCATCTTGTCTCCGTAAATAGCGCCGGGGAAACGCTTCATAAATGACCTTATGGGTCCCTCCTTGGCCTGTATGCAAAATTTCGGGAACATTGAATCGACCTGCGCCATGTCTTTTTCACTTGGAATATCACGATTCATTTTATTTAATTATTGAAATCTTAAAGTTGTGAGTGGCGCCATCTTGTCACCGTAAATAGCGCCGGGGAAACGCTTCATAAATAACATTATGGGACCCTCCTTGACCCGTATGCCAAATTTGGGGAACATTGAATCGACCTGCGCCATGTCTTTTTCACTTGGAATATCACGATTCATTTTATTTAATTATTGAAATCTTAAAGTTGTGAGTGGCGCCATCTTGTCACCGTAAATAGCGCCGGGGAAACGCTTCATAAATCACATTATGGGACCCTCCTTGACCCGTATGCCAAATTTGGGGAACATTGAATCGACCTGCGCCATGTCTTTTTCACTTGGAATATTAGGATTCATTTTATTTAATTATTTAAATCTTAAAGTTGTGAGTGGCGCCATCTTGTCACCGTAAATAGCGCCGGGGAAACGCTTCATAAATAACATTATCGGTCCCTCCTTGGCCAGTATGCAAAATTTGGGAAACATTGAATCGACCTGCGCCATGTCTTTTTCACTTGGAATATCAGGATTCATTTTATTTAATTATTGAAATCTTAAAGTTGTGAGTGGCGCCATCTTGTCACCGTAAATAGCGCCGGGGAAACGCTTCATAAATGACATTATGGGTCCCTCCTTGGCCTGTATGCAAAATTTCGGGAACATTGAATCGACCTGCGCCATGTCTATTTCACTTGGAATATCAGGATTCATTTTATTTAATTATTTAAATCTTAAAGCTGTGAGTGGCGCCATCTTGTCACCGTAAATAGCGCCGGGGAAACGCTTCATAAATAACATTATGGGACCCTCCTTGACCCGTATGCCAAATTTGGGGAACATTGAATCTACCTGCGCCATGTCTTTTTCACTTGGAATATTAGGATTCATTTTATTTAATTATTTAAATCTTAAAGTTGTGAGTGGCGCCATCTTGTCACCGTAAATAGCGCCGGGGAAATGCTTCATAAATAACATTATCGGTCCCTCCTTGGCCAGTATGCAAAATTTGGGAAACATTGAATCGACCTGCGCCATGTCTTTTTCACTTGGAATATCACGATTCATTTTATTTAATTATTGAAATCTTAAAGTTGTGAGTGGCGCCATCTTGTCACCGTAAATAGCGCCGGGGAAACGCTTCATAAATGACATTATGGGTCCCTCCTTGGCCTGTATGCCAAATTTCGGGAACATTGAATCGACCTGCGCCATGTCTTTTTCACTTGGAATATTAGGATTCATTTTATTTAATTATTTAAATCTTAAAGTTGTGAGTGGCGCCATCTTGTCACCGTAAATAGCGCCGGGGAAACGCTTCATAAATAACATTATCGGTCCCTCCTTGGCCAGTATGCAAAATTTGGGAAACATTGAATCGACCTGCGCCATGTCTTTTTCACTTGGAATATCAGGATTCATTTTATTTAATTATTGAAATCTTAAAGTTGTGAGTGGCGCCATCTTGTCACCGTAAATAGCGCCGGGGAAACGCTTCATAAATGACATTATGGGTCCCTCCTTGGCCTGTATGCAAAATTTCGGGAACATTGAATCGACCTGCGCCATGTCTATTTCACTTGGAATATCAGGATTCATTTTATTTAATTATTTAAATATTAAAGTTGTGAGTGGCGCCATCTTGTCTCCGTAAATAGCGCCAGGGAAACGCTTCATAAATAACATTATGGGACCCTCCTTGACCCGTATGCCAAATTTGGGGAACATTGAATCGACCTGCGCCATGTCTTTTTCACTTGGAATATCAGGATTCATTTGATTTAATTATTTAAATATTAAAGTTGTGAGTGGCGCCATCTTGTCACCGTAAATAGCGCAAGGGAAACGCTTCATAAATAACATTATGGGACCCTCCTTGACCCGTATGCCAAATTTGGGGAACATTGAATCGATATGCGCCATGTCTTTTTCACTTGGAATATCAGGATTCATTTTATTTAATTTTTGAAATCTTAAAGTTGTGAGTGGCGCCATCTTGTCACCATAAATAGCGCCGGGGAAACGCTTCATAAATGACATTATTGGTCCCTCCTTGGCCTGTATGCAAAATTTCGGGAACATTGAATCGACCTGCGCCATGTCTTTTTCACTTGGAATATTAGGATTCATTTTATTTAATTATTGAAATCTTAAAGTTGTGAGTGGCGCCATCTTGTCACCGTAAATAGCGCCGGGTAAACGCTTCATAAATAACATTATCGGTCCCTCCTTGGCCAGTATGCAAAATTTGGGAAACATTGAATCGACCTGCGCCATGTCTTTTTCACTTGGAATATCAGGATTCATTTGATTTAATTATTGAAATCTTAAAGTTGTGAGTGGCGCCATCTTGTCACCGTAAATAGCGCCGGGGAAACGCTTCATAAATAACATTATGGGACCCTCCTTGACCCGTATGCCAAATTTGGGGAACATTGAATCGACCTGCGCCATGTCTTTTTCACTTGGAATATTAGGATTCATTTTATTTAATTATTTAAATCTTAAAGTTGTGAGTGGCGCCATCTTGTCACCGTAAATAGCGCCGGGGAAACGCTTCATAAATAACATTATCGGTCCCTCCTTGGCCAGTATGCAAAATTTGGGAAACATTGAATCGACCTGCGCCATGTCTTTTTCACTTGGAATATCAGGATTCATTTGATTTAATTATTGAAATCTTAAAGTTGTGAGTGGCGCCATCTTGTCACCGTAAATAGCGCCGGGGAAACGCTTCATAAATGACATTATGGGTCCCTCCTTGGCCTGTATGCAAAATTTCGGGAACATTGAATCGACCTGCGCCATGTCTATTTCACTTGGAATATCAGGATTCATTTTATTTAATTATTTAAATCTTAAAGTTGTGAGTGGCGCCATCTTGTCACCGTAAATAGCGCCGGGGAAACGCTTCATAAATAACATGATGGGACCCTCCTTGACCCGTATGCCAAATTTGGGGAACATTGAATCGACCTGCGCCATGTCTTTTTCACTTGGAATATCATGATTCATTTTATTTAATTATTGAAATCTTAAAGTTGTGAGTGGCGCCATCTTGTCACTGTAAATAGCGCCGGGGAAACGCTTCATAAATGACATAATGGGTCCCTCCTTGGCCTGTATGCCAAATTTCGGGAACATTGAATCGACCTGCGCCATGTCTATTTCACTTGGAATATCAGGATTCATTTTATTTAATTATTTAAATCTTAAAGTTGTGAGTGGCGCCATCTTGTCACCGTAAATAGCGCCGGGGAAACGCTTCATAAATAACATTATGGGACCCTCCTTGACCCGTATGCCAAATTTGGGGAACATTGAATCGACCTGCGCCATGTCTTTTTCACTTGGAATATCAGGATTCATTTTATTTAATTATTTAAATATTAAAGTTGTGAGTGGCGCCATCTTGTCACCGTAAATAGCGCCGGGGAAACGCTTCATAAATAACATTATGGGACTCTCCTTGACCCGTATGCCAAATTTGGGGAACATTGAATCGACCTGCGCCATGTCTTTTTCACTTGGAATATTAGGATTCATTTTATTTAATTATTTAAATCTTAAAGTTGTGAGTGGCGCCATCTTGTCACCGTAAATAGCGCCGGGGAAACGGTTCATAAATAACATTATCGGTCCCTCCTTGGCCAGTATGCAAAATTTGGGAAACATTGAATCGACCTGCGCCATGTCTTTTTCACTTGGAATATCAGGATTCATTTTATTTAATTATTGAAATCTTAAAGTTGTGAGTGGCGCCATCTTGTCACCGTAAATAGCGCCGGGGAAACGCTTCATAAATGACATTATGGGTCCCTCCTTGGCCTGTATGCAAAATTTCGGGAACATTGAATCGACCTGCGCCATGTCTATTTCACTTGGAATATCAGGATTCATTTTATTTAATTATTTAAATATTAAAGTTGTGAGTGGCGCCATCTTGTCTCCGTAAATAGCGCCAGGGAAACGCTTCATAAATAACATTATGGGACCCTCCTTGACCCGTATGCCAAATTTGGGGAACATTGAATCGACCTGCGCCATGTCTTTTTCACTTGGAATATCAGGATTCATTTGATTTAATTATTTAAATATTAAAGTTGTGAGTGGCGCCATCTTGTCACCGTAAATAGCGCCGGGGAAACGCTTCATAAATAACATTATGGGACCCTCCTTGACATGTATGCCAAATTTGGGGAACATTGAATCGATATGCGCCATGTCTTTTTCACTTGGAATATCAGGATTCATTTTATTTAATTTTTGAAATCTTAAAGTTGTGAGTGGCGCCATCTTGTCACCATAAATAGCGCCGGGGAAACGCTTCATAAATGACATTATTGGTCCCTCCTTGGCCTGTATGCAAAATTTCGGGAACATTGAATCGACCTGCGCCATGTCTTTTTCACTTGGAATATTAGGATTCATTTTATTTAATTATTTAAATCTTAAAGTTGTGAGTGGCGCCATCTTGTCACCGTAAATAGCGCCGGGTAAACGCTTCATAAATAACATTATCGGTCCCTCCTTGGCCAGTATGCAAAATTTGGGAAACATTGAATCGACCTGCGCCATGTCTTTTTCACTTGGAATATCAGGATTCATTTGATTTAATTATTGAAATCTTAAAGTTGTGAGTGGCGCCATCTTGTCACCGTAAATAGCGCCGGGGAAACGCTTCATAAATAACATTATGGGACCCTCCTTGACCCGTATGCCAAATTTGGGGAACATTGAATCGACCTGCGCCATGTCTTTTTCACTTGGAATATTAGGATTCATTTTATTTAATTATTTAAATCTTAAAGTTGTGAGTGGCGCCATCTTGTCTCCGTAAATAGCGCCAGGGAAACGCTTCATAAATAACATTATGGGACCCTCCTTGACCCGTATGCCAAATTTGGGGAACATTGAATCGACCTGCGCCATGTCTTTTTCACTTGGAATATCAGGATTCATTTTATTTAATTATTGAAATCTGAAAGTTGTGAGTGGCGCCATCTTGTCACCGTAAATAGCGCCGGGGAAACGCTTCATAAATAACATTATGGGACCCTCCTTGACCCGTATGCCAAATTTGGGGAACATTGAATCGATATGCGCCATGTCTTTTTCACTTGGAATATCAGGATTCATTTTATTTAATTTTTGAAATCTTAAAGTTGTGAGTGGCGCCATCTTGTCACCATAAATAGCGCCGGGGAAACGCTTCATAAATGACATTATTGGTCCCTCCTTGGCCTGTATGCAAAATTTCGGGAACATTGAATCGACCTGCGCCATGTCTTTTTCACTTGGAATATTAGGATTCATTTTATTTAATTATTTAAATCTTAAAGTTGTGAGTGGCGCCATCTTGTCACCGTAAATAGCGCCGGGTAAACGCTTCATAAATAACATTATCGGTCCCTCCTTGGCCAGTATGCAAAATTTGGGAAACATTGAATCGACCTGCGCCATGTCTTTTTCACTTGGAATATCAGGATTCATTTGATTTAATTATTGAAATCTTAAAGTTGTGAGTGGCGCCATCTTGTCACCGTAAATAGCGCCGGGGAAACGCTTCATAAATGACATTATGGGTCCCTCCTTGGCCTGTATGCAAAATTTCGGGAACATTGAATCGACCTGCGCCATGTCTATTTCACTTGGAATATCAGGATTCATTTTATTTAATTATTTAAATATTAAAGTTGTGAGTGGGGCCATCTTGTCTCCGTAAATAGCGCAAGGGAAACGCTTCATAAATAACATTATGGGACCCTCCTTGACCCGTATGCCAAATTTGGGGAACATTGAATCGACCTGCGCCATGTCTTTTTCACTTGGAATATCATGATTCATTTTATTTAATTATTGAAATCTTAAAGTTGTGAGTGGCGCCATCTTGTCACTGTAAATAGCGCCGGGGAAACGCTTCATAAATGACATAATGGGTCCCTCCTTGGCCTGTATGCAAAATTTCGGGAACATTGAATTGACCTGCGCCATGTCTATTTCACTTGGAATATCACGATTCATTTTATTTAATTATTTAAATATTAAAGTTGTGAGTGGCGCCATCTTGTCACCGTAAATAGCGCCGGGGAAACGCTTCATAAATAACATTATGGGACCCTCCTTGACCCGTATGCAAAATTTGGGAAACATTGAATCGACCTGCGCCATGTCTTATTCACTTGGAATATCAGGATTCATTTTATTTAATTACTGAAATCTTAAAGTTGTGAGTGGCGCCATCTTGTCACCGTAAATAGCGCCGGGGAAACGCTTCATAAATAACATTATCGGTCCCTCCTTGACCCGTATGCAAAATTTGGGAAACATTGAATCGACCTGCGCCATGTCTTTTTCACTTGGAATATCAGGATTCATTTTATTTAATTATTGAAATCTTAAAGTTGTGAGTGGCGCCATCTTGTCACCGTAAATAGCGCCGGGGAAACGCTTCATAAATGACATTATTGGACCCTCCTTGACCTGTATACCAAATTTGGTGAACATTGAATCGACCTGCAATTGTTTTTTTACCCCTTGTTTAAATTATATTTTGGTTTTTATTATTATTATAATTTCCTTTCACATATTATGGCACAAAATTCAGCTCGGTCATATTTGGAACATAATTTTGGAAATCTGACATGTTGACATAATTTACTACAAATTTAGGAAAAAATTTGAATAATGAACTGTGAATAGTGAATAAGTAACAAAGTTCACACACATCCCTGTTTCCTGGTTACAGTCAAAATGGCTGCCAGGTCTCTGTCTGCAGAACACTTGACACTCAGGTCCATACCAGTCCGGGTCACAGTACACGGACAACTGCAGCGTCAGTCTGAAACACATCATCCAAAGCGAGGCGGCGATAAAGGAAGTGGAGATGGCACTGATTGCTATATCTAGGGGAGGCATATTTCAGGATTCCACCAATGTTTTTTTTTAATTCGGAGAAATTAACAACAAAATAAATGTTCTCTGCTTCCTAAATGGCAGCAAATTATATTAATGCTACACAAGTTCCTGAAATTTTAGATTCACTGAAAGGCGTTGAATAATAAAGTAAAATATCAATTCTAACTAGTGTTTTTATAAATTTGGGAGAGACATCATCACAGACATACCGGAGACAGCATTACAAACATTCCTTAATATTTTTACATTGTCAAGATAATTATAGAGGATTGTTAAGCATAATAATAATGCAACTTTTCCTCTTATTAGATTGACTGTTATGAACGCAATTATATCTTTAAAACGCTAAGTAGTTCAGAAAATGTTTTTGACGCTTTACGTGGTGCGTGCTGCGGCCTGGATGGTGTAACTGTTGGGGGAGCTCTGTGACCTGCCCGGGGAGGCCCTCGGCAGGCTGGCCGTCACAAACTCCACGTAGTCATTATTGTTCCGGCTGTCCGAGTCCCACACATCCACCTTCACCTTCACGCCTTGAGCCCCTGCCTGAAATAATAATACTCATGGAAAACCTGGGATTTGTGTGTAATCTGTAATCAACGTCTCCTTTATTTATGGATATTTACATTTGTTCAGCACCAACATTAATTGACAAGAATTGACAAGCTGAAAGGATACAACTTGACTGTTACTATCCCTTGTGGTCCTTTTTATGTTGTGATTGTCCAGAAAAACTCAGCCAATGTAGCAATGTTTTAATGCATTCTTCTGCATTCTGATATATACAGACATTATAATATTATAGGGCAGGGGATGAGAGAAAACATAAATAAAAGGAAGGTGAAGTAATAATGCTATACCAATATGTTTTATATGATAGTGTTATACATTGCTTATCTGAGTGTTAATCCCCTCCCTCATGTATGAACCCTCACAGCACACAAAACTATTCACAAGGGATGCTGAAAGTGAAATACATTGTTTATCAACTTTGAGCAGATACATACTCGCCAAGTGGAAAAGCGGAGAAGTTTCGGGTTGGGTGTTTCACCTATGGACGGTCCGAAGACGATACTGTTTACATCGCGGGTGACATCAGTCGTGTAGCGGCCAAGGGGACAGTTGTCTATACTATCTGAACTGAAAAATTGTACCGTCATTTATAAGATAGTAAAACTTAAAAGTATTAAGCATCAATCCTATATATTGTTATATTTAAAGATAATGAATATATGTACATCATGACATATTTAATCTTATCATAACGGCATTAGAAGAGATTACTATCAGACACAGAAGTTGCATTTTTTGCTGATGTCTGTGTCAGACACATGATGAAGTAATGATAACATGCATTCCTACATATACCTACCTAGAACCGTAATCCAGGCACATGATGAAGTAATGGTCACACGAACCCCTGAATATACCTACCCAGAACCATAATCCAGGCACATGATGAAATAATGACCATAAGAACCCCTGAATATACCTGCCCAGAACCATAATCCAGGCACATGACGAAGAAATGACCAAAAGAACCCCTGCATATACCTACCCAGAACAATAATCCAGGCACATAATGATGTAATGGTCATAAGAACCCCCGAATATACCTACCCAGAACCATAATCCAGGCACATGATGAAGTAATGGTCACCAGAACCCCTGAATATACCTACCCAGAACCATAATCCAGGCACATGATGAAGTAATGGTCACAAGAACCCCTGCATATACCTACCCAGAACCACAATCCAGGCACATGATGAAATAATGGTCACAATAACCCCTGAATATACCTACCCAGAACCATAATCCAGGCACATGATGAAGTAATGGTCACAAGAACCCCTGCATATACCTACCAAGAACCATAATCCAGGCACATGATGAAGTAATGGAATATACCTACCCAGTACCATAATCCAGGAACATGATGAAGTAATGGTCACAATAACCCCTGCATATACCTACCCAGAACCATAATCCAGGCACATGATGAAGTAATGGTCACAAGAACCCCTGAATATACCTACCCAGAACCATAATCCAGGCACATGATGAAGTAATGGTCACAAGAACCCCTGAATATACCTACCCAGAACCATAATCCAGGCACATGATGAAGTAATGGTCACAAGAACCCCCGAATATACCTACCCAGAACCATAATCCAGGCACATGATGAAGTAATGGTCACAAGAACCCCTGCATATACCTACCCAGAACCATAATCCAGGCACATGATGAAGTAATGGTCACAAGAACCCCTGAATATACCTACCCAGAACCATAATCCATGCACATGATGAAGTAATGGTCACAAGAACCCCTGCATATACCTACCCAGAACCATAATCCAGGCACATGATGAAGTAATGGTCACAAGAACCCCTGCATATACCTACCCAGAACCATAATCCAGGCACATGATGAAGTAATGGTCACAAGAACCCCTGCATATCCACTTTACGCCGTCACAGCAGTTGCCATTGGAACCTTTACCTCCCGGATTTATGTACCTCACCAGGTTCACAGAGATATGACCAGAACCCCAACATATCTGCAATCAGAGTCACCCTGGTTATGCCCTATTCCATGTAAATGTATTACAGAAATTATCAAATATATTTGTTTCATTTGAGATATAATCTCTGGAGAACTTATTGACTTACAGCAAAACAAGTAACTACCGTCATAATAAGATAGTAAGAAATGAAATAGTTGTCAAAACACAAACCTTAATGCAGGATGTCAGAAGAATAATCAACGATATGAAATGCATATTTGATGTTTGATGAAAAATCCCAGAGTGAATCACAATATATGCAACCCTTCACATATACATTGTTTGTGTGTGTGTTATTGTGTGAGTGTGTGTGCTTCCGAAGACAAGCCAGTCTGTTTAACAATAGTTCCTTGTGTGGGTTCAACACATAATGACCCTAAATAGGAACTTAAAATAAACATTCTGCGAGATGCTTCCAGAATTCAGACAAAGGAGCTTCATCACATGTTTATGGTAAAACGATAGGACATTGTTCTATGTCCTATGACTCAGAATTGTCAAAATCAGTATACAACACAGTCTTTGATGCTAATTTGATATTGATGTGAGTTGATGATATCATTCATCATATCCTGGCAGGGTGTATCAAAACAATTAGTACACATCAAAATAAAGTGGGAGATGTCACTCACAATTAGAACATCACAGAATAACAGGCCTCATTAATTTACATTGTAAATAATATCAATTAAATATTTTGAAATTTAATGCTAAGTGTCTTAGAAAATGCATAGTAAAGCTTCACACATAATTGTAAATTAAAGGAAAATGAACATGCATTATAGTTTATGGTGAGATAATAAAATAGAGAAATGATATATATTTCATAATACAACCTTTAATGACATCCTTCAAGAATGACAAACATATCCTGTTAAAGTTAATCAATACAGTATTTTGCTACATTCCGCGTTAAAAAAATATATATCTGAAACACACAATCTACAAGATAATAATAATTCAGGATTTACACTCTAAATCAGGTCTGTTTATGAAACCCCAAAAGGGGCATCTTTCCATGAGACCTTATCTCTTAGGAGGGATACTAAATATGACATTTTCAACTTACTTCTCGCTCCGACTGCTGGCCAGTGGAGTTTTAATGTTTTAATTGTATTTCCACCATTTCAACGTGTACTTCTATAAGAGAAATTAAAAAGGTGACCTTTTATACAACCATCTCAAAGCAAATATGTGCTTATTTTTAAATGATACACCTCTGACATATATTTTGTTTTGTCATTGTAATCAATAAAAAGCAAATAATGAAAATCAAAATCGTGAGATTTACAAATCTGACAATAGGAGGCCTCTCTCATGATATTGAGGTTGACCAGTGCAATGACCGATAGCACTTGATATACATTCCAGACTGGTTTCCGTCTCAATACTTTGGCCTAATCTTTGATTTTGAGTGGGGAACGAGACTATGGAAGAGTCCAACTCGCCACACAGCCTCAGAGCAATATCATGATGAGGAAAGCTCTCTTCCCAGTGTCCATTTTTATCATACTTATCTTACTCAGGCTGTGATGTGCCGTTCAAGTTCCGACAAAAGTTACACATGCTTATATGTGCATAGATCACTTTTTGATACCTCCATAAAGAGTTCAGAAATGTGTCACGGTTATTTCACTGTTTATCAGTATTAACCACATCGAATTAGAATTTCAATATTTCAAAAACATATCAAATATTGCATTTTTATTGTCAATAAAACAAATTTGGAACATCACACCCATTCATGCATGTGAGTCACGCCCAGGGACTGATCATTGGTCCCAGGGACTGATCATTGGTTCCAGGGACTGATCATTGGTTCCAAGGACTGATCATGGTTCCAGGGACTGATCCGGCCATGCCAAAATTGCCATGCCATTCAAAATCCAATGTCTCGTACGAACTGAAGCCCGTGGCTGAAGGTTTAAACCATTGTCATTGTAAAACTATGACCGTGTGGGTTGTCATGGCAAGACAATTCGGCGAGGCAGCATTACATCTGCTACAATTAGGTTTTGTCCTGATATAACTAAAACAATGTTGAAAGGGAAATAAAATCCCGAACAAACAAACAAACAGACAAATCATATTCGTGTCATTGCAATAAGTTATCTCCTTTTTAGGGGCCACTATTTTGCATTCGCCAAATTCAATTAGGTCAGGTATATGTAATTTCTAAGAAGAGTGAAGCTTTTTACACATGAGCAGTTAAGTCTGATCATCATTCAACTTCATTCCATTTCCTAATAAGAGATTGTTATACCCATGACGCATGTGTATATCTTCTTTTGTCTTTGTAATCTTATCCCATTTAGTATGCTTTGGATGATATACAATTAAGCGTCATCAGCATAAACATGTCTAAAGCTTTTTCTCCATGCTGGTAGAGGGAGTAGACATATTTATACAGGAATGAGTATAAATCCCAACCCCAGATCCATTCTGTTTTCAAGCCTCGTGTCCTGTAATTAAATTCAATTAACTAAGAGTTAAGGTTCTTTTGCCTTTTCTGAACAATTCTCTATACTGAAATGTTTATTTTATGGAAAAATGTCTCTCTTAAACATAGAAACCTTTAATGTCCAGAGTTTTAAACATAAGGAATCTGAAAATCTAAAAAGATGCTGAAATTGTTTGATTAATGCAATGTCAATTCTCTCATATCCCAAATACAATTAAAGGGATGAAAGCTGAAATCACACCCTTGGATTAGAACATTTTAAATTCATTTATGAAGTTGTTAATTTTACTTTTAGGACTTTAAAGTGTGGATATATCTGTTCTGTACCATCCAATCCTTACAATAGGTGTTTCAAATCTTACTTTACCTTTACATTAATTCATATTTCGAGGGAATTATGGAAATGAATAGTGTATGAATTTAAATCCTCTGATCAATTGGGTGTGACAATGCCTTGTGAGTTCTTTGCAAATATTATGAGAAATTGTGAAAGGGGGGTGCACAATTTGTACATATTCTTGGGAATAATCTTATTTATAGGGTGTTCCACCACACAGACATTTTCTCATTTCTCCGGGAACATAATTGTTTTTCTTCATGAAAGAAATATTGTAAGACAGCAAAAGGTAAGGTTTAGATTTTCTAAAAGCTCTTTGATAACTTAGCATTGTGTGGATTCTATCATTAGAATATTAGGAGATGCCTAACTATATCTAATTTAATATGAAACATTAGATTGATTGAAATGCAAGAGTTTTCATGCCCTCAGGTTATATACAGTAATATTATATATAGACACATGGCTGAAATCAAACCTATTCTTATCATTTGGTTTGTAGATAGCCCATGGTCCTAAGGTCTCACTCTGTTGTTCATCCCGTCCATATTATGTATGTTCAAGTCACATGATTTTTTCAACACTGTGGGATAAATTGTAATTGTATTTAGCAAACTAATCGTTTTTGAGGCTTCAATTGTTTTTTTCTCAGCATATTAAAAACAAGCATATGTCCTCATTGACGTGCAATCTGATTCAATCAGAATTTATATGACCTCCAAATGAATGGGGTCTTTCTCAGTACATCATGTGTATATTTTTATAATGCAATTCAAAACATTTATACTTTGGGATTAATCATATCCCTTTGTATCCACAAATCTGAAATTTGTGTCACAACTCATTGTTTTATAGCAACGGAATATGTTCATTCATCAAGGGAAAAGGGTCATCTCCTGCTCATATCTCCTCGCGTATTAATGGCTAAGAACATGTTTCAGGGATGTCTAACAGGCTTATCTAGCCTGCCACTAGTATACAACAAAGCTTAAAAAGCCATAAATTGTGCTGTCTATTTCGTTTGTTATGGGAAAAGGGGTATATCCGTTCTTACACACACTACTCCGTCACACAAACACCACACATCCACGCATCCAACGCGCACAGTCCCTTACTCTGCTGCAGGGTAAATTAAATGTCATAGGTCACGGTTGGGAAAAGGCAATTGGCACATGCAAAGCGATATTTCGCAAAAAGGGCATTTTTGGTATACAATTATCGTAGGTCTATTAGCCTTGGTTATCGTCACTTAGGAGACAGTGAAAACTCCCCCAGACCGGAGAGTTTACACTTGCCTAGCTCATATTCCGACGTTCATTTCAGCCATCATCCTCAAGTAGACAGTGACCAGGAATCTTTCACCTTGTCTGAAATGTCTGATCTCCAAATTGATCCTGATCACTCCGGTTCTGAACGTGCCGTTTCACCTCATTTAGAGATGGCTGAAGCAGAAAACGATATGCTCCAGCAAGTGCTTGGTCACCTGCGTAAAATCAAGCAACCTCCAGACATCACTCCAGCAATTCTTGGCGAGACCTGAGGCAGCCATCACCTCGCCATACCGAGACTGCCTTTGGTAGCCTAATAGAGAGCCGTCCAATGCTGACCAAGATATACTACTACCAAGGCCCTCGTGGGACACTCATCCTGTGAACCCACAAACCTACATCATCACCCCCCATATAGGCCTTACATATGGTGATTTCTAGAATATTCCTCCGGGTCAAGCCATGCCGTTTTGTTATTTAGGCTTCATTTCCAGTGCCTTTTTGCCTCTATTTCCTCTCTACCTAAATGTAAACAAAGGGGGCGCCACAAACAATGCAAAACTTATTAAACATTATAACCTATTAATTGGTATTAATTTAAGGTTCAGTCCATCTCAATCAAAATCCCCGACCTGAGCCCTCTGAGGGGAACAGATATACACCTATACTCTTATTTTTACTAAAGTTGAGCTCACTATTGTGCCTTCCTTGAACATGATCTTCTATAGATGCCCTATTTCTGACCGAAACATGGTTACATGAGGTAGATGATAATAGGGCTACTTGTCACCTTGAAAGTAACCTCAAACTGTGCTCCTTCCAAAGAATTGGACGTACAGGGCGGGGAGTAGCACTAGTACATCGTTCCCATTCATGACTCATAAGGCGACTCAACCATCTGTAGCTGATGGAGGCTTCTCTCATGATCAAGGTTAAAAAGTTATCTTTGTCAGTATATACAGACCTGAGCCCTCTCAATGGAACAGGTACACACCTATTCTGATTCTTTACTAGAATCGAGCTCACTATTGTGCCTTTACCCATGAGATGAGTTGTCTAGGTGACTACAACTTCCATATGAATAAACCAACAAAACCTGATGTAAAAAAATCAATGATATCCTTTCCACTTTGACATGACTTACATACTCGGGAATACCCTTGATCTTCTTATGGCCGTTAATGGTAATAAACTACTGGGGAGTCATCTGGTGGATGACCACAAAATGATCTGACCACAAAATGATTACAATCACCCTTAATTTGAAACCTCCTCAGCCTTCCAGGAATCTATTAAGTTTAGAGATTTCAAAAAGAATGGACAAGCATGCGCTCAGAAAGGACATCAGAGCCATTATTCATGTTCATTATTCATATATATATATATATATATATATATATATATGTGATTCCTCCACCAGATGGCATGATGAACAATGGAAGTGATCCAAATCGCACATCCACCCCTCTTAATAGGTTTAGGCCACTGACAACATATGATGTACATGTACGCAAATTAATAAGGAAGACTGAAAAGAAGTCATGTGAACTTGTTACAGTACCTACCTGGCTGGTCACGGGCCGTGGCGCAGTTGGTTAGAGCTCAAGCTGATTAACACAACTTCCTCTGTGGTGATCCAAAGGTTGCGGGTTCGATCCCTGGCCCTGCTGAGATTGAATTCATGATACAACTTCACACATGAGCTGAGGCCCGTGCCTTAAGGGTTAACCCGTTGTCCTTGTAAATCTGTGACCGGGTTGATTGTCATGTCAAGGACCTGCGACATGACAATTCAGTGAGGCAGCACTATATCTGCTACAAGTAGGTCTCATCACGAAATGACCGAACTAATGTTGAAAGTGATGTAAAGCCCCAAACAAACAAACAAACCTACCTGGCTCATGCATGACTTTACTGATGACCTTCTCCCACCTATTACTGCAATAATAGATAAATGGCTATATATATATCTCTTTTTTATAGTTGTTTTTTTTTTAATTTTCTTTTCATCCAACCAAACACGAAACTGTTATATTCTAATTTGTTCTAGCAGTGCCAGTGGTCCAATTATTCTTGTGAAAATTTTACACTTTATTGCAAAGGCAAATAATATTGAATATCTGATATACGCACGTGTAGTTTCCTTTCATAAGAAATCTTTCTTGTTAAAATTTGATCAAGACTAAATTGTTCACGTAAGAGGAACCACAAAAAAATAATATCACCCCCTGCATAATATTTTACAGTATAACCCAAAAAATATCTTCAACATTTAAAAAATAATTTTCGTTCAATCATATTCTCTTCGAGAAAACGATTCAATAACTTTTATAAATTCTATTAACAATAAAGAAATGAGAAAACAAAAGGTTTAGGTTTTGACTGAGAGCAATAATAAATTATTTTGCTCTCAGGTTTTGAAGAAAATATTTTAAGATGTAGACCCTATTTAAAAAATGTAAATGTTTTTGAATAAATTTGACATGTTATTTTCTTTCAAACAAATATTTTTATATATTTTTCTGATCTGATTTTTGAAGTTGGTCGTGCCATCATATACTGTCTTAGGGCAATATAATTGCTCTCGGATACAAGGTATATAATTTGCGTGGCGTCAAACATATAACTTTGTTTTAGCTCCGCCCATTCAAACTATAAAAGGAAAGTAGGTCAAAATGATTGACACGTGTGTGCGCACAGCTGTTTTCGTTTTCAATCCAACATGGCGACAACTGAATGAGAAGAGAGTTTTAACGTTCATTGTATCATAAACTTGCTATGATTATGTGCACTTTTAAGGTATGTACTGTTCAAAAGTAGGTGACACACAAACCATAGGAAAAAGGTTTTTTTTGTTAAATGAGCATGATAAAATTGGAAATGTATTCATTCCAGTTTTCTTAGTACGCATACAAACTCACATACAACTTGAGTCCACACCCTACAAGCCTTCAGGCACCCATGAATCTTATATTCTTTGTTTTCCAGTAGGAAATGAACTATAACCGGGATTGAGATTGACAGTAGGTTTGCATTGAAACTGCGTGGAAGTGAAATGTTGTTGGCTAGAGGGTTGTCATTCTCAACCTGTTCCAGACAGGCCAGTGAATGGTCCACCTGGTGGTTGGGTAAATACCTGACACCACTGCTTTACTCTATTGCTCCAGTACGGTCGATCACTCCAGGACCAGGGCTCCAGGAGCAAACAGAGCACAAGAGATGACTATGTTATCTAGGTGAATACAAGGGAAGTTGCCAAAGGGAACGCGTGGAGCCCTTTCTGGAGAAGTCCACAAGGGAACCGGAAAAAAGTTGGCTCTCAAGTGAACCCAGTCCCAGAGAGATGTCAGAACCCTATCTGAACACAGCCCCAGAGAGATGTCAGAACCCCAAGTGAACCCAGCTCCTGAGAGATGTCAGAACCCCATGTGAACCCATTCCCTGAGAGATGTCAGAACCCCAAGTGAACCCAAGTCCCAGAGAGATGTCAGAATCCCAACTGAACCCAGTCCCTGAGATATGTCAGAATCCTAACTGAACCCAGTCCCTGAGAGATGTCAGAATCCTAACTGAACCCAGTCCCTGAGAGATGTCAGAATCCTAACTGAACCCAGTCCCTGAGATGTCAGAATCCTAACTGAACCCAGTCAGTCCCTGAGAGATGTCAGAACCCCAATTGAACCCAGTCAGTCCCTGAGAGATGTCAGAACCCCAATTGAACCCAGTCAGTCCCTGAGAGATGTCAGAACCCCAACTGAACCCAGTCCCTGAGAGATGTCAGAACCCCAACTGAACCCAGTCCCTGAGAGATGTCAGAACCCCAACTGAACCCAGTCCCTGAGAGATGTCAGAACCCCAACTGAACCCAGTCCCTGAGAGATGTCAGAATCCCAACTGAACCATGCCCATAGGCCTTCTGCCAATCTCTATTATCATTGATTAAAATTAGAGGGGTTTTACAGTTCTGGTTCCAGTAATGGTGTACAGTTCAGGTGTGTACTTTTCAATGGGGGGATAAAACAATGAAGATCAGTAGCCCTGAGAGAAGTCTGCCCACAAAGACCTTGACATAAAGAGAAATATTGTTGGTTGTCCAGTTGGGCCACCAGAGCATGAGAAGTGGTGGCCCGAAGTTTCTAAGGATAATAGGATGCATGATACAATAAAGAGCATTACACATAAGGCTGTATAGTGACTTGTGTCTGAGTAGGGGTTACTTGTCCCAATCACAATATATAAGTCCCTTGATCATGATATGAGACAAATATCTATCAAGGATTAGAATAAAATTAAGATACAGACCATTCACTGGCACAAACAGAGCATCTGGTGGCACTGGGCCACTGGGCCTGTGCGTATGTCAAGGTCTGCCCCAAGAGAACTCGGCAACCAGGAAAACTCACCCCACTGATTTAGATGGCTTCAGGATTAAGTTACTGGAAGGACATTACTTATTTGTGGCTACCAAAGGTATTTATTAGTGGTCTTTAAGGTCTAATAGCCTTCTTGATGGAGATTTCGTAAATTTTTAACAGTTATAGTGAGACTGGCTGAGTTGTCAAGGAAGCCAGGTTTATTAGGCCACAGTTCAGTCAAGTTAACTGGGGTCTGACTATATTGACCAGTATAATACTGACCTCCTGTTCATATACTGAGAGACAGAATTATTTACCACAGTTGACTATTCAATAGCTATCACTCAAGTATACAACACCATGGCTCGACCTGGGCATTGAAAATATACCACTATACAGAACATCCAGTATTGCATTCTGGAATACGTAACCATGAGATCACATCAGCGACCACAACTTAAGAACTATCAGTTTCCTTTGTCAGTGTATGCTGATAGAGAGTGAAGATGTGGATGAATCAATTAACGTTAGGGGGAACAGTGTCTTCTAAAGTTCTTTTTTCCCGCCAAAAAAAGTCATTTGAACCCCCAAAAATGACATGGTGCAAGATAATTGCTTTGTATGAAAATAACTACAAAACGGATTTCAGTCTTAAATGTATCAAATGCTGAGAGATGGATTTTCCTTTTGATTAGATATTTAATTTGTTTTTAAAATTTTATCATTTTTAATCATTTTAGATTCAAAATTGAAGCAAAAATAAGAAAAAGATGGTTTTTTTGGTAACAATTAAAGAAAGGATAGAGCTTACTTGAAAAACATTTTTGGGCATAACTACACTAGCAATCTCCAGAACCAAGGCATTAATCTTTAGCTAGAATGATGTTATTTAGTTTAAATAGACAGAATTTTAAAAGATGTCTTATAACTCAAGTAATTTGTGTTTTTGTAAATAAAATGATTCAAATAAATGCAAATTTTTGACACCATTTGGTAATTTTTGACTTGAGTTTGAAGAAAGTTAGGTATCTCAAAATATAGACCATTAATCAAAATTCCATCTATTTAAACTAAATAGAATAATATTTGGAGTAAACCTGTTCTTAAATTTTGGTAATTAAACTTGCAAAACTTCTCAATTTTGTCATAAAAAGCGTGGGAAATTTTCAGAAATATGAAGTTTAATTTACTTCTAATTTTGTATCACTGGGCAGTGATGAGGTCTAATGCAGCAACTACTGGCTAATGGATTAGTCATAAAAGATCAATACATGATGTTTTCATGTGTATTAATAAGCATTGATCCCATCTGAACCAATATATGGTATTTATTTAGTTGGTTTTGGTGGGTCATTATGGTGCACTATTTCATGCAGTTGAAGGATCAATGACGTCATAATGGTGGTGTGGCTATTTATCAATGAAATAGTGACGTCATGCACTTTTGGTATCTTAGCAACAGTCAACAACACATTTCATACAGTTGTGATCCTCTGCATGAAGTGTCTCTGTTCCCCCTAACGTTAACAAACTGTTATTGATATGATTCAGTTTTTAAAATATATACAAGAAAATTCCACTCTACTCCCTTTACTCCCAATGCTCCTGTTCAGAATTGACACATTCTTTTTCATGGAGGATATCGAGGCTGATTGATAACCTGGAGGATCCTCTGTAGCTTCCCATATGGTCTCATCCCAATAATTATGGCTACCTACTGCATGAAGCATATCACTTTCAGATATTATATTATCATAACTTTTACAGTAACAATCTTGTTACCATCACTTATAAACTTTTTTTTATGCTGTGAATTTGAGGAGGGAGCCTAATACTCTGTCATATAAAAAGCACAACAAAATTTCAAGTTACATTTTTATTTATAGGACAACTTTTTCGGAAGAAAGCACTACCTGCTGAAATAGCTGAACTCACCTTAAATTTTGAAATGTTTTTCCTTTTAGTTTGTTTTGAAACAAGATGTTTCAGATAAGTGATTTTTTCCATGTGATATAACATTAATTTGTTCTCATAAGTTTAGTCAGTGCTTTTAGTGTAATGGAATAGAGTTGTGACGCCATGAGATCAAAGGTACAATGTGTATTACCACCAACCTATTGTGTCTTATGCTGCCATATGAGCCGACAGCCTATTGTGTCTTATGCTGTCATATAAGCCGACAGTCTATTGTTGTGTCTTTTGCTGCCATATGAGCTGACAGTCTATAGTGTCTTATGCTGTCATATGAGCCGACAGTCTATTGTATCTTATGCTGTCATATGAGCCGACAGTCTATTGTGTCTTATGCTGTCATATGAGCCGACAGTCTATTGTGTCTTATGCTGTCATATAAGCCGACAGTCTATTGTTGTGTCTTTTGCTGCCATATGAGCTGACAGTCTATAGTGTCTTATGCTGTCATATGAGCCGACAGTCTATTGTATCTTATGCTGTCATATGAGCCGACAGTCTATTGTGTCTTATGCTGTCATATGAGCCGACAGTCTATTGTGTCTTATGCTGCCATATGAGCCGACAGTCTATTGTGTCTTATGCTGCCATATGAGCCGACAGTCTATTGTGTCTTATGCTGTCATATGAGCCGACAGTCTATTGTGTCTTATTCTGCCATATGAGCCGACAGTCTATTGTGTCTTATGCTGTCATATGAGCTGACAGTCTATTGTGTCTTATGCTGCCATATGAGCCGACAGCCTATTGTGTCTTATGCTGCCATATGAACCGACAGTCTATTGTATCTTATGCTGCCATATGAGCCGACAGTCTATCACAACTCCATCCATTACACTCTGGGGTTTGAGCCACCCTCTGAAAACAAGTCGAATATGTCAGCATGTAAAATGGTTTCCACCAGGTGTCTCTCTCAGTCGTCATATCTGTCAATGCTGCCATCTGGTGTACTTTCAGAGCTCAGACACATTTGACTTAACAAGCTATAATATGTTAGCTACAAAACTGACGATTTCATGATTCAATCTGAAATTTTATCTATTTCAGTACTGTACAACAAATAATTTTCACTGGCTCCTACCTTGAGTCAAATCTTGAGCATTTGAACATAAAGTTGAAATTTATCATTTCAGCACCATTCAATTGTGAGTGATGGATGTAAACCATGTTAAACTGCTGGAGCAGCATCGACCTGCCTTCCTAAAATATATGGACGTTGAAAAGATCCAACCATTTATCAAAGAAGTTCTGTCAACTAGTGAAGCATTCCTTGTCAACCAGCAGGGGTCAGCACCAGCCAAGGTTGCTAAGCTGCTTGATCTGTTGCCAGGGAAACCAGCGCCGACGTTCCAGGACCTTTGTGTCACACTGGAAACCACATACCCACATATCCTCACTTCAATGTTCCTGGGAGAGAAAAAAGGTATGTCACCCTTCTTTTTTTATCAAACGAAGCTGTAGGGGGACTTGAAATCCTATATATATTTTTTTTAAATATGAGAAGTGTGTGGAGAGACATTACTGCTTTCCTCGCTTGTTTTTCAAATCAAAATATTTTCCCCTATGTCAACACTCTTTTGCCACTTTTTTATAAATATTCATCATTCATAATTTGAGAGAAAGTAAGCAATATGATTGCTACACCTTCAGATACAATAGGTACCATGCTGCCTTTATGGATCTGGGAGTGCCAAAGAGAAGCAGCTAAAAATGGATCTGCCACCAATGTGATATTTTCTCCTTTTGAAATGGTAAAACAGAATGATGGGTCCCTATCGCAATGACAGGAGATGGCAAACAAGTTTCTCTGCATTTCAACCTTGCAAAACACCAGAAATAGATGAAATATGATTGAATTACAATTTGATTCTTCATTGCATATTCATTTAAAAGTGACTGGCGATCTATGTTTGACCAAACGAATGCTAAAAATTAGGTTTTGGATAGATTGGCTGCCAAAAATATATGCAGGATCAGCAACATTTTGTGGCTACCTCAGCGGAATTTGTGGGTTTTAATGTGAAATATCCACAATTTGCTGTAATGATTAACAAAAGAGGATCCCCGACAAGGTTGTCTCCGAATTTGAAGAAAAAATGTTGATCTTGTATAAGATAACTTTAAAGAGTAGATGAGCAGCGTCATTTAATGATTTGAAGTAGTGATCTTAATAAATAATGGTATAGGAAACTTCACAGTAATAAATAAATTCAAGATGGTGACCATCAAATCAGTAGCATGTTTTAGATAAGGACATAGTAAATCATTATAGGATAGCAGTAGAATCTTGAAGCTGCACAGTTTTACCTATTATGCTATATTCTTTGGATGAGATAATTGCTATATATTTGTTGACTGTTTGTTTATTGACTTGGGTTTCTCAGACTAGTACAGTCTTTACAGTCTTAAAGCAAGTGCTAATGTACCTCAATGAATGGTGCAGTGTTGAGGTGCAGTAATTTTGAGTTTTAATATAAATTTATTATCAAATACGTGCATCACTTGGAGATATTTCATTGTAGATAGAGACAAATACTCAAAGAAATAATTTCCAATGAGGCCACTTTCTCAGATTATCTCAATTTTGATGACGTTAAAGACCACAGTATAGACTGATAATCAGTAAGTGAGAAAGTATAGTTGCTGCTCTTGGAATTGGTCTGATCGTGGAATTTCAGCCCTTGACAAAACTTGTAATGTGCAACAAATGAAACATATTTTAGCTGGTTGAATATTTATGTCCTAGAATAACATGTGAACAGAATATAATTTGCTAGCTGTGCTGTTGACATTGTCATCACATTGGGAAAAGAGGTAAAATTTGTCCTACAATGTACTGAGACTTAATTTTAGTGTCAGATCTGCATTGAGTACTTATCAACTTATATTTTAAACATTCAATATTGAAGCTCATTTGTTGTTATAAATCATCATAAGAGAGTGAAATGACAAATTTCATGGTCAGTGAGAGAACAATCAATTCTTGTTACAGACTATGTATTCTATCTTCATATGCCATTACATTTAAATTAATTAAGAATACTTGAGTGACATGTGAATACTTTATGAATATTCTGTGTTCGTGTGGTATCCCATGTTTATACAGTTTCCATTTTCACCCCATGTTCATGTGGTATCCCATGTTACCAAGTGTTAACCAGCTGTGCATTGTGTTTAAATGAACAGTGAGTCTTTGGCATGAGGGAAGGCTTGAAGCCCCTTGCTGTGGATCACTGCTCGCAGGGAGGTCAGGGATCAAGCATGGAAGGAGGTGACCTGCCAAACTGCTGGCGTGTAGTGGGCATTGTGTAGACTGGGTTCCTGTCTGTGACAGCATCGGAGACACACTTGACTTGCTTGTACCGCCAAGCATCCTCATATAACACATGCGACCAATAGCGTCGATATCTAGTGTTATCTACTGTCATGTAATATTTGGTAAAAATATTTAAACTGAGTGAATAAGTAAAGAGGATGATGATGATGAGTGAAGAAGATGATCTGCTGATGTATCTGCTGCCTGAAGCAAGAGGTGAGTGTTTGATGTGAGTGGAAGGAGGCAGCTTAAGGTGTCATCCCTGACATGCTGCCTGCCACAAGGTGTGCTCATTAAGGTGGCAGATGGCAGTGGGTGGACACTGTCCACTACATGCTATATACACCTACAGGTGGAGTAGCACTCATGGAGAAGACACACTATGGTAAGTGATAACTCCTTTGTGGTGACCACGATCATTCTACACAGGAAAGATGGGTTTTTCTTATTTCATTCCACTCAAAAAAGTGAGAGTGAGTAAGTATTTATATCAGAAATGAATTGCTTAGGCTGTAGTCAACATATAATATTTACGTTGTTCACAAGTTTTGTTTTATTTGCGTAAGCTAGGAAAACATCTTCTTTCTTGGTTTTGGACAAAAACTATAAGATTGAAAAGTGGGGAAAAAATCTATCAAAAATGTTTTGATCATCAAGGTCAAACTACTTTCCGAGGTCTACAAAGCAAGTTGTGTAAAAAGCAAACTCTTGCTTATTCTTAAGCATGTTCAGGATGTAAACTGCACATTGAAGCTTTGCTGCTTTTTGTGGTGTTTGTACAGACCAGGGGACATAGTATGATGTGTGCACATTGTCACTGGCCTAGATTCTATTTTCCATTTCTCAGATTGACTGTTTGTGCCAAGCCTGTGGGCCTATTTTCCTCTTGGTAATATCTTAAAAGATATTCCTGTACCATCCAGGGACTGCCAAGATCTTAACATACAGAAAACATTGATTACTGCCAAGTATTATTATGGTCTCTTTTCAGTCGCAAACGAGCATATGTTGAAAAAAAAATTGAGTCTTGTCTAAAGATAGTTATATAAAGAAGGATACTTCAGTACTTATAAAAAGCTCTTTTGCACACTTTGATAGTGAAAGACCGTTCTTTTCTGAATAAGAATAGAAGGTATCTATCATATCATTTGGACAAAAGGAGGACTTTCTATTCCTCCATGTGTAATCCTGTATTTTAGTTTTTGTTATGTTATTTAATTTGTTTGCATGGAACCATAGAAATATTTTCTGATGCATCAGATGATAAAAACAAATTCATATTGAAATCAAACAATTAGAAACTCATGAAATCAAACAGCGATAAACTCATGAAATCAATCAATTAGAAACTGACTAAAATAAAGAAAAAACATGATATAGATAATCACATATTTTTATGTAGTGATTCAAATTCAAGCCTTTTTCGGATAAACCCCATCAGCTGTATATTGCACAATGACATGAGACTTGCTAAGGTCTGGTGTTAGAAGAGTCAGCAATAGATGGCGCATCTAAGTCCGAGAGAAGCATGCTGTGTCCCAATTACCCATAATTGCCTCCAGAGCATGCACATCCCCCAGGAAGGGCAGCCAGTAAGGGCAGCCAGACATGAAGAAAAGTGTCCTGATCAGGTTGCCCTCCATATTTGCATGTAGACAAATAGATATACCCGGGGATCTAAGGACGTCAGTTAAATGAACAGTCCAACAGTAATTCTCAGTTGAGGTTTCAAATCACCTTGAAAGAATATTGCTGTTTCATAAGTCACTATAAAATGATACTCAAATATTATAATTTAGCCGCCTTAAACAAATTTATGGACATTTTTTTTAACATGGAGGAAGATATCCAGAGCTACTAGATAGCAATAATGATAGGAGTAGGTTTTTTCACCTCTATTCTGCAAAATTGAAGGTTTATAGAAAATAAATAAAAAAATTTATCATAATACCTTTTCCTTAATTATGATTTATTTTAGCTAAAAATGAAAACACAAAATTACAGCTATTATCTCGAGAAACTGTTAAGTTTCAGAATTATTTCAGAAAGAATTTATCCACATTTTTGATAGGTTGAGGCAATATGAAAAATTCTTGTTTCTGATAAAGTACTGAAAAAATAGAGTAAGTGGAATTTTTTTTGCATGATTATTATTATTATTATTATTATTTAACCTAAAAAAATGGAGGCTATTAATTAAAAATCATTATTTTTAGGAAGGCCAATTTTATTTAAAAGTTTAAAGTCAGACGCCCCAAGAACAATACATGTAAAATCATTTTTTAAAAGTATTAGTATTGTTGATTTTTTAGGCTCAATAGTATCAAATTTTTGAGACCAAATATTGAAAAATGAGCAACAATGCACAATTTTATCACACAAGGTTTATGACAAGTTGAATTTTCCCTTTTTTTGTTTAAATATTTTCAAAGTTTATCTTTAAGTTGGCATAAAATAATGCATCCAGAATGTCATTTTAGTCAATTTTCCCAAGTGAAAAAGAGATGTTTCATATGATGAGCTCTGTACAGCTGTACCACCTGGTGTCAAATGACAGCATTTTGTCAAGATGAAGATTGGTCATAAATATGTTTTCCATAATCTCAACAATGAATACACTTTCAGAAAAAAGTTTTTAACAGATTTGAACTCTCGTAAATAAAATGGACATAGATTAGAATAGAATAAATTTGATCAGAATAAAATAAATAAGAAATGATTGGTATATGAATGTTTAGAATAGATTGGAATACAATAGACTTAAATTCCAGCTGATATTTCACACAAAATCAGAGAAGAAAAGTTACCAGCAAAGAAAGTAACTAATAGCTTCACAGCAGTGCCTATTATGACAGGCATCATAAGGTGTCAAGCTATCAGCTCGATCAAGAATCAGCAAGAATGTCACATCGACTGTACCGTTTACTGGTCTCATATTGATAGATTGGCTCCTAAAGTTGTGGCCAGAACATGTGTATCAATATTTTTCCTGATTCATTTGTCACAGATGAATGAACCTTGAGAAATAAAGGAGGCAAATTCTAATCTGGCCACAGGAATTGGTGTGTCTACAGAAAGGCAAAGAAATGAGTTGGTTCTGACAAGGGATTCTTTTTCATCTGCAGAGTTAAGGAAAATGCATTCCTGTAAAATATCAAGAATAGGGAATAACCCACTGGCAGGCAAGGAACATACTACATATCAGAATTTGCTGAATCTTATTGTTGCCATTTTATATTACATTTACTGTAAATCTAAAATACATGAGTCCCTCGTCAATGTAACATGCTGGGCCCAAAACGAGACTGCTGTAAATAGAATTGTTTTTTAATAGTCTGATTTCTTTCAAAACTATAATCTTTCCATTCCCTACATAAATATCTCAGACCTCAGGATCCCAGAATATTTCACAACATTCAAGAATGTTCCAGAATGTTCCAGGAACAGTCAACCGTGGAAAGCTCTAGAAGGGTCTAAAGGGAACATATTAAACATAAACAAACTTATCGTTTCTCTGGACACACAGGCCAATAGTTGAAATTAGTTTTCTGTTCTTCCCAGACAGTTATTCCATTAGAGTCCATCAGTTAAACACATTCCCCAGGCTGTTACCTTTATCTAGTAATTTACTTGTGCAAGATTGAGTCTGGACGCTTATAGTGATAGACAATTGGTGCAAATGGAAAGCATAAATATTACCTTTGATAAATATCTATGGTTAAAGTTTCTTTGTGATAGAGTGTTTTATCTTCAGGAATACTTTTATAAGAGGAGGTTTCATGAGGCTGCAGGTTTTGTAATGTATGTTGTATCCACCAGGTGTCACTCTGAATGGATCAGGGTTGTTTGCCAATGGACTTTTTGGCTTGGATCTAACCTGTTGAAATCCAAGTCCTTCATAGAGTGGTTCTGGGTTAAATATACAACAGTTTGCACACATTTGTTTTCACAATAATTTGTTCAATCCCTGGAATATAAATAGGTCAAAGTATTATTCCTCATAAATGAATAACACTAATTTTAAGTTGGCAGGTATATGTATATATAGGCATGGCAGAATATATATATATATGTATATGTATATGTATATGTATATGTATATATATATATTGTTTGCTCAAGATTTGTTATGAATTAGTGGAAAATTAAAGAAATATATGTCATAAATGGAATTTTCCTTCATAAAAAGTCTAGTGTACACAGTAGTTGTGTTGTGGGCAGAGGTGTGCACTAATGATCAATAATAATACCAGTATCTGGAAATTAACTCCATAAAGCTAAACTGGCTTGGAATTTATGATGGTCAAAGTGGATTTCTTACATTTTGAAATATTGTGAGATTGCTACATTTTCAGATAAGTTATTATATTTTCATCAATGCATATATGCTGGATATATATCTATCAAGGTTGTATTAATTAAGGTGATCAAAGTGATACTTGTAAGCCTAAGGCTTGGGCTACAGGTGTGAAGGGTCACAGAGAATATGCAAAGAACAAAACTTGTGTATGTATACCAGCTATTGTTTGCAAACCAAATAGACAATTTCCCCCCATCCATCCCCCCATCCATACATACATATATGTTATGTCTGACATTCACAAATGGCTGAAATATCAGTATGTATTTTAAAGTACATGTTCATTATGTTTTAACCTGACCCTTGGCCTGTCAACAGTTGACCATCCCCAGTGTGTGGTGTTTCATCGGTTTAACTTACATGAAGCATTTCCATTTTCTTATTTGATTATGAGGGTGAAGTGAGTTGGCCAGCCTGGGGACCTATGTTTCTACATGATCAAGGTCATTCTCTGCTCACCCTACGTGGCCTTGCTCTATTGTGTTTTGGAGCATATTGTTCTGAGGGTTAACGCTTTACAAAGCGGGCACACTCGTCATAACAATGCCCAGGCTATATATGTGGGTTATAGCGGTCACGGTTCACAGCCTTTGAAGCAGTGACCATGAGCCATCACCATGATTTATACTCTTAATTCATGTCTCAAATAACACATATAAATCTTAAGTAGCTTCTAGAAGATTGTTGGCCTTTCCTAGAGCCTTGTATGTGCTAATGACAATTTAAAAAGTAGAACTTTCTATAGGTTTTATAAGTTACATTTCTTGCGCAAGTCATGCTCCTGAACTTGTCAAATAGACATCAAGCCATAAGGCAAGAGAAGTTTGCAATTGTGCCAATAGGTGTCAGTGTGGACAGTCAGCCATGTTGGATTTTTGTTTGAGGCCAGCAGGTATATACTTTGGAGCATCTTGCAACCAAAACAAGACTCTGTGAGGATCATAACAGCTACATAGAATCATGGTAAGTAAATGAGAAAGTCTAGAGAAGACCCAGCAATAAGCCAAGCAGAGATGGGGACATTACATGGAGGATTGATGGTGTTTTAGCGCATGTTATGGTGGCAGGAAGGCTGCAACATGGCCTGTCAACTTGACAGTTGTGGGTTGCAGTGGGATCTATCCCGTTCACTGGGTAGTAGGCTTAACTCTGGCCTGTGAGTACCATCATAATTATGCTGACCTGTACATAATTGCCACATGCTTGACAGCTTTTTCAGCATCAAGCTAAACACCCAGGGTGTATGTTGGTGGGTGCCGAGAATTCTGCAGGGACGTGGGCAATTTGGAGGCAAATGTCACAGCCCTGTGAGGCAAGTTTGTGTTGGTGCACCCCAACAGCAGATGGCTTGTTTCCGAGGTGAAAGCTTGGGGGGTTGTTGCCGTGTCATGTTGTGAAATCTAGAGCATTCAACAAGCCTGATGCCACGGGAATAGGCAAAACCCTAGAGAAAATGGCAGGATCAAGTTTGTAAGAATTGGCAGGCGTGAACCATGGATGGAGGATGATGGGTTAGTTTGGTGGGGTTATGGGGTGAGAGCCTGACCTATGATCACATGATGATGAAGACCTAGTTATGTTTGGGGCTCGGCTGACCTTGGAACACAACTCAGCAGCAGAAACACCCCGCCCCACCTCAGATTGGGGTTATACTACGTGTGGCCTCAGCTCACTGCAACTGCAATAATCAAAGTTGGGCTGTGATAATAATGATATATTCACAGGCAACAGAAGTGAATTATCCCAAGTCATGAATTGGAAAACCCTCCTTTGCTAGTGTGTGCAAGCTTTTCAGAAAAATCTAATCTTACAGTGATATATATGACACATATAAGACATTTTATTTTGCATGTATAGCATTTCAGGGGATAGGGTTGACAGGGAAGTGACCAGTTTCACAGTGAATAATTATATAAGTGGACTTTAAAACATTAGACCATGTGTCACATTACACACCTGTGTTGCATCCTGATATATTATGATTTGTTTGATGGTTTTCCATGTATTAGGTCCAGTGGGTGGTGGGGGGGGGGACTCTTGTGGCCAGTGCAAAGAGCTTGCCAAGCTCGTTGTGCACACTATCAGATCAGCCTCACTTCCGGTACTGGCCTTGATACATTTGCTTCTCTTCTTGACTTGTGCTGGCAGCCCATTTGGCAGGTGTACAATGCACCTGTCTGTGCAGATCTGTATGCAGGGGTGGGGCAGGATTTGTAGTTCAGCTGTCCATCTGAACCAGAGTGCATGGAAGTGGGCAAGCTGCACCCTGCATGTAACCCTCTGTGCAGGATAGTGGACAGGGTGCATGATGCATCTGTCAGTGTGGCCCTCTGTGCAGGAAGGTGGACAGGGTCCATGATGCATCTGTCAGTATGGCCCTCCCTCTGTGCAGGAAGGTGGACAGGGTCCATGATGCATCTGTCAGTGTGGCCCTCTGTGCAGGAAGGTGGATAGGGTGCATGATGCATCTGTCAGTGTGGCCCTCTCTCTGTGCAGGAAGGTGGACAGGGTGCATGATGCATCTGTCAGTGTGGCCCTCTGTGCAGGAAGGTGGACTGGGTCCATGATGCATCTGTCAGTATGGCCCTCCCTCTGTGCAGGAAGGTGGACAGGGTGCATGATGCATCTGTCAGTGTGGCCCTCTGTGCAGGAAGGTGGACAGGGTCCATGATGCATCTGTCAGTATGGTCCTCTGCGCAGGAAAGTGGACAGGGTGCATGATGCATCTGTCGGTGTGGCCCTCTCTCTGTGCAGGAAGGTGGACAGGGTCCATGATGCATCTGTCAGTGTGACTGCTGTGGTAGGGTGGACAGGATTCTGTCAGTATGTCCCTCTATGGGCAGGATCACCCATAATGCATCTGGACTCTGCTTGAAGGTTGTTAGGGGATGGTTCAAGGAGTCATGATGGCAAAGCGATGATATTGTAAATGGTTACTACAATAAAGTGATCCTTACCAATAGACATTGACCAAAACAAAATACATATTACAGCAGATTATTATGTTCAAACAGCAGATATTTATTGTGAACAACTCGGTGCTGTGTTGTGATTAGAGTTCCCCACTATTCAATATTGGCATCACAATTAGTTATGCATGTTGCCCAATTTAAGAAGGAAATGAAAAGAGAACGTTGATCCCATCTCAAAGATCTTACCTGTAGAGCTCTTGATAATAAACAGGTCCACAAGCCTAGAGTATTACTGGAGGAAGATTAGGGGGATTGAAGACAAAATTATATGTATATATTATGCCACACCAGTGAAATGTCTGAGTCACACCAAACTTGTTACCAGTGCTCAGGGATTTTGACCCTGGATTTGAGTCAGACATCAACAAATGTGCAAAAAAGCAGCAGAGATGTAACATATTTTGGGGGTGATTTAGGATAAATGTAATAATACAGTGGTTTACTCTTATTCACTTGTTGAAATGGCGTTAAAAGAGGAAGGTAGACGACCAAAAGACCTGAAGACTGGCAACATGTCAAGGTGCTTGCCTTTTGCTTGTCCACACCGACCAGGTGAGATCACTTGATATTTATTTCTTGTCTTGTGAATCACTGACATGCAAACTTAGTCTCATTTATTTATGTTTACATCTGGGATGTTCGCTGGTGGTTTATCAGTTAGAATTTAAGATACTGGTGAAAAGTATATTCAATTTGTTCATACTTCGGTGTCATCCAGATCAAATTGTTCAGTAATCAGTACCTGATTTAATATCATGTTTAAAACAATTTGTTTCAAACAGTTATTGATAAATTGAGTCATACATGTTTATAGTCAGGTATAAATATTGACACACTGTATTGATGACCATATTTACTCCCAGCTAATATAAATATGACTATAAGGCCTATTGCTCAAAGGTGTGGCCCAGTGCATGGCACCCTTCCTGGACAAGTCTTCACCCTTTCTGGACAAGTCTTCACCCTTCCTGGACATGCCTTCACCCTTTCTGGATAAGCCTTCACCCTTCCTGGACATGCCTTCACCCTTTCTGGATAAGCCTTCACCCTTCCTGGACAAGTCTTCACCCTTTCTGGACATGCCTTCACCCTTTCTGGACATGCCTTCACCCTTCCTGGACATGCCTTCACCCTTTCTGGATAAGCCTTCACCCTTCCTGGACATGCCTTCACCCTTTCTGGATAAGCCTTCACCCTTCCTGGACAAGTCTTCACCCTTCCTGGACAAGTCTTCACCCTTTCTGGACATGCCTTCACCCTTTCTGGACAGTGGACATGCCTTCACAACTTTTTATGGAGACTGTTAACAATTCAGGTTCTTTGCTATTAACCTTGAGGACAACATTTTGGGCTTTTGATGGTTACTTTATATTGTATATAACTTTGAAGTAACATTTCTTATATTTCTTTTATTCTGGTTTACTTTTACCTGCAGTTTCTTTTTAAAATTATCAACAAATTTGGCCACACTGAAGTGTTGTATAGATAAATACTGGTAATGATAATCTGCTACCATGTTTCTATAAAATACTTGCATCACAATGACTGCAATGAGAGTTGATGAAGTTTGGGGCAGGCATTGTCCTCAAGAACTAAGCTTCAATGGAAACCAAGCTGTAACACTGAAAAGTCAGTGAGGCTTGCAGTGTAATTTAGAGAGTGTCATGGCCAATCCCAGGAATCCTATCAAGTGTCAAAATCAAACTGATCAATATAAAATCAATGCTTGCCATTCCAAACCTCTGTCCCCACTACCCTCATGTGTCAACAAGCATAATCACCTGCCTCTAGGATTACCACATACTCCCAGGACAGCTTGCACTGTCGCCACGGTAACCACTCCAAGGATATTTGATATATGTGGATATCATATTCTACACTGTTCAAAGTAGCTCTTGAATCCCACAGGAGATGTATAATTACAAACTGTATGTTATGTAATATATTTGATGTGAAATGTAAGATAATCGCTTGCAAGCATATTTAATATTGATTATTAGAATATACAGATAATGAGATTTTATGGGTTCAAATCTCTCTGTTTCAGCCAAAACTATTCACCAAAATGAAAATTTGTATCATTTGTGTGTTGTGTCAAAAGTTAGGAAAACTTGCTTAAACTTCAACTAAAATAGTCAAAGTTATGCAGGACATCTGCTGTGGCTTATAGTTATCCACTACGACCTATAAGCAGGACAAACATCAACATTTTGGATATTCCTTTGCAGCTGTAAATATTGGTCTAAAGAATTAACTTCTAGTCTCAAAACAAACCATTGACGATCCTTGTACAAGGAGCCTTTGGACTTGCTCAGTAAATACAGAAAACATTCTGCTATATGTTCATGATAAGAGTAGAGCTTTTTATTTATAGCCTTTATATTACATTAACAAGAGGTCACTTGATACCCACTATATTTACCTGATGGGATGTTTATATTTATAGGTGCTTTATTAACTTTAAAAAATGCTTTACAGTAATTAGCCAGACTATTTCTTTTAGAGATGGGAAGATAGAAGCCTGAGAGAATGGGGACAGGGAGAATACAATAGCATGGATATCTGGATTCTATTTATATTTGGTGTATTTATAAGCTTAATCAGGAATATCATATTTTTAGCAATTTTGCAGGGATTATGATGCTGGTGTATTTTTATTAACATAAATGATTAAAATGAGAGGTGACTCAGCCTGAGTCAGCATCTCCCCCAGATACTGGCCAGATAGGCAGTCAATGTATGTCATCATGAGGAGGTGTGTAATACTGGTGGGTGCTTCCCAACCATCAAACTGGTCTCCATAGGTGGGGAAGGTGGTAGTAGGCTGGTGCTGAGGGTATGATAGAGGGAAGGTGGCAGTAGGCTGGTGCTGAGGGTATGATAGAGGGAAGGTGGCAGTAGGCTGCTGCTGAGGGTATGATAGAGGGAAGGTGGCAGTAGGCTGCTGCTGAGGGTATGATAGAGGGTAGGTGACAGTAGGCTGGTGCTGAGGGTATGATAGAGGGAAGGTGGCAGTAGGCTGCTGCTGAGGGTATGACAAAGGGAAGGTGGTAGTAGGCTGCTGCTGAGGGTATGATAAAGGGAAGGTGGCAGTAGGCTACTGCTGAGGGTATGATAAAGGGAAGGTGGCAGTAGGCTGCTGCTGAGGGTATGACAAAGGGAAGGTGGTAGTAGGCTGCTGCTGAGGGTATGATAAAGGGAAGGTGGTACCTAGTAGGCTACTGCTGAGGGTATGATAGAGGGAAGGTGGCAGTAGGCTGGTGCTGAGGGTATGATAGAGGGAAGGTGGCAGTAGGCTGCTGCTGAGGGTATGACAAAGGGAAGGTGGCAGTAGGCTGGTGCTGAGGGTATGATAGAGGGAAGGTGGCAGTAGGCTGCTGCTGAGGGTATGATAGAGGGAAGGTGGCAGTAGGCTGGTGCTGAGGGTATGATAAAGGGAAGGTGGCAGTAGGCTGGTGCTGAGGGTATGATAGAGGGAAGGTGACAGTAGGCTGGTGCTGAGGGTATGATAGAGGGAAGGTGGCAGTAGGCTGGTGCTGAGGGTATGATAGAGGGAAGGTGACAGTAGGCTGGTGCTGAGGGTATGACAAAGGGAAGGTGGCAGTAGGCTGCTGATGAGGGTATGATAAAGGGAAGGTGGCAGTAGGCTGGTGCTGAGGGTATGATAAAGGGAAGGTGGCAGTAGGCTGGTGCTGAGGGTATGATAGAGGGAAGGTGACAGTAGGCTGGTGCTGAGGGTATGATAGAGGGAAGGTGGCAGTAGGCTGGTGCTGAGGGTATGATAGAGGGAAGGTGACAGTAGGCTGGTGCTGAGGGTATGACAAAGGGAAGGTGGCAGTAGGCTGCTGCTGAGGGTATGATAAAGGGAAGGTAGCAGTAGGCTGCTGATGAGGGTATGACAAAGGGAAGGTGGCAGTAGGCTGCTGCTTAGGGTATGGTAAAGGGAAGGTGGCAGTAGGCTGCTGCTGAGGGTATGATAGAGGGAAGGTGGCAGTAGGCTGCTGCTGAGGGTATGATAGAGGGAAGGCGGCAGTAGGCTGGTGCTGAGGGTATGACAAAGGGAAGGTGGTAGTAGGCTGGTGCTGAGGGTATGACAAAGGGAAGGTGGTAGTAGGCTGGTGCTGAGGGTATGATAAATGGAAGGTGGCAGTAGGCTGCTGCTGAGGGTATGATAAAGGGAAGGTGGCAGTAGGCTGCTGTTGAGGGTATGATAGAGGGAAGGCGGCAGTAGGCTGGTGCTGAGGGTATGGTAAAGGGAAGGTGGCAGTAGGCTGCTGCTGAGGGTATGATAGAGGGAAGGCGGCAGTAGGCTGGTGCTGAGGGTATGACAAAGGGAAGGTGGTAGTAGGCTGGTGCTGAGGGTATGACAAAGGGAAGGTGGTAGTAGGCTGCTGCTGAGGGTATGATAAATGGAAGGTGGCAGTAGGCTGCTGCTGAGGGTATGATAAAGGGAAGGTGGCAGTAGGCTGCTGCTGAGGGTATGATAAAGGGAAGGTGGCAGTAGGCTGCTGTTGAGGGTATGATAGAGGGAAGGCGGCAGTAGGCTGGTGCTGAGGGTATGATAAAGGGAAGGTGGCAGTAGGCTGCTGCTGAGGGTATGATAGAGGGAAGGCGGCAGTAGGCTGGTGCTGAGGGTATGATAGAGGGGAGATGGCAGTAGGCTGCTGCTGAGGGTATGACAAAGGGAAGGTGGCAGTAGGCTGGTGCTGAGGGTATGGTAAAGGGAAGGTGGCAGTAGGCTGGTGCTGAGGGTATGATAGAGGGTAGGTGACAGTAGGCTGCTGCTGAGGGTATGATAGAGGGTAGGTGACAGTAGGCTGCTGCTGAGGGTATGATAGAGGGAAGGTGGCAGTAGGCTGGTGCTGAGGGTATGATAGAGGGTAGGTGACAGTAGGCTACTGGTGAGGGTATGATAGACGGTAGGTGGCAGTAGGCTGCTGCTGAGGGTATGATAGAGGGAAGGTGGCAGTAGGCTACTGCTGAGGGTATGATAGAGGGAAGGTGGCAGTAGGCTACTGCTGAGGGTATGATAGAGGGAAGGTGGCAGTAGGCTGGTACTGAGGGTATGATAGAGGGAAGGTGGCAGTAGGCTGGTGCTGAGGGTATGATAAAGGGAAGGTGGCAGTAGGCTACTGCTGAGGGTATGATAAAGGGAAGGTGGCAGTAGGCTGCTGCTGAGGGTTTGATAGAGGGAAGGTGGTAGTAGGCTGGTGCTGAGGGTATGACAAAGGGAAGGTGGTAGTAGGCTGGTGCTGAGGGTATGATAAATGGAAGGTGGCAGTAGGCTGCTGCTGAGGGTATGATAAAGGGAAGGTGGCAGTAGGCTGCTGTTGAGGGTATGATAGAGGGAAGGCGGCAGTAGGCTGGTGCTGAGGGTATGGTAAAGGGAAGGTGGCAGTAGGCTGCTGCTGAGGGTATGATAGAGGGAA
This sequence comes from Amphiduros pacificus, assembly GCA_949316495.1. Taxonomy (NCBI): domain Eukaryota; kingdom Metazoa; phylum Annelida; class Polychaeta; order Phyllodocida; family Hesionidae; genus Amphiduros; species Amphiduros pacificus. The sequence continues at coordinate 8,563,398 of OX439002.1, read as the reverse complement.
GGCGGCAGTAGGCTGGTGCTGAGGGTATGACAAAGGGAAGGTGGTAGTAGGCTGGTGCTGAGGGTATGACAAAGGGAAGGTGGTAGTAGGCTGCTGCTGAGGGTATGATAAATGGAAGGTGGCAGTAGGCTGCTGCTGAGGGTATGATAAAGGGAAGGTGGCAGTAGGCTGCTGCTGAGGGTATGATAAAGGGAAGGTGGCAGTAGGCTGCTGTTGAGGGTATGATAGAGGGAAGGCGGCAGTAGGCTGGTGCTGAGGGTATGATAAAGGGAAGGTGGCAGTAGGCTGCTGCTGAGGGTATGATAGAGGGAAGGCGGCAGTAGGCTGGTGCTGAGGGTATGATAGAGGGGAGATGGCAGTAGGCTGCTGCTGAGGGTATGACAAAGGGAAGGTGGCAGTAGGCTGGTGCTGAGGGTATGGTAAAGGGAAGGTGGCAGTAGGCTGGTGCTGAGGGTATGATAGAGGGTAGGTGACAGTAGGCTGCTGCTGAGGGTATGATAGAGGGTAGGTGACAGTAGGCTGCTGCTGAGGGTATGATAGAGGGAAGGTGGCAGTAGGCTGGTGCTGAGGGTATGATAGAGGGTAGGTGACAGTAGGCTACTGGTGAGGGTATGATAGACGGTAGGTGGCAGTAGGCTGCTGCTGAGGGTATGATAGAGGGAAGGTGGCAGTAGGCTACTGCTGAGGGTATGATAGAGGGAAGGTGGCAGTAGGCTACTGCTGAGGGTATGATAGAGGGAAGGTGGCAGTAGGCTGGTACTGAGGGTATGATAGAGGGAAGGTGGCAGTAGGCTGGTGCTGAGGGTATGATAAAGGGAAGGTGGCAGTAGGCTACTGCTGAGGGTATGATAAAGGGAAGGTGGCAGTAGGCTGCTGCTGAGGGTTTGATAGAGGGAAGGTGGCAGTAGGCTGGTGCTGAGGGTATGATAGAGGGAAGGTGGCAGTAGGCTGGTGCTGAGGGTTTGATAGAGAGAAGGTGGCAGTAGGCTGGTACTGAGGGTATGATAGAGGGAAGGTGGCAGTAGGCTGGTGCTGAGGGTATGATAGAGGGAAGGTGGCAGTAGGCTACTGCTGAGGGTATGATAAAGGGAAGGTGGCAGTAGGCTGGTGCTGAGGGTATGATAAAGGGAAGGTGGCAGTAGGCTGGTGCTGAGGGTATGATAGAGGGAAGGTGGCAGTAGGCTACTGCTGAGGGTATGATAAAGGGAAGGTGGCAGTAGGCTGGTGCTGAGGGTATGATAAAGGGAAGGTGGTAGTAGGCTGCTGCTGAGGGTATGATAAAGGGAAGGTGGCAGTAGGCTGGTGCTGAGGGTATGATAGAGGGAAGGTGGCAGTAGGCTGGTGCTGAGGGTATGATAAAGGGAAGGTGGCAGTAGGCTACTGCTGAGGGTATGATAAAGGGAAGGTGGCAGTAGGCTGGTGCTGAGGGTATGATAGAGGGAAGGTGGCAGTAGGCTGGTGCTGAGGGTATGATAAAGGGAAGGTGGCAGTAGGCTACTGCTGAGGGTATGATAAAGGGAAGGTGGCAGTAGGCTGCTGCTGAGGGTTTGATAGAGGGAAGGTGGCAGTAGGCTGGTGCTGAGGGTATGATAGAGGGAAGGTGGCAGTAGGCTGCTGCTGAGGGTATGATAAAGGGAAGGTGGCAGTAGGCTGCTGCTGAGGGTTTGATAAAGGGAAGGTGGTAGTAGGCTGGTACTGAGGGTATGATAGAGGGAAGGTGGCAGTAGGCTGGTACTGAGGGTATGATAGAGGGAAGGTGGCAGTAGGCTGGTGCTGAGGGTATGATAAAGGGTAGGTGACAGTAGGCTACTGCTGAGGGTATGATAAAGGGAAGGTGGCAGTAGGCTGGTGCTGAGGGTATGATAGAGGGAAGGTGGCAGTAGGCTGGTGCTGAGGGTATGATAAAGGGAAGGTGGCAGTAGGCTGCTGCTGAGGGTTTGATAGAGGGAAGGTGGCAGTAGGCTGCTGCTGAGGGTATGACAAAGTTAAGTTGGTATAACATATTAGAGGGTATGGATGAATGAATGGTGGCATTAAAGGTATGGTGAAGGCATGATAAAGAGAAAGTGCTATTATGCTGATGTTTGCATGTGAAATAGAGGCAACAGCAGGTTAATTTTGTGAATGTAATCATATTTTTTAAAATCTTAAACTAATCTTATTTTCCAATAAATATTATAAACAGATTTTAATGGCAATATATTCAGCCAATATGGATTAGCACCAGTGATGATGTAAGTGTGTGGAGTGTAGGTTAGTGGAGATAAGGTACCCGTCATATCCAGATAGGTTACCTGTCATATCTTGATATGTACTTGCCATATCTAGATGGCGCTGCTCTCATCAGCACCCACTGATCAGCTGGCCCAGTTACCAACATATTGGCCCCATCATGATGTTTGTGTTTATATTAGAGTTATGAAAGTTTATATATTAGATAACCAGTATCTATATGAGTTGATTGCGTGAAATGAGATAGTGACTGTAGACACAAATCAAATTGGACCCAGACAGATAAACATGGATATTCACATTGGCTAGACAATTGCACCATCAAGTGGACTAAACAAGTTGAAACCCACAGTTTGCAGTATATATATTATTCATGGAGAGAAAGAGAAGAGGGAAATTAGTATTGTCAGTGGGTGGTGCCCTGGTTATCCCCTTTTAGAATATCTGGCCAGTGAAAATCCAACTGGCCAAATGATTCTGTTTACATTGGCATCAAATATGAATTGAATTGTGGTTTGTGCAGTATATATATATATATATATATATATATATATATATATATATATATATATATATATATATATATATATATATATATATATATATATATATATATATATATATATATATATATATATATATATATATATATATATATATATATATATATATATATATATATATATATATATATATATATATATATATATATATATATATATATATATATATATATATATATATATATATATATATATATATATATATATATATATATATATATATATATATATATATATATATATATATATATATATATATATATATATATATATATATATATATATATATATATATATATATATATATATATATATATAAACATTAATTTTTTTGAGGTCATATATATATATATATATAAACATATATTTGTGCTCAAAATGACATGAAGACAGGTATCATCCTGCTAAATATGGAAGCTTGTCAACAAGAGTTATTGATTCACAGTGGGCTGGCCATAGTTCTGGTTTGGCACCTGGCAAGGTTTGGCCAGGTGATCATCACACTTGCGGTAACACAACTCCTCTTCTCATAGAATACTAATAAAGAAGCTAGCCATGGACTCATCTGAGACTTGTGGACTATGATCTTGTGATGTCAGCAAGCACGTGGGCCGAGAGATGAGCTCATCACCGGGGGTGAAATATCAGAACAAACCTCGACCTTTGTGCATTGTCTTTAAATTCTATAGGAATGTTTTGTGCAGAATAATAAATTTTATGCCAGTGTAAACAGAATTAAAGATATAAGTGGAAAGAAAAAAGTATACATTAAACACAAGTATGAAGGAAAGTTTGGTGCCTCATCTTTGTGTGTGTGTGTGTATGTACCTGTGTTGTCTGAGGGACACAGTTTATCAGTGTGTTGTCTGGGCCAACAGGTAACACTATGGAAATGAGGGGCCCATTTCTAGCAGGATGTAAACATGGACACCCAGACCTGTGTAAGGCACAAGCCCTGATGGCTTCAAGTGTACACACTCACACACACATTTATGTATATATTTGTATATCTATACATATATGTTTATATGCAACGGATAAACAATCATTTTCTGTAAAAACTAGGAGAACCAAGAATACACATTCTCATTTGTTGATTTTAAAAGGATTCTATGGTTAAGATGGAGTAGAGATGCATTTGAAGAGATTGTAAAGTTATCAGCGAATGATTGTGAGGTTTTGTCTCATTAAAGGATGATATAGCAGTTTTGGTGATTTGGCACAGCATCAGTGAATTGTGTACACACAATTGGCAGGGGAACAGAGACTTCCAGATCATTCAGGAATTACCAATTACAACACAATGAGTTGTGATCTCGCAGATGACTTGTCAAAGGCTTTTTTTAGTCAATGAATGGTTCTAAGAGGAAGATGCTTTGTGAAGGAAGATTTGATTGACAGGACATGAACTGAGTTCTTTGTGACCCATTTTAAGGACATACAAAACTCTCTTTATTTTTTTATTATATAAATAACTGTTTTTCAAATTGATTTAGAATTCTTTTTGTGATCATTCAAAACGTCTGATATGGGTTTATGATTACTGAATAATTTTAAACAGGAATTTCTACACATTGTGTTGAAAAGTACTGACCTATTATTTGATGGATTAAGGATTGATTTTTATCAAATTTGAGTATCATTGAAGTTGGACAAGACAACGAGGTCAAACCAGATAATCTCCAGGCATTATACCCAACACATTTTAGTTGATGTCTTGCAACTATACTACACTTTGCCCTTTATCAGTTTGAAAGATTATTTAACATAGATCCACTTTCTCAACCTTCTGAAGGAAAAAAAGGTTATTCATGATAACTTTATATATTCCAAAGTACATTTAGGAGTATACTCTTTTTGCCTCGTGCTCAGTCATATTTTTATACCTGAATCAACACTTTTATTTTGCGTTATTGTGTTAAACCAAAGCAGTTGAATTATGGATAACAGCACTGAATATATGGCACAAACATTTATGTGAACCAAAGAAAATACATCTAAAGGACATGATGGAGATCTTACAGAAAGAACAAAAGAAATTGGCTCTCAGTATCGACCTGTCCTTGGTTTTGGATTTTGCTGTTAAAAAAGGTGGGGAAGTTTTCAAACTTTGTTAGTTATGTTAAAAATCATGTTTGTTTTTGCAATATAATTTATTATTCCAATTGCTTTGAAACTTTACAGAGACATTCTCTACATCAATATCTTATTCGAGTTTATTGCTGACATTTCCTTGCCTTTTGACCTCACAAATAAGGTCAAGGTCAAATTGGTTTGATAGCAATTTATTGTTGGTATGTTTACTCTGACTTTCCCTTGATCTGCCTTTGAATCATGAGTGACTAAGCACGTTTATCACATGATCAGCTGGTGTTGACTATTTGGCAGCTCGCCAGTTTTTTGTCCGTTACCGTTTCAAAGCTAGACAACCTACTGACCTATTTTTGTGTCATCAGTGCTTATAATAGCCTCAGAGTTCACAATTAGATCAAATGTTAAACTCAGGCCACAGGCCGTGACACAATTGGTTTGAGTGCCAGCTTATTAGTACCAGTTCCTCTGTTGTGATCCAAAGGTTGTGGGTTCAACCCCCAGCCATGCTGAGGTTGAACTCACAATACAATTTCCCATATGAGCTGAGACCTGTGCCTAAAGGGTTAACCTTGTAAATCTGTGACCGGATGGGTTGTCATGTCAAGGACCATGACAATTCAGTGAAGCAGCACTATATCTGCTACAAGTAGGTCTCATCACAAAATGACTGAAATAATGTTGAAAGGGATGTAAAACCCCAAACAAACAAATGATCATGTGTTAAAGTTACGAAAGGTGTGTTGTGTACTTGCATTATTTAAGCATGTGAATAGATATAAAACATCATCGTTATATAAATATTTAGTTAACATTTATTGTCCTTTCTTCCAGGATTGTCATCGGTTAAACTGCATCAAATAAGAAAGTTGCCATTTCGGGGGACCCAAAGCCTGTGTGGTGTTTAAGTTTCACTTTGCCCTGATTCAAATTGTTAAACATTGCCCATGTGAAACGGTTTGTTACCTATGTTTTTAACATGAACTTAGGATATTAAAATATGGATGCCCTGACTTACACAGATGGGTCAAAAATACCTCAGGACATTTGGCCAAGTGGTAAAGGTCAAGCCCAATTTGGGACAATATTCTGAAGCAGACATTTGTGAGGATCACTGTTAAATGCTCAAAACACAGATGTGGACATTTTTCTTCACAATTATTTACTTAAGCCTACTTTTTCACAGGACAGATATTCATTTTAAAGACAGATAACAACCTAATTTTTTAACTTAAAAAGGGACCTGATGATTTGTCCAGGCATCATACCAAACATTGAGGTTGATGTATGTCATTGTCAAGTGAGTGTCCGTGTGTGACTGATTTTATTAATTGAGAGCATGGCAGACTGACATATCATGATATAATTCACCTGTGCGGGTGTGGTGGCCAGGGAGACATCAGATCACATCAGTGTGTTTACACCTGCTGGCTTGTCTCATAAACTGGACACAGCATTAGCTTGTCTTGCTGTGTTCATTGATAATTATCATGTTTGGAGACCAGCCCCACTAGCACAGTTGGTAGAGCATTGGATCTGTGCTTATGTTGGTTGTATAAGTGGGGGATGGGAGGTCGTGGGTTCAACTCCCACTATATATCTGTATTACTTTCTCACTGGTTAAAAGGCTCGAAAGTCAACCTGATGTGGCCGTAGTTGTTGAAAGGGTTGTAAAAATACCATTTCACATTTTTTAGATATATAATGTTTGGATGGTGTAGATTAGAATGATGAGATCCTAAACAAGAAATATTTCTTGAAAAATGAAACAATTATGTGCACTTAAAAACTGGGATAGACAGGAGAGTGAAGCCTGTGAAGAATATATCAGTAGTCGGGCTTGTGTCACCACAGAAGATGCAAGACAATATTCAGTAATGTATCAGCCCCATCCCACGTCCATCCCTGACCCATCCCTGACCCATCCCTGACCCATCCCACGTCCATCCCTAGCGCATCCCTGGCCCACACAAGGCTCACCCCAGACACATCCCAGGCACATCCCACGTCCATCCCAGGCCCATCCCACGTCCATCCCTGGCTCATACCAGGCACATCCCACGTCCATCCCTGGCTCATACCAGGCACATCCCACGTCCATCCCTAGCGCATCCCTGGCCCACACAAGGCTCACCCCAGACACATCCCAGGCACATCCCACGTCCATCCCAGGCCCATCCCACGTCCATCCCTGGCTCATACCAGGCACATCCCACGTCCATCCCTGGCTCATACCAGGCACATCCCACGTCCATCCCTAGCGCATCCCTGGCCCACACAAGGCTCACCCCAGACACATCCCTGGCCCATCCCAGGCCCATCCCACGTCCATCCCACGTCCATCCCACATCCATCCCTGGCCCATACCAGGCCCATCCCACGTCCATCCCAGGCCCATCTCACGTCCATCCCAGGCACATCCCATGTCCATCCCAGGCCCATCCTACGTCCACCCCTAGCGCATCCCTGGCCCATCCCAGGCCCATCCGAGTCACATCCCAGGCCCATCCCTAGCGCATCCCTGCCCATCCCAGGCCCACACAAGGCCCATCCCGGAGTCATCCTATCCTTGTTCTTGTCCTGATGTTTAGCACATGCCAGTGCGCAGGATGCAGGATGATGTACAGCGTGTCCATATTACAGGTCCTTCCCAGTGCACTGTGTATATAACTTGTATCTTCTATCATAATTCACATCTAGGACAATTTAGTACACTGCCAGAAAGTACACAACAAATATATTAAGTAATGGGGTTTCTCTGTTCATTTGAGAGTTTGATTAATATGACAGAACTAATGATGGAGATGGGCTGAGAGTAAAGTGACGTGGGAGGCTGGGAGTGTTTTTGATTCATAATCATGTATATTTCAATGTCCAATAATGATCGTTCACACAGATGTGGCCGAGTTGTTGAATACAGATATTGTGGTTTGATTTGCTTGTACTAACCATCTTTTTAACACTGTTTAGGCTACATCAGATCAGATAGAAGCCTTTCACCGGGACTCAATGCCCTACTCTGTTCAAGTAGTGATAACATGTCATAGCAGCTAACTGTGACTACAGGACTTGGCACTACCTTCTTTGTTCACATTTCATAATCACCATCAATCCCAGCTCCGTTACACACAACCCTCATCCATCATAGATAAGCTGGGATACTTTTCTTTGTATATTATGACTGTATTGACAGTGCAGGATGAAGGATGTTGATGAAAAAAATTGCTGGTAAAAATATAGATTTCAATATTTACCCAACATTACAGTCTTATCATGCAAAAGAGTGATCAATTAAGGATCAGATAAGGCTTTAGCAAGTAATTTAGTCATTCTGTATATATTGTTGAAGTTTATCTTAGAGTCTAAAATAATGCAGGCAGAAAAACATATAAATTCTTGAACAGGATGTTCCTATTTACATAAGTTATACAGTGCTGCCAGGGGTTGATAAGATTTGTCTCTCACACTGAAGGTCCAGGTTCAAATCCCAGTAAAGACAAGTATATTTTTATGATGATTCCATCCAGAAAAAGATGAAATCTTCATATCAGGGTTTAATTTGAGGGATTTCGGAGCTCAAACACATTAGCATAGTAACTATAACATTGAGGCAACAAAATTGTTAATTTCAAGATTTAATGATTAATTTTAAACTTTGAGTAAGTTGGCCATGAGGCCAACCTCGAGTATGTATAATTATATTACCTACAATATCACATATCTTATGGACCGATATTTACTCTATCCAATGAGATTAATTCTTATTGTTATATCCAAGTTGTTACTTGTTACAAAATGAAGTATCATTTATTTCCATATACTTATTTTTTTTCTTTTAATGAATTACGGTTCTTTTATAATGACTTCCATCTTGTTGCCTGGTGTGAAGCGAGGAAGATAGTTTTTATTTTTCACCAAATTTGTCAGGAGGGGGCTTGATTAGGCATCACTGGTTTATAAATAAGTGATGACAGGTTCGTCTTGATGTATGCTACTCAGCTGCAAACATGGCAGCCTGGAAATGAATTATTGGAGATTTTGCCTTTGAAGTGACGTCAACTGAGGAATATTTTGTTTTGTTGCAGATTCGCAGTCGCTGACATCGGACTCGGAGGAAGACGCACTGAGACCGCCCATCACCCAGTCCAGCCACATCTCAGGTACACAAAATTAAACAATTAGTTCTCAGCATTTTTTTGTTGCTTTGCCATTTGGTTTGAAATATATTAAGTTTTTTCTTCTGTTGTAGTCTGAGTGTCATTAAAATCCCCAATATTTCCCAAGAAAACTTTGACATATATATGATCTTTATATTGTAAATTGAGATTTGATAATGGCTTTGTAATCTTGTATCAATTTTGCCATTGTCTTTGCAAGTGTTTATATGGATGATCAGAGAACATTTAAATTGACTCATATCAATGAACATTATAATGTCTGTTTTCAACCTAATAACGTAGTCATAAGCACTTTAGGTTGAAAGAATATGCTCATTGGGTCATAGACCAATAACCAGTGTATATTTTATTTGCTAATTTTAATGTTGAAGTGGTCAGGCAAACTTAAATGTCAAAGTTGATCATCCTGAGTTACTCCTATTTTATTGGTGAGAGAATTTGACCAAATTGCAAATAAATGCATTATAACAGTTTTGCATAAATATTGTATGAAAACAAAACCAGACAGAAAATGGTTAGATTTTTTTAAGCCTGTCCAAATGTCCTGTCCAAATTGAGAAATTATATTTTGTTCATTTCACACAGGAAAAAAGTACATGGGTTTGGTCTGGTGAGAATTTCCTATATTCTCAAGGTAAACATGTGGTGTGAAATGCCAAGAAGGTCAGCCATTTAGGTTTTAGCACAATAAATGTTTATTGTTGTGACAAATGGGAACCCCAAAATGATATTAGTTTGGCACAGCCTCATGGAGTGGGCCATGAATATTTCACGAGAGAGAGCGAGCGAGCGAGATGGTAGTGTCCAGCAAGAAGTGGCAGCTGATCTCTGGGGGAGGTTTGCTTCTCGCAGGATTGGCCCAGATCCAGAGATCTATATGATCAAAGCACAGTTGTCCAGGTGTAATACCTGCAACACAAAGTGTAAAAACTGACCTCGGGTTTGATCGCGGCGGTGGTCTCCACGTCTCCAGCTCACAGCCCACGACTTGAGCGCACCATGTGTATTGTTTTGGCCGCCATTTAAATCTTCTGGTACAGGTAAATATTACGGAACTTGAGGACAAGGAGTTGGTAGTATTGGCGGGGATTTCCCTTGCACATGCTCTAGGGGCCAAGTATTTGTATTGAACTCGTCTGGTATTGTTAAGAAGTACATCTGAATTACAGAAATACAATTGAAGTGCATTTCATTATATGGATGTTGTTTTTTCCAAGATGTCTAATTATCTTATCAGCTTTCTCTTTTTGGTCAGGATTGGGGTTATAAAATATTATGTTGGCATTACTCTTTTATAAACCAATGAAAACAGTTTTCGAAAGTCATGCATAAGATTCTTCATCATCTTGAGCATGATCTTGTTATGATAAAAGCAAGAGTAAATTTGTGAAAATTTGGATGTGTTACAATGGTAGTGTTGATGTTTAGTTGGAGTTGTTGGGTGGTGGGTGAGGGTTTGTGTTTAGCTCTGTGTGTTGGTACCTGGCCAAGTGTCTCTGCTACCGTGTCCACTGACATGGGACCGCAGCCAGAGTGATCATATGCACACTAGACAGTTAGAGAAGAGGTACTGGCAAAACTCAACAGCACATCATATATACACTGCATTGCCCATTTATATAATTATAGAAAGGTGTTATACAAGTTTTATCCTGGCAACAATAGTCCTTATTTTAGAAAGGTAATATTATCTAGATTGCTTGACTTGCAGATCGCTATTTACACTTTTTGATATCAGCATATCAAGAAGTAAATAAGTTATTAGTAGCAGTATATTCCTATATTTTTTTATATGTTTTAGAAATGTTTTAGAAAAACGACTTACCAGTATTTTATAAAAAAAACCAGAAAGTGGTATAATAAAAGACCAGAAAGTTTTGTTAAATTGCCTAATACCTGCCTAAGATATCATATAATTATTTGTAAATTATCTTGTTCATGCAGGTTGTTTTAAGAAGTATTTATTGGAAATTGTCAATGTGAATGACCAATTTCTAATATTTGCCCAAGATTTGTATATACCTTTACTCTAAAATTGGCAATGCACTCTAAATAAATGATAGATTTATTCTAAAGCCTTCAGATAAAAATTGCTCACTTATATATCTCTGGGTTGGGTTATTTGCAATCAATATGTGATATTTGGCATTTACCCTGACAACATAATGATTTGACACTCACTTGTCTGTAATCAAAACTATTAGCTAATGAACTATTATAGTGCAATGGAGCAGGCTGGCTGGGATCCCAGGGTCAGTGTTAATCATCCAGCTTAGTGGGGTCAACTATAGCAGCAGGCAAATGTCATCTACAAATATATACTCACAGATTCTACCTCTGACCACCTCTACTAAATCTACAATAATAATAAATAATAATAATAAAATATATAGCGCCAAATCAGACAAGGTCTGCTGACATGTGGATATAGGTGTGATATCATCCAATATTTTCAGGGCAATGTAAGTTGAGGGTAAGAGATGATTTAAAATTAAACAAGATTGTGAATATATAAATATTTTTTACTGTTTTTGTTTTATATTTTTTTTAAAGAAAATTACAGTTTCAAAATGCCTTGCTGGTGGCAAAATAGAATAAGGTCCACTGGTTGTTTAATGTAAGTGGTCATTTTTGGTCTATTTCCAAATGGGACCAAATGAGATTATATGTTAGCCAGGTGCCAATTACACCAGATAATTAACTACTTAATGAAGCACTCAATGTCCTGGGACAATGGGGAGTCTTCTGAAACCACTTCACTTCTGACTGACCATTGAGGGCATATTCCTTGGGGGCACCTGCATGTAGCACGATCTGCTCTCCAACATTTGATATTCCACAAGAGCATTTATAAGCAGCACAGTTTGAATAGGCAGTCTGAAAGTAGTCTGTCAACAACAACATGGAGGTTTATAATTACAAGGCTGTGTAACCCTGGAGAAAAACTGGGATTTCTACCTAGAAAACAGTGAGTATTGTTCTCCATGTAATCTTCACATTGAGATTTATATGACAGTGTTTGGGGCAGGTTGATTGTTGTGCTTGCTGACATAGTTGCAGTCAGGATTCACCCAGGAAGCATCTGTGTGAATGCAACTAATCATCAGATTATAAACAAGTCAGCAGAGCATCAGTACTGTCCTAACTATATGCTGCAGTCATCTAGATAATCAGAGATAGATTGGAGAGATTCAATTCTAGTTGTTCACTGTGTTGGGTGAACTTTGAGTTTGTTGATGTTAGTGGTTTAAAATGAATGACAAACAGAGAACAGATGGCAGGAGCTGCCTGGATCCCTGGCCTCAAAATCACCTAGCAGCAACACAAGTGTCTATTGTTACATCACAGTGGCCTGGGACCTACTGCCATCATGACTCTTATGTCATACAACAACTGCACGCTCTGCAGGTAATCATACATACCTGCCCCTTGCCTCTCTGAGCACACTGCCCCTTGCCTCTCTGAGTACTGGCACACTGCTCCTTGCCTCTCTGAGTACTGGCACACCACCCCTTGCCTCTCTGAGTACTTGCACACTGCTCCTTGCCTCTCTCTCTCTGAGTACTGGCACACTGCCCCTTGCCTCTCTGAGTACTGGCACACTGTTCCTTGCCTCTCTCTGAGTACTGACACACTGCCCCTTGCTTCTCTGAGTACTGGCACACTGCCCCTTGCCTCTCTGAGTACTGGCACACTGCTCCTTTCCTCTCTGAGTACTGGCACACTGCTCCTTGCCTCTCTGAGTATTGGCACACTGCTCCATGCCTCTCTGAGTACTGGCACACTGCCCCTTGCCTATCTGAGTACTGGCACACTGCCCCTTGCCTCTCTGAGTACTGGCACACTGCCCCTTGCCTCTCTGAGTATTGGCACACTGCTCCTTGCCTCTCTCTGAGTACTGACACACTGCCCCTTGCCTCTCTGAGTACAAGTACACTGCCCCTTGCCTCTCTGAGTACTGGCACACTGCTCCTGGCTTCTTTGAGTACTGGCACACTGCTCCTTGCCTCTCTGAGCACTGGCACACTGCTCCTTGCTTCTCTGAGTATTGGCACACTGCTCCATGCCTCTCTGAGTACTGGCACACTGCCCCTTGCCTCTCTGAGTATTGGCACACTGCTCCATGCCTCTCTGAGTACTGGCACACTGCCCCTTGCCTCTCTGAGTATTGGCACACTGCTCCATGCCTCTCTGAGTACTGGCACACTGCCCCTTGCCTCTCTGAGTCCTGGCACACTGCTCCTTGCCTCTCTGAGTACTGGCACACTGCTCCTTGCCTCACTGAGTACTGGCACACTGCTCCTTGCCTCTCTGAGTACTGGCACACTGCCCCTTGCCTCTCTGAACACTGGCACACTGCTCCTTGCCTCTCTGAGTACTGGCACACTGCTCCTTTCCTCTCTGAGTACTGGCACACTGCTCCTTGCCTCTCTGAGTACTGGCACACTGCCCCTTGCCTCTCTGAGTCCTGGTACACTGCTCCTTGCCTCTCTGAGTACTGGCACACTGCTCCTTGCCTCTCTGAGTACTGGCACACTGCTCCTTGCCTCTCTGAGTACTGGCACACTGCTCCTTGCCTCTCTGAGTACTGGCACACTGCTCCTTGCCTCTCTGAGTACTGGCACACTGCTCCTTGCCTCTCTGAGTACTGGCACACTGCTCCTTGCCTCTCTGAGTACTGGCACACTGCTCCTTGCCTCTCTGAGTACTGGCACACTGCCCCTTGCTTCTCTGAGTACTGGCACACTGCTCCTTGCCTCTCTGAGTACTGGCACACTGCCCCTTTCCTCTTTGAGTATTGGCACACTGCTCTTTGCCTCTCTGAGTACTGGCACACTGCTCCCTGCCTCTCTGAGTACTGGCACACTGCACCTTGCCTCAGTGAGCACTGGCACACTGCTCCTTGACTCTCTGGCAGACTTGAGTATCAGTCTAGAATCATTACCACAGATTGCTAAATACAAACTTTCATATAGATTTGTACATGTAATTCTCAGTTATAGATAACCTTGTATTTGCAACTTGTGCAATTTGCACATGCAACCTGAGCTTTTCAGATATCCTCGTAGCTGCCATTTGTGCAAAAGGTTGATGTAGTTTGTAAATCGCCATATATCTGCAACTTATTTTTAGATTTTAATTTATTCACTCATAAAGGTCCAGCCAAAAAAGTATGCAATCTTTAGAAAGCCAAATGCCTGCAACTTGTTTTATATTTTAATTTTATTCACGAATAAAAGTCCAGGCTTCAGACGAGGAATACACATTACAATGATGACTTTGATGTTTACAACTATGTCACTGTATACTAGGAAGATGTGAATGATACTGTGTTGTGCTTGCTCAGATCTCAGGGAAGTTTATAGCCTCTGTGGTCTGAACTGCACCAATGATTCATACATTTAGAGTGCTCAAATTGGTTTTTTTCCACATCTGTCTATTTACTTGTTTTGTTTGCTTTTGAACTCTGACCTTGATAAAAATTTGGTGGGGTTTTGATTGTGCACAAGCAATACACCGACCAATAACATTGCCATGCTTAGCAAAATGTCCTCAGCATTGTGATAAATTCTGTTCTTAAATGATTAAGAATTCTTGTGAAACATAGAAATATACTGAATATTATTTGTAAAATAACAGTCCAAAATTTCTTATTTTTATTTTTATTTAATTGGCCTGTGTATGACAACACAGCCAGTGTGTTTCATAACAGAGTCAGTGTGCACACTCTCAGTCTGACTCATGACAAACACGGCCAGTGCGTTACATAACAGAGTCAGTGTGCACACTCTCAGTCTGACTCATGACAAACACAGCCAGTGCGTTACATAACAGAGTCAGTGTGCACACTCTCAGTCTGACTCATGACAAACACGGCCAGTGCGTTACATAACAGAGTCAGTGTGCACACTCCCAGTCTGACTCATGGCAAACACAGCCAGTGCGTTACATAACAGAGTCAGTGTGCACACTCCCAGTCTGACTCATGGCAAACACAGCCAGTGCATTACATAACAGAGTCAGTGTGCACACTCCCAGTCTGACTCATGGCAAACACAGCCAGTGTGTTACATAACAGAGTCAGTGTGCACACTCCCAGTCTGACTCATGGCAACCACGACCAGTGTGTTACATAACAGAGTCAGTGTGCACACTCCCAGTCTGACTCATGACAAACACGGCCAGTGCGTTACATAACAGAGTCAGTGTGCACACTCCCAGTCTGACTCATGACAAACACGGCCAGTGTGTTACATAACAGAGTCAGTGTGCACACTCTCAGTCTGACTCATGACAAACACGGCCAGTGCTTTACATAACAGAGTCAGTGTGCACACTCTCAGTCTGACTCATGACAAACACGGCCAGTGCGTTACATAACAGAGTCAGTGTGCACACTCCCAGTCTGACTCATGGCAAACACAGCCAGTGCGTTACATAACAGAGTCAGTGTGCACACTCCCAGTCTGACTCATGGCAAACACAGCCAGTGCATTACATAACAGAGTCAGTGTGCACACTCCCAGTCTGACTCATGGCAAACACAGCCAGTGTGTTACATAACGGAGTCAGTGTGCACACTCCCAGTCTGACTCATGACAAACACGGCCAGTGCGTTACATAACAGAGTCAGTGTGCACACTCTCAGTCTGACTCATGACAAACACGGCCAGTGTGTTACATAACAGAGTCAGTGTGCACACTCCCAGTCTGACTCATGACAAACACAGCCAGTGCGTTACATAACAGAGTCAGTGTGCACACTCTCAGTCTGACTCATGACAAACACGGCCAGTGTGTTACATAACAGAGTCAGTGTGCACACTCTCAGTCTGACTCATGACAAACACGGCCAGTGTGTTACATAACAGAGTCAGTGTGCACACTCCCAGTCTGACTCATGACAAACACGGCCAGTGCGTTACATAACAGAGTCAGTGTGCACACTCCCAGTCTGACTCATGACAAACACGGCCAGTGTGTTACATAACAGAGTCAGTGTACACCCTCTCAGTCTGACTCATGACAAACACGGCCAGTGTGTTACATAACAGAGTCAGTGTGCACACTCTCAGTCTGACTCATGACAAACACGGCCAGTGTGTTACATAACAGAGTCAGTGTGCACACTCTCAGTCTGACTCATGACAAACACGGCCAGTGTGTTACATAACAGAGTCAGTGTGCATGTTTATAGTCTGATTGATGGCAAACATGACCAGTGTGTTATACTCAGTGCTGAATAATAAATAATGTGAATGAGTTTATCATTCTCCATGATATAACTTTTTCCAGGCAAGTCTCACCCTTTGGATCGCACATATATTTCACAAGGTCACTCCCAGTCATTGTATGACTGTATTTGGTCATGTTGGGTAGGTCATAACTCACCCATATCCAGTGTTTGCCATATATGGCCTAGTTACTGACTTAATAGTGTCAGAAATAAGAGTCCTGGCTGTGACTGTTTATCAGATAGACATGCGTGAGTGGCCTTCCAGTATCACAGTGATGGGCAGATTAGTCGTGATATCCATTATCTCCATGTCATTCTACATGTCTGAGTGATCACCAGGTAAACACAAATATCAGACGCAACATTGCATTTCAAGTGCATGTTACATGATAGCGCCATAAATAATAATCTTACTATAATGCCCTCCCTGTGACAGATCATCGACTTTCCACTGATCACAGGTTAATGTTTACAAGTATATATATGATATTATTTATTTGTCAATATGTCAGGGCTTGACATTCGGCACTGGCCCGGTGGCCCGGAAGGGTTTTGGGGGTCCCTGAGCCAATATGGGCCAGTGGTTTTGAAATTCTTGTGGCCAAGATTTAAATGAATATTTCTTGAAGTTTCATTGTTTTTTATATGTATTATTTGCAAGAAGAGTTAACAAGAAGTTAGTACATTGGATAATATATTTCCACTTTTGGGCCAGTGACTAAAGTACTTAATTTCAAGGCCTGTATGTTGTATGATTAAATAGTGATCAAGATAAAATTCATTACTAATTAATTGTTCCACTGAATATAACACACTATGAAAGTAATGTCAGCTTATTGCTCAGGCCAAGCTGTATAAACAGAAAGAATAGAAATGCTGCAAACGCTCAATATCAAATATTTAAATTTAAATGCTGCACTTTAAAACAGTCGAGGCAGATCTATGGGAGGGGCCTGTCTGTGTCAGCCACCTGCCAGGCAAAAAAATCGGCTTCATGTTCTACTTTAAAAAAACAAGATTTGTGTTTTGCGTGGGACGAATGACAGGAAAGTAATCGCATAGTAGATCAGTATTTTGGAGTAAAATTATAGTTGTTTTCCCATTCTCCAATTTCAGCCCATGAATTTGCAATGTCAAAATTGAAACGCTGAGAGGAAGTCTGGGAAGAAGAGGACAAATATTGTCACTTATATTCTGGTGGGGCAGGATTTCTTACGGAACATATGTATTATGTTTTGTCAATATTTTGATTTTAGTCTTCCAAGAAACAAAATGAGTCATATATTGTGAACAAAAAACTATTGCTTATATTATAACTGGTCTGGGAAGTGTGGGTAGAATTTGGCAACGATTTCTGTGACTTGTGTCAAGTCTATTATTTTTTAGGGTGAGATGGACAAGTACATATTAACCAATGTGAACAGATGGATAGCAAAATAAATATCACCACCAGAGGGCAGCATCTCATGCCAAGATTTCTTTACACAACACACATGTATGTCCCCCTAGTTTTAGGATTTCCTGGTGGTGTCATCTGGTGGATATAGATTTTCCTGAGGAAGTCACAGTGGCAGTGTATTATGTTCAGAGCTCTCACTGAACAAATCAATAATTAATTAGTAGCAACCTTGTATAATGCCAATAAGATTGCCATTTTGGATTAAGTTGAGTAAATAGTACAATATGATGTAGAAATCTTTATAAAAAATCCTGTCTAAAGAAAGTCATTCCTCATTTTTGACAAGCTGAATAAATAACTGTTGTTGCCTTTTTTTCTTTCAAATAAAGTTTGTATGAATGTAAAGAATGAGTTGGGTTATTAACCAAGAAGTATTTACTGAATACCTACTGAATCAACAGCAAGGAAATTGTAAGCTGGATGTTGAGGATGATGTTGGATATTATTATAGAAACAGACTGCAGCAAAGTAATTTGATGGTAATGATGTAGCGTAAAGCAGTTAAACAAAACAAGCAGAGAACCAGTAGTCCTGAATGAGAATTAGACAGAACAGTGGCGCGCTCTGCAGGCTCAGCATGCGCAAGATTAATGGTCAAATTGGATGCGGGGCTCTGTAAATAAGGCAGGAAATTAGAGCAAGGGTGAGGCTGGAGTAATTCAATTCTGCGTTCTGTTTGTTGCATCTGATTGTATTCATGTGCAGGCCAGGGCACAAGGTTGTGGCGTGGTTGGATGGGGAAGGGACAGGGTGTGGTACCTCATAGTTTGTAAACTACGATCTATATACATGAGTTGGGGCTTGGTCAATGCATAACAATTCTAAAATGTTAGCATTTGGACGTTTATGGATACATTCTGTTTGCCATTATTTTTTATTACGGAACAAGATAGACATTTGTTTGAACCCAAGTGACACTACCGACAATTGACCCATGGGCCATTTTATCCTTGTGTGGCCAAAGTTTGGCCCAATCAGGAAAATGTATGGGCAGAATCGTCAGGCAAATCTTGTTGTATATTGTATCAGGAGAGCAATAATTCCTCTTGTCGATCCTCCAGATAGGACCACACCATTATCTCTCCCCCCAGAAAATAGAATCTACAAATCACATAGTCATATAAAGCACCTCGGATAATGATGTGTCTGCAGGGGGGCTTTGTACCTCTTGTTGCAATAGACTTCTACTGCTGCTGAACCAATGAATAAAATAGTGGTGACATTTTTGCTGGGAGGGATAGACTCAAACAATTATCTGACTGATAGGTAAACAAATGTTGTCATTTTAGAAAAATGCTCTAGTCTGAAAATAGAATCTCTCATGTGAGTTTACATTATGCAGGCTTCAGGCATGCAAAAAAAATGACGTAAAAATGTTGCTGTTGTTATGGTTATAGTAGAAAATGAGGTTGTCAGAGCATAGCATGGAGGACTGAGCGATGAGTCCCTCGACACTCGACAGTCCCCCAGAAAACCAAGATGAAGAAGATTTGAGCATCGAAAATGCAGAAAACCAAGTCTTGCACATGATGAAGTTTGGGGATTTCACGAGATAGTGGATATTCATGGAGAGGAGAAGATGAGAAAAAGATAATGAAAAAGCAGGATGGAGCATACCTGGGGAGTTTACAAGACTCAGCCAGTGTCTGTTATTTGCCCAGCTGATTTGCCTCGTTAGCATCTCATATACCTGGCTATATGACTTTGTTACCATCCAGCAAAATGTAATTGTCATGTAATATTTGATGCATAAATGTCACTCACCTGTTTTGGAGATATGTTAACTTGTGAACAATGTGCTGTTAAAAGGAGGTTATCTTTCAAACAATACTTCCCATAATACTCCATAGTAGAACGCATACATATATATATATATATATATATATATATATATATATATATATATATATATATATATATATATTCTCCATTTCATATCTTCCACCTCTATCGAATTCAGGATTTGAGAATGAAATATGAGAAGACACAGACACATATTGCAGTAACTATTTATTTATTTATTTTTATTCCTGTGAAGTGAGACATAAAAGTGGAACCATTAAAAGTGCTCCGATCTATAAGGTGTTTTGCAAGTCAAATTGAAGATACTAGGATACAAGTTTGGTATACCATGTGAAATTGTATCAGTCCTTTGTGGCTGTAAATGCCAGATTATTCATATTCAGAGCAGAAGTTGGGGGTCATTTATGGAAATAGATGCTGAATTTTCATATTTTATCCAAGGGTCATTCACAGAAGTAGAATTGATACTATAAAGTTCACATCGTGAGTAGAAAACAAGAGGTCCTCAGTTCATTGTTTTATGCCGTAGCTCTTGCAGCAATAGTTATATGAGATTATGAATTATGGGCAGGTTTACAGCCATGTGGCCCTGATTCAGCCAAATGGATTACTGCAAAGGCAAATAGATTTCTTGGAATGGGAAAGGGAGATTTGAGAGGTCGGTGGCCATAGAAACAAAGACAAAAGGTGATGTTTCTTCTCACAACTTGAGAGAGGGTCCTCATGGAGGTTTGAGGAGAGTGATAGTTTGAACAAAACCAGGCCTATGAATTAATGGAATCTATTAGGAAAGGGAAAGAGGCCTTCACAGGTTGTCCATATTCAAATTGTGGACGTGGAGAGCCGAGCGATAGTTTCTACAAATGGAGGATAGTGAGAGAGCAAATGATAGGTTGCCCAAAGAATTACGTGACAGGGGTACTTTGAGTGATGGAAGGGGGTCATATATGGGGGCTCTGTATCTTGTCACTTATTGATCCCACCTCCGTATTGAACACAGTCAAGCAAATTTTGGCAGACATGTCTGGAGCGCCAGCAGAAATTAGTATCATTGCCGTCTTTGGGTGCAGAAGACGTGCAGCTCATATGAGGGAAGACTCTTCTTTGTGGGAGATTAAAGACCACCACGGGACATAGGGAGGTGTTTGGCTAGTGGTGGCTTGGGAATCATTAGCGAGAGCCCCCTGGTGGCCAAAATTGATTCCCTCACAATGAGATGTGATTATGAGAGCAATAAGAGTGGTTGAATGGCATGGGCCCATTTACAGGCTCCATCGCATCTGTATCAGCAGTATCAGGCCAAAGAGTCGAAAACAACAATTACAGCTGCATTGAAATGGCAGCTGCTTCTTTTATTCTGGAAATTCACAAGTTTGCTTGATATCTTCATTTGCCCTTTTGTGCCCCAATTTAATTTGTCACTATCTGACAATTACCCAGCATCCACTGGACACATG
Organism: Amphiduros pacificus; assembly: GCA_949316495.1. Lineage (NCBI taxonomy): Eukaryota > Metazoa > Annelida > Polychaeta > Phyllodocida > Hesionidae > Amphiduros > Amphiduros pacificus. The sequence goes on along the minus strand of OX439002.1, from coordinate 8,542,378 downwards.
TGACTTCCTGTCTTGATACTAATTGGATCGATATTTTGCCCACTTTTCTTGTAAGATGCTGGATTGACTAGTGCCTGGCCGAAGCATTGATGGGCCAGGTTTGCTGCGAGCACAGAAAGGTCAAAGCCTAACCAAGCACCAAGCATACAAACATTGGTAGACGTTGCACAATAGCCCCAAATCATCCCTTACTCTTAATACAGGGGAGAATATACCATGCACTAGAAATGGATTAATGCAGTTTAAACATATAAGTTCTCTGGTGGTTACCATGGTGACAAATTACCAGAGAAAGTGTGAGGAGATTGTGTTAAGTTTTTTTGTGGTGTTGGCAACAGATAGAGCCATTAGTAGCGCAGTGGTCTGGCTACTGCTTCACTGGTTATTTCCTTTTTATGTACACTAACAGGCAGTGTCTGGTATATATAATGGAGACTCAGATTGAAAATATTGAGGGTCCACATCTGATAGATTGTGGGATTAAATGACATAGTGTGTAGGTTTTTGGACAATTACTGAAATGAATGCACTGATAGATAAAAATGGAAAAGTTATTTTATACAGCGACTCTTGACTCAATGAAAAATGGTTCATTGCAGGTAATGTTTATCAGGGGAGAAATTACATTATAAGTTTCTGTTAAAGTTGGAAGCACTTAGTGTGGTACTGGAGGGATGGTGATGTATGAAGCCTAGAATAATGCTTGCAATAATTTGGGGCTGTTGGATGGCTGTCAGAAATGACAGGGAGGCCCTGAGGCCTGAAGATGTTGAGAGCAGGACCTTGTCAGGCCTACAGGGCACCACCAACAAGCAGGAGGCCCTGTCAGGGAGGAAATGAGCCCTCAGGGTATGTAGCCAGGGGACCAACTACTGTCCCAGAATATCACGAGAACTAGTAGTTTATCTTGTGATTTACTCTATGTTCAGCTTTATGAACTCGTCATGAGAATTGCTGACACGTACTGTATGTACACCCACAGTTGGTGGGAGCAGTGTGTGCTGGGGCCGCGGTAGTGTGCCGAGCTCTCCTTCCCTCATATAGCAGCATTACAGGCCACCGTTAAGGGGCATGAGGAGCTGGTAAGCCAGCGACGCAGGCAGGCAGGCACGCAGGCAGGGAAGAAACTAACTGCACAATGACTATGACCAGCTTCATGTGGATACAACTGACAGAGAAAGTACGGCCCTCATAAGATGGGGTTACTCAGTGACACCTCCTCCTTGGCCATGTCTCCGGGAGTGCTGGCCGTGCACTGCAGTCCGCCACAGTCTGGGGACCAATCAGCAAGAGTGGCATGGCCTTTGCATGACCAACCACAGCCAATTGTCAGCGCAACTTGCTACATCTTTAAAGCTCTATAAAGGCAACTTGAACGCTTCATTTTAGGCAGCCTTTTGACAGTTCAGATGGATGAATACTGTTTGGGGCTCGGTGTAGATGGGAATAGATGGAAGTCGTGCAGTAACGTGAGTAGCCTGTGTGACAGCGGTGATGAGAAGCCCCAGGCCAGGGTCTCAGCCTCTGCAGCTTATGGCATAGCCAGTCACTGTCACCAACTTTACAGAGATCAAAGCCCGCTGCACCACACTTAAGCCAACAACAATTTTGACACAAGCTCCAGATTAAACTGGGCAAACATTGAGCAAAGATGGATCGTAAACTGTGGCAAGACCATCTGATCATGTGCAGCAAACTTTTTGTGGAGCACACCAAGATGTTTATAACTCGTAGTGGCCACTCTCCAGGTTCCTCCTCCACGACCTCATCGTCTATGGTCATAGCGGACGATTCCTCAGGTAAGAAACACATTGCAATCACACTCCCCCTATTTCCATGTATATTCTCAAAGCAAAAGTACAAATTAGGGAATGGGAAGTGACACACCTGGGTGAGGGTTTGTTATGAAGGCGTGTTAATCCTGGCAGGTTCTCAGTGTGACTGGCCAGCCTTGCATCCCCCCTTACCTCATCAGATCACAACATACAACACAGCGGCAACATCAAAGGCCTGCTTATATGGCAGCAAGTCAAATTTATTTCGGTGCTGTGATTAGTCGCACTCAGAGATATTGAATTAGTAGGGATATTGGGTTTGCCTGGACTGGTAATTTGCCTTGGCTCTGCAACACGTTCTTGACACCACTGAAGGGTGAAATTTGTGAATTCACTGAATTTTTCACATAATGGCTACAATTTCTTGTAATTTGAAATAAAGGCATTCATAAGAGGTTTGATTTATTGGCCTTGAAATGCATTTTTGCAAGGTTTAACATCACCATCTGAAACATGTCAGCTTTGGCTTGTCTGAACCTGTCGGCATCAATCAGTGGCTTTATAATTCATCCGGCCCTGATAAAGTTAATATTTCTTACATCATTCCTTTATATGTCCTGAGCTTTAGAATATCTCATGTTCAGGAGTCAAGGGATCAATGCTTTTATTTATTCTTGCTACTTATTACTTCTTGCCGAGGCCATGTCCCCCTGAAAAAAAGACATTGCATTTCACCCTGAGGAAAAAGTATCCCTTTTCCTGTGACAGAGAAGTTGACCTTCTCCCCTGACAGCTGGTAAGCATCTTTTCCCCTGCAGCTTATTAAGATCAGCGGGGGACTTTTGGACATGGCCGTTTTTCAGGTGTGGCAATAACATGTCTAATGTAAAGTGAGAGTTATGGATGGTGATGGAGGATGAGGCTGATGAGGCAGGGGGAGAGGATGGGCTTGCTACGGAGGCTGGTGGACAGCAGATGCTGATGAATGCTGGTCAGTCCTTGAAGGCCAGAGGTCAGGCCATCAGGATCAATGTGATCAAAGCCATATCTTACCTCTGTCTTGTCTCTCTTATCTGTCCAGGGGATCTTCTTCTGCTCTCACCTCCAGCCTCTCCCTCTATGAATACACGGCAGGGAAGACACACATTTCTCACATTTTCTACTCCAGAAAAATCAAGAAGCTTTAGCAAGGCATAAGATCTTTTTAGATGGATATTTTTTGACAATATATAGTTCGCTTATTTCTGATCCAGCTCCAGACCACAGTCTGCTTGACGTACTCAGACAAACCTTTGAAAAAAATAACTTCACCATATATTGTTTAATATTTAAACATGGAAGATAAAATGTATCGATCCATCAGCATTTCTATTTCGGGCTCAGTTCATTATATTAGAACAATTGCAAAGTTGAGTTGGACTAGCGTTTTGTAATGCCTTTGATAATTTAGCAAAGCCATTTCCTGCACAACAATGTAGTCAAAATGCAATAATTCGCTTAATTATTTTGGAATGCAGGTTGATGTGACAAGTCTCTATTGATTAGAGAATTAGTGGGGAAAATGAGAACATCAGGCATAACTTTCATCATCAATTATTGATGGATTTAAACTGATTTTAAACCTTGCCTCATTAGGTAATTGAATACATTGCAATGTCAGAAATGATTAAGATAGGATTTATGTGACGACAGAATGCAGAGGAAGTCATAATCCTCTCATAGTCTTCACAAGGTTCAACATTAATCACATGTCCAGTTGAGCTTCCAAAGTTCCATTCCAAGTAACCAGACTTTATAATTCACTTCCTTATGCATGGACAAATTATGATTTTCTTGAAAAAGTTTGGTAAACAATTCACCTTTTTGGGAATTATAATTATACAACTGAACCCAGGCTTATTGCCAAGGCCAGCTTTTCCAAATGCTAATATCCCATAAAAAATACAAACTATTACTCTGAATTCCTTTCCAAGAAGCAAGATTTTATAATTCTCTTTTCCGATATGCAAGGATGAATGAAAATTATCTTGAATTAATGGGTAAATATTTCTCATAAATAGTACAAAGTGTTGCTCGAAGGTAGGCAGTTTGTACAGGTTAATAGAGAGTAATCTCGTGATGGTTGTATCGTGATGGCCTTATCCAATGGGGAGCCACTTTGGGACTGACATTTAAATGCTATACAGTGGTCATTACATCTACAATAGTACAAATAAAGCCAATTATATTGGTAAAATTCTGTTTTGAATCAGAATTTCTACCGAATGATAACAAGGAGGAAATAATACAATAATACACTGCTCATTGCCCCCAATATGTATGCTCTCATTGCAAGCAAACACCAGCTTTGTACCACAGCTGGCCAAATCATGTCTATTTTATATAACAGCAATGTGATGAAAGTACCTTGAATCTTGATAAATATGATACAAAATAAGTCGTATTCTATGTAAGAGATGTACATTTCTATGCGTACAAATAAAAACATGATTTATGAGGTCAGATTTTATGGACAAATATTTAGTTTTGCAGTGTCTTAAAGCTATCATTGCAGAATATGACATAAAACTTTATATGGAATGTCACATTTTCAAGTATCCTCTCATTATAAGGGGTTGCTTTTGGTATTTACTAAAATTACATGAATGGAACATGTAAATGATAAAATACACAAGGTGTGCATTAATTAGATTTGATATGTTGTGTGATGCTGATAAGGGGTTATATTCAGTGGAGATGGCCTGGGCAGGCCTATTTCAGGCAGGTCACTACCAATACACATCTACCACGTAATCATGTTTGCACACTGACAATTTAGGGCACAACTTGACCAGCTTTGCCATGTTTTCTGAGCATCCAACTCACTCCACACATGTTATTACGCAGCCATCACGTGTGAAGGAAAATCATAAAATATTTACCTAGCACTTTATTGGAGGCTGTGGAGTGGCGGTGGTGAGCCCCGTGCCCTCGGCTCAGCATTGATCTGTTCCTGGCCCTCCATTTGCTACTCCTTTGGTCACTCGGCAGATTAATAATCCACCTCTATGAGAATTTAATCAACTTAGAAGTGTTTGCAACACACTAATATTTCAAGCCATATGATTTTTTTCCCTGATGGAAATGTCAAAAGCTTCATTTTTAGGTGCAGCTGTTATCGGAAAACAGAAGATCGTTCTTTATTTGGTTTTATACTGTGCCATCTCAAACTTTCAGAATAATATATTTATCATAGATTGCAATTTAGCAGGTAAATGTGTAATATGACCGTTAATCTTAAACTTCTTGCACTCAAAGAATCAAACATCATTTTGTGGCAGCAAACTATTTAGTGCCAAATTTGAATTATACAAATTTTCAAGTATCAGAATACATGTAAATTTATCTACATAATGTATACAATTCTGAAGATTTAATTGTGAAATATAGCTTTGATACATTTTATGAAAAATCTGCTTCATGAGTGTATATAAAACATCACTTTCAACAGCACAGTATTATTTCTTTTTCAGAGAAATGTTATTTTTAGACTTTACCCTCCATAACAGGACTTCTGTCTGATAATAGTCGATGTTGTCAGTGGTTAAAAGATGTTCTCATCGGCCGCAAATCATGAATTTTCATAAAACTAAGGTTGTTACTGATTGATGAAAGAATAAATGACTATTCGTACAGGAGCTGGTGGGGTCAACTTCCACTGCCGGCAAATTTACTTTCACACTGGTTGAAGACTCTAAAGTTGACCTTATATGGCCGCAGTTGCTGAAAGGGTCATAAAAACAGCATTTCACAATTTACCTCGGTCTTGAGGACTTGGATCATCAGGGACTACCAGGTAAATTATGTGGTGATTTGGTGATTCCCAGTGAGTTCCTTCCTGGGCGTTGTGGGTGGTCACTTACTGCCCGGGTTGGCCTCAGCTTTCAGCCAGTTTATATCATTTTTACCCAAAGAAAAATAACAAACGTCTTCCTCTGAGTTTTATGCCGTGCGACGGAGGACTTTGTGGTATGGCTTCCTGTTGATCACATGAGTTTATGATGAATTGATGACCATATTGATGCAAGTTCTTTTTTCATAAAGGAAAGCAGGTCATTTACAAAATAATCAGCAAATGTACATGAAATGCTCTTATATTTTTTTCTCTAAGCTTCAGGGATACCATAAATGATAATTGTAATTTTGTTGTGAGTAAAAGACATCAATAATACACAAGAGAAACGCTGGGGCTTATATTACCAGGTGATCAATTTCCTCCCCCTTTTCTGATGTATATTTGATGGTGACCATTTACAAAAATAATAGATTACATAACCTTGCGGGGGAAAAACATGTTGAAAGAGAATTTTATATAAAACATTGTAATTTCATCCATAAGAGCGATGCTTGAAGGGGAATAAAACATATAGTGTAATTATGGTGGTCAGACCTGCAACTCGTGTCTCTGTCTCCATGCTCGGACACATCTGCCTCACTTACCATCATGATAATGAAACATAATGGAGGCGGGGACTTCATTACAACTATGGGAAGCTTCCCTTGATGTAAAGTCCACTTAGATCCAGCAATCACTGAGCTCCAGATTTGCCTGTCTACTCCACATAATTGTCTCCTGTGGTTGCTAATTGGTGGGCTTACCTGCTAACTAGATCTGTGCTCCCAGATTCACATTACTGGAGACAGACTCCGGCCTTGCCTGGGATTAATTGGAGAGGAATGATCAGCTGTTGTCTCAAACCTAGTTCCAATGTAGGCTGTCTCAGACTGCTCGGCTTGATATCCTCAAGTCGTGCCCTATTTAATCATATATTTGTACAGAACTCAACGTAATGAATGATCATTTAGACATTTATCATTGATTTGGAATATATACCCCTATCACTGTCTTTATGTATTTATAGTCCAATCACCCCATATATATATGACTAATTTTAGAGATTTTACATAATTTATATATATATATAGTTTAATGTTATATATTATATTATAATGTTATAACATTATAGATATTTATCTGCTGCAATCAATACATGACACTTATCCCATTGAGTGCGTGCAACCTGTATTTGTGTAAATATTAATGTTGAGCTATTTCAGTACAGGGTGCATTCATATGCCTGTCTACTCCACATAATTGTCTCCTGTGGTTGCTAATTGGTGGGCTTACCTGCTAACTAGATCTGTGCTCCCAGATTCACATTACTGGAGACAGACTCCGGCCTTGCCTGGGATTAATTGGAGAGGAATGATCAGCTGTTGTCTCAAACCTAGTTCCAATGTAGGCTGTCTCAGACTGCTCGGCTTGATATCCTCAAGTCGTGCCCTATTTAATCATATATTTGTACAGAACTCAACGTAATGAATGATCATTTAGACATTTATCATTGATTTGGAATATATACCCCTATCACTGTCTTTATGTATTTATAGTCCAATCACCCCATATATATATGACTAATTTTAGAGATTTTACATAATTTATATATATATATAGTTTAATGTTATATATTATATTATAATGTTATAACATTATAGATATTTATCTGCTGCAATCAATACATGACACTTATCCCATTGAGTGCGTGCAACCTGTATTTGTGTAAATATTAATGTTGAGCTATTTCAGTACAGGGTGCATTCATATCGGCACTGGCCGTGGTTCGTATGGTGCATAATATCCACTGCTCTCTGTGCCACACTGACAGTGAGTGCATCCTGATTGCCCCCACAGTATGTTGATTCTGGACAAGAACTCCTTCATCTTGCCAGAGTGCTTTCTTATATGGAGATGGAGGTTTGAGGAGGTTTGGTCTGGAGATCTGGGCATATATATATAGTCTCCCGGGAATACTCCGAGTTTCTCAGTGAGCCAGTTTGCCTTAACACCAGATTGATCTCAAATAATGGTCCTAACCACATAACATATTGTAAAAGTCTTCCTGTTATATCATCCTACTGCATAATTGGCTCTTGCTATAGACAGGTGTGACCAAATACAGTCACATCTGATGCATAACTAAATAAATGTTCCAGCTGGTGTGATGACTGTTGCCTAGCAGTCATCTGATTGGTCACATGACTACATCAGGTCACATGGTCATACATTCAATGCCTTGATATACTTATATTTTGTTAGATAATGATGCAGTATTACTTATATATGGGACGATAATGATATTGTGTATTGTTTTGGTTGATTTATTTAATGATATATGCAGAAAGTTTACCACAACTTTATTCTTTACTTTCTCCGCACAATTAATTATAGTTGCTCTTTCAATGATCTTTATACTTGCAGAATATAATGCCAAATGTACTTGTTTCTGTCTTATTTTCTGGTCATTATGGAGAGATTTATGGATGTATTTGTCCCATTGTAATCCAGTGCATTTTCCCAGAATAAGGTCGCCACATACTGTAGAAAGGTCAGTTTCCATGACAACCAAAGTCAATATTAGACAAGATCCAGAATGGGGCTATTTTGTAAAATTGCCAAGGAGGTGGGAAAGCGTCAGAAGATTATGTTATACTTCTCAACTAGTTGAGGCATCAGCGCTGCATCAGGAAGCATAGGATGTAATTCATCTTGTCTGTATATCTTGATGTTGTAATTAGTGTTATATAGCTCCAGTCCATTTCCGTCATCTCAGATAATTATTGGTATTAATGTGAAACATGTGAGGAGACTATTGGTGCCGCTGAGACATCTAGATTGGGTCATCCGTCATCTTTTTTTTGCATTTGTTAGTCTTGCCTTACATTCGACATGACCATTTGTGTCAGCTAGTTTTGTATCTTTCTAAACCTCAGCACGATCTCTGCCAAAGTTGCCTGCCAGCCTGCATAATGAATATGATGTATTTGGGCATTTGAAAATTTCCCTTCATTTGTGAGTTGCGCAAGCTGGCAATCTGTCTGCTGAGGGGAGTGCATGGTGTTACGTGTCGCGGGGTAATCGCGGGGTGATCGCAGGCTTTTATACAGGCTTGGTGGTGTAGCAGTAACTTGTGAGAGGTCTTGGCATATCTTAGCCGTGGGAACCAAACATCTATTTGGTCCCAGATAAAAATGAGCGATTGAGGTCGTGCAAGAACATGACCAAACCATGCTTAACATATTGGACCAAATGGAACTGTTAATGTCCTCTTTCAGTCAGAACTATTTGATACCAAATAAGGGTTTTGCATAAACTATTTGATATGACAGTGTATTAACTGCCATGAAGAACTGCTTTAGTTTTCACAATGAATGTCAACTTTCCCCAGTGTTCTGACTGTGTAGGTCTGTACTTTAATGAAGGCAGCATAATTGTCCTCAGTTCATATTTCATTTAGCATTCAAGACACACTATCTACTGATCAGCAGATGAGAATACACATGTTCACCAAAGTGAATATATGCATGTAGTCTGAATTGACAGCTCCTTTGTTTCCTTTCCTAATTAGGGCTTTGACTCAAGTCTAATCTCAAGTTGTCTAATTGGGTCGTGCTATTTCATAATAGTGCATCAGCAGGGGACGGCAACCTTATGTTGTTGACGGGATCTAGCGGCAGCCATGTCAGGCACAATGTCAGCAGGCTAAATGGTCAGCTTGCATGTTTTGAAGCAATGCTGGGACCCACCACGAATGAGCTACCATGTGACATTTACATGGCTATTAGGTCACAAGAATCTCTGCTTTTATAAATGGAGCTCCAATATAAAGTTTAAAGGGAGATGGTTTTATGGAAGATATTGTGACACGTAAGCCTTTTTCGGTACTCAATAATTTGCAAATCTGTGGTAATGCTTCTAGAAAGAGGGAGGTCTGTTTGATCCAGCCTTGAGCAGTTTGTCTCCTCAGAGAAGAGGAAACTCATAAATGTTCAAAGTGCCCTGCTGGTGAGTATGCTGAGCGCAGAACATGAAACAGAAACATGAAATAAACAAAAATGTTCAATAAGTGAATGATTATGTGGTGGGGATTTGTAAAGCGCATGAAATAAAACACAACTCTGTAAATAGATTTGTAGGAGTAATGTGGAGCAAACACGACAAGCTTGAACATAGAGATGTTATTGGTTGCCCGTAGATCAATACTGATTGCTTTGAAGAAGGGCAACAATCACGTAGGTGTTACATGATGAATTGATGTTACATGACTGAGGCGAGGATTAAGGTGGTCTCCATGGATTACACAGACTGCCTCTGATTGCTCGAAAATCATACATCACCTTACGTGGGTCGCACTCTCTCCCGCCAACTCCTGAAACGACCTTCTCCTAATTAGGATGCCAGTCTTGATCGAATAATCACTCTTTCATTATGACTATCATCAAAAACTGAATTTTTCTGATGAGGTTGGTTATTATGTTCAGTGAGGAAATGTTGGTGTATTATATTTGATGTCAGTCAGGAGGTAAGACAAAGGGACCTACTAATTAGGGCCAATATGAGACTTTTTTTTACATGTAATAGGTCATGATTTCATGTCGGATATATTGCATGTACCTCATTTGTGTCACTCAAGATGGTGTTTACTTTCAAGCCAAATTGTTCTCTGTGTTTCCAATATCCTGAAATACCACAATAGGAATGTTCATCCCACAGATTTAACTCACTTTAGACAGGTAATTTAATGCTGTGGCTTGTTATTTCTTTTTATTGAGTTGTATTCTCTCCAAACGCATAATTTTGCTCATAAATTAGAGACTTTGGTTATTTATTATGTACAGACAAATTCCAGCCCTAGGAAAACATGCCACTTTGATGTTGATGAAGCCAAGATTTTTTTTTGTTCTGTGACTAGTTTGAAAGTAAAGATGGTCGGTAGCTGGACTTCAGTCATTTCACCATAACAATATCTGATATTGTTCAGCAGGATTGTTATCGCATACATTTTTACATGTATACATACCCATATGTACTCACAAGCTTGTACACCAAATGCACACCAAATACCCACTCACTAAAGAAGAAAATATGAATATTGTTAAATAAAATAAAGTGTTAAATTAACTTATTATTTCAGCTGTTTTCATAGCACATTTTGATTCTTTTTAAAGAAATCTATCTTCTTCAGCCAGTTATTTGAGTAGATTAGCAAAAGAGGTTTATTATGGATATCAAGAGAAAATGGTTGTCACAAATCTTTTCTGATAACGTTAAATAAAGAGAAAAGTTGTAGGATGTTTTACTACCCTCACTGACCGATCTCTCTATAGTTATGCCTGGGGTAGTCCCAAAGCCTTGCCTGGTCTTGTTGTCCTAGTGCAGGTTTTGTTTTTGATGTAGAAATCATGTATTCTGCAGAGAGAATTTATAGAATATATTACTATCCTGGCCAGCTTTCCTTGTTTACTGCTTGGCATGTTCCGTTTTGTTCTCAGGGGTTCCATTAAAATGCAATATGACTCATGATCTCAGGGACAGAAAAGCTGTCCCCAAATTTGCCTTCAAAGTTTAAATTAATTTAGCTAAACTTGCTTGGACCAGTAAATATCACAAAAATATTGCTTTGATAAAAAGTCGTCAAATCAAATCCATTTGGCATAGGTCATGAGGGAAGCTCTCAAAATGTCTCGAGCTTGACAAGAATAATCGAGATTACAAAAAAAGAGAAAAGAAATTGATCTTGATAGAAAAGGATTCCCAATTGTTGGAAATGACATCCAGGATGTAGATGCACAGCGAGGATATCTTTGATTAAGGAAGTGGAAAGATATTCATTCGAGCGTTTTGGGAGAAGTGGCATTTGCAATAGAGAGAAGATGTGGAACTGGATGGAACATGAATGAATCTTGCGTAAACAGAAGACATATACAATGAGATACTTGCTGTAAATCTCTCCTGAGAAACGGGACGTAAAACACGATGGTCCCCGAGAGATGGGTGACCCGCCCAGCTGCGTCATACCCTCCAGTGTAAGTGTACATGGGGGACTAGGAAATGTGGTAGAGTCGCAATGAATATCATGAATTAAGAAAATTCTCAATCATACATTGTTGGCAGGATGGGAATACTTGAGCACCAGCCTCAAGCATGGAGCATGTCTGGGCATTTAGGGATTGCCACCACACTGAATGAGATTGCTGGCCTTCCTCGACTTGCTCTCAGTGCCCACAAATAAAATACATGCGAGATGTGAGAAGCTGTAGCAATGGGCTTAATTCAGTTATCTGCCTTTGAATTGCAGGGCCAAAAGGGACTGGTTTTTGCTTTGGCTGACAGAGAAGCAAGTTTATGCTGGGCCTCACTCGCAGCTGCCGGGCCTGTCAAAAGATGTAATCCCGTGTAATGTAATGATTTCATTCCTGTGACAAACACATTCAGAGTTTGTTTGCTTATTTTGAAAAAAAACCCACAGATAAATGCAGCAATTCCTACCAATATGTGGAAGGGAAAAATCAATTAGGCAAGAGCTTGCAGTTATTGGGGACCCGAGGGTTGGGTACAAACAGCAAGGAAAGCTTTGTCATTTAGCCAAGCAAAGAAGGCGTGCAGACGGCTGGTGGACGTCAGTGAAAGGTTGGCAGGAATTTAGACAAGCATCACACATCGCCAAAGGGAATTGTGTGATTTGTAATGGCTCTACCCCAGATGGAATGATATTGCTAATAGGACTGAGACATGTGTGCTTCACAGGCAGCAGCTGACTCTTAATACGGAACAAGGAGAAACTGTATACAGATGCCAATCTGGGCAGAATGGTGCATGCAACAAGCAGAGAAGACCCCAAATCTCCCAGGTCACATGACATCCAAATCAGGCCTCCCCAGCTTGTAAGGCCAAAACTATGACAAACAATCAGTTGTCTTAATCAAACATTCCCTGCAAAATCCAATGTAAAAATTATGCAACCAGAGAAATATTTAGATATTGATACAGCAGGTAGTTAATCTGATAAGCAAATATTGGGTGTTGAAATTAAATCGTTTGTTACAAAGATTGATATGGTTGCGTACGTTGTCTCAAACAGATGGCTGCATGTGATTGGTGCAGCTGTTACTGCATTAGACAGCTGCATCCTCCCCAGAGTCAGCTGGGAGAGCATGAGAAATGAGCAGCCGTATCTCTCAAACCTGCTCACCCGGACACAGTGATAAGAGAAACAAGGGAGACAGTCCAAATGAGACATCTGCAGTTCCTGGATTCACCCAGATTTACTGATCGGGGTCACATTTTGATATTATGCTCATAAAAAGGGTCATGTCATGTTGCAGGGCATACTGAGTAAATGATTAGTGTTGTATTTTAAAGGAAAAAACTTTTCTTAAACTGCAGTTTGGGCATAATCAGTATAATCATACAGATATTTTTTTAATTGAGCTGTTTCAAATAAAAATGTGCTAATCAGGTCTTCCTGAATCTACAATTACATCCTGGCATTGAACTTCTGGACCCTCAACCTCATGACTCTGCAAAACAGACCAAAATCTCATCATGAGATAACTATTTACCTCAATGACCACCTCATAATGTAAGCATTAAACATGTTCAAATTAATTTCTCTCATGTCACATGCATCTGATATTTTGGAATAAAGTTATTCTTAAGCCATCACTGAGATTTTAAAAAATGTTCCTTGTTTTTGTTTCTTTGAAAGATGAGAAAAGCAGTTAATTCAATATTATTATATCTTCAAGGTTGGGGAATAATCTTAAAGGTTATTTTGTTGGACGGTGAAGCATTGAGCCTGAGATTCTGTCATAATGATATGGCAAGGGTGCCCCTATTTGTGTATTCTCATCACAGTTTCCGGATTTGTTGGAAGTATGAATTTCATAGGATTACCGAGTAGTATTATTCACGACAAAGGTGGGAATTGGAATGACTCCCAAGTTATGAACAAAGAGATGTGGTATGACATTTACATCATCTGAAAGGTTAAGGTGAAATGCAAAACCACTTGACATTTTCTTTGTATCTGACACTATCATCCATTTCTGTGGTTTACTTCAATAGAAAGTGTCTGGATGAATGATGAAGAGAAGATTGAGCATTTCTGTATGCGTTTCTGGATTCTTTGGTTTAAAAAAAGAGAAGAATCCAAACATGAGCAAAGACTGAACTAACTGTTTCTTGAAAGGTCACAGTTGATTCTTATTTCTGGACTTTTATGTTTGGAATGCAGCAGAACTTTAACCATCACAAGGACTAAACCTTCTCATAAAGGTCACAGTGAGGGCACTCCACTACTTTTTAGTGGAACTTGTGTCTTAATTCTTAAAAGCCTTATGGCTCCTTATAAGGTATTATCCCTCATAAAAGTGCAATCCACTGTGTTAAATCTACTGGCCTTGCACAGGCCATTTCAAAGGCACATCCCATGTATAAAGGCTATAACCTCTTTTCAAAGTGCACACCTTTGCATGAAGATCCCCCTTTCAAGTACCGAAAAGCAACTTCAGTTACCGGTAAATGATAAAGTGCACTTCTTATCATTTCTTTAAATATAAGAAATGAGGATTTATGTGAAAAGATGTCATTCCACATGCATTTGATATAGTATAATCAATATGCGCCTGGAAGTTGTGCAAAATTATCATTGATTGGTCGCCCCCATGTAAAAAAAGTCAAAATGGAGTCGGGGGCATAACACTCACAAGTGTGTCACTCAGGCATGATGTGCCATGAGATCTTTTAAAGTAATTATCAGAATTGCCTGAAGTTAGGGTTTCAAGGATCAGATATTTGTCAAACTTTGTTGGACTTTTTGCAAACATTGTTGGCAATTTTGATATATAACAACATTTTGAAAATTATTTTTTCTATATTTAACAAAATAGGTATCTGTAAGGTTCAGAACCAATAAATTCTTTTATATAAAAGATTCAAAAAGAAATACAAAAACTCCCCATACTCAAAAATCTGAAAATCTAAAAATCTTCATATCATCCTCTAATCTAACAAAGAGATGGAAAAAAAACTATAGATAGATGAGCATTTTTTTGTCTTGATTTTGATAAGATCTTGGAGAAAAATTAATTAAAAAATAGAATAAAAAGGCATAATGATGATATATTTTCATGCGTCACCATGTTCTAGCAGGGTACATGGTAGCGAGTCTCAATACTGTCACTATAGAATGCTGTCTATTTGATGATGTCGTGACCCTGCCGACAACCAGCAGATATAACATATCCCATGTATTATTCTCTATGTAGGAAGGGAAAAGTTCAAAGACCAGTTATGTAGATACCAGATATGTAAATCTGGTGAATATTGCATGAAAGTGAACAAAGAAAATAATAGGACAGAAATGCAGAGAAAAACCTTCTGACTAGAATGGCTTGTTATTCAAAAATATTTCTCAGTATTTCTTCAAGTTTGAATTTATCACTTGCCTGCATATCATGCAAACGTTTTGCATGAGTGTTGAAATGTTTTGTGGTTCGCATGTTTCAAATTCTGTTTTATTCACTGGAGGATTTTGATGTGTGAAATGGAAATGTGGATCAATGTTTAATTTTATGCTTGTTAGATATTTGTCACATTGTGAAGATAGGAATTTGCCAAAACAAATATTTAGATTTTGTGTGTATTATGAAACTGCACCTCAAGTTGCTTAAGCATGAAATTAGCAAATTCATTTCATTAAAATACAAACAGTTTCCCTGTGGAATTTGATTTTCCAACGACATGAAGTGGTGTATCTGAGAACAATGAGGCAAATTTTCTTGCATGTCTTGTGAGCGAGCTCCGGTATTTATCATTAATTCTGTTATGCTTTCCATTCTGATAGACACGACATAATGAAAAATTGATGGTAAACTTATCAACAGCCTGCTGCGATTAGAATAACACATAGAAAATGTATTGCTTAATCATGGTCGCGGGAACTAATTGATCAAAATCTTCATGTTTTCCTAGTTGGAGGGCCATTGGATCTGCGGGGGGGGATTGTTTCATTAATTAACAATTCTATTAATCTCAGTTGTCAGAAATAACAGATCTCACTGAAAAAATATTAGACAAGAAAAAAATGGTGTCAGAATGAATCTTGTTTACATTGATATTATGAGGTTTATAACTATAATAGGTGAGTCACTGTCCGTGTGAAATGCTGACTCTACAACCTCACCATTTATGGACACTTCTTGTCCTTATTAATTTATCAAGAGCTGGATGTTCCAGATCTGAGAAGAATGGATATAATAAGGCAGCCTGGCAAGGAATCAACATCTTGTGTTCTTTGCAAATGAACAAGGATGCTGGTATAGAAGTATAGAAGCTTTATTGTATGTTGATCACTGTTTGTGACGTGACAATAAAACGAGCTTAAACTTGTTACGGAAAAGGATACAAGAGGGCAAACTGCCTGTCAGGTGATAAATGTAAATTATGGAAAATCATATAAAATGAAGCACCAATAAGGTAATCAATAAACAGAGAGTGGCGTGATAACAGTGGTTTATGGCCAGCGGGTACAGATCTTACTGCTCCTGCATATTGTATGCAGAGAATTGATCAGAAGCGAGAAACAAATGTAAAAAAATATGTGTATTCCGCTCTACACAAGTCAGCCAGACAGAACGGTTCCATTTGCTATCAATAAATAACATGGAACCATGTGTAGCGTCCAGACCTCTGTGTTCTCCACCGAGATATCACATGACCTCAGCCACGCAACACAATGTACTTGTCATGCCCAGTCAAGGTAATGCAAGGGCCTTCAAGTATCACCGAATGGAACCACAGTGTTCCCCTTTATATAATTAGTGTTGAGAAAAAGTGGAATTGAATATATATATTTATATATATTTATATATATTCTTGAGGTGAACACACATGCTTCTGTGTGATGACCTGACACTGTCACTGTCCACCTCTTGTGAGGAGGTAAGATAGATGATTGTGGTATAGTTCCACAGTTGTTTCCTGCACCCTCTCTGGTGTACTTCTCATCTCATGAATTACTCATGCTGTGCTTTATGCTGTTACTCAGGTTCCCAGTGGCACATTGTTTTCTTAAAACCTCTTTTTAAATGTGGCAGAATTGGCACTGACTTGTTTGGCAAAGTATTTTAATGGAGCATATTTTTGGTGTAAAGCAAATCTGGCACTGCGGATGTTTCCCTCCTGTCTTTCTGGACACCAGACTCACATTGATGATTCCATTCTTGCTGTGCTGAGACAATTCCTGCTCCCACGAGAGCAGCTCCGAAGACAAAGGTCGTGACTCGGCGATCATTTGTATGCAAGCGACTGCTTCTCCAAGCAGGCGCACTAAATGACAAATGTTCGGTGTGGACCCAGATCCTTTAAGTTATTTAGGACAATGAAAGACTTGCTGTCAGAAGTTTATTTAGCAAACATTACATTTATTCTGGTGAGGGGGCATGGCAAGTCCATCAGGGTTTGGTCGACTGCTTGGATGGGTGGTGAGTTGTGCCAAGCCGCTCATCATGTCATTATGTCTGGCCTTCCCCTCTCCACTGATGTAATAAAGTGCCCAAATACCAGGGATGCCACCTTCGTAACAGTCTCAAGATATTAAAAAGATGTTTGAAAAATGGTGAACATTTGAAAAACTGATATTGATCACTGTTAGAAAATACAGTATTGATGGATGTTTCACTGTTGAAGGATATCACAATGGAAGGATGTTTCTTCATTAAGGTGGCTTGTGAAAAGATTCCTTAAGGTTGCCTCTGCAGCCTACCCCTGTCTGATAGTTGCCCGAGACTTTGTGATCCTTGGTTGCATAGATGGAAACTTTAGACTTCAAAGATGACCATGGCCCCGGAGCTAATCATGCAGCCCAAACAGGACTTTGCCTGAGCATTTGGTGGCATTATGCGGTGATCTGTGGGTGTTATCTGTGAGGTAGGATTTCAGTGTTGTTACCATTGGGTCACTCTAGCCGGCACTATGTATGCCATGTATGACGGACTGGCATTGCCATCTCTATGCTGCAGCTCTAACAGCATTCGCTTACAAAGGCATGAAAGCCGTGGCTTTAATGGTATTTGCAGACCCAGGCAGCTTCTGTCTGTGTGACATGAGACCTAAGGCAAGCTTATGGCTGGTGACTGGGCAGTCTGGGTCTCTCCCACACTCCAACACTGACTGCCCATTATCTTCATCATCACAGATAAGAAATTAACTTGTACACTGCGTCCTTGCAAATTCATTGGTCTTGGCAGTGCTTGAAACTCAATCATGCCCCACACAGCAGGCCACAATTAGATTAGCGCTAGCCGTGCGTCCTGCAAGGTGGTTGGGATAGGTCACTCGACCAGTTTGTCCACAAAATCTTGGATTGGTTGACACGCAACCAAAGTTTCCCTTGAGGAGGGGTCTGATCTGTGAGATATATTGGTTCTCTGGCCGTGCCGAGTCTTTCCTCAACAGGGCAGCCTTCTTGAGTGTCTGACCTCCGTGAGATAACACCCATCTTGATACTCGCCACCGATCTGTCAATGGGGTGGTAAGGTGCTGATAAAAGATGAATCAATAATGCTGCAAATGGAACTTCTGAGGACTCAAAGCAAATAGACTAACTCACAAAATTGAAGCCTAACTTCATTGAGGAAGTGATTCAGTGTTTGTCTAGCATTGTGTAACTTTGTCTTGCTTTATTTATTAATGGCAGGAAGGGTCTGCCCCAGACACAAAAAGAAAATCATATTTGGCCCTGAACACTTAGGGTCTAAGATTTCTCAAGGGGAGCTCATGAAATATGAAGTCACAAATGAATCTGTCATTCAGAAGCGAACGTCTTGCCCCACCCTAATTGTGTTATTTATGTGAGATTTAGAAGAGAGTCTAGATGATCAAGATAGCAGCATCACAAATAATTGCCTTGGAAACTGGAATTCTCAAAGAAGATCAATATGAAATACTTTGAGACCTACTCCAGTCAAAATGGGGAGACTTGGTCGCAAAAGTCACTTACTGAAATATGGACCATCAAAGATGGATACAAGTTTTCTTTTTGCAGGCAGTTTATCAAATAGACTGCCAGTCTTGGGTGGCATCTTTCTGATTTCTATCCTACTCAAGTACTCTGTGCTGATTGAATCTAGTCTCCGACTAGTCCGTTTGAACATCACACAATTTAATTAATAGAACGCCATTATATTTTAGGAGGATTTGCTTGCCAGCGTTAATTATCATGGCCATCTCATAAGTGTGATAGAAAAAGATGAATATCATAGTCCTTGTCTGCTAAACAAGAAAGATTGTTTTTTAAATGAATTTCACTGTGCTGTTTAATAATAATCCTACATGTGTTGTATGATAAGATTATATAGACTTGAGACAGAAAAACAATTTGTTAAATTTCGGCCATTTCTTCATGAAACAAGAAAGATTTCTTTTGAAAAGAAATTTTACTGTGCTGTCTAAACTATGTAACTTACACATTCGTATCAAATTTCTCCCAAGAATGATCAAAGTTAGTCTTGCAAGATTTGATATTTGATTCCAGAGTTAGTTTGCTGAAGATTCAAGTACCATAGAACTTTTTTTTTAGTATATATCTGTTCCTTGTGAGCAACAAGTGCAAAGTTGACTCAGAGGTTTGTCCAAAGCTTCAATTTTTATGCTGCAGACAACATAAACATACAGTTTGTTTAAGCCATCCAGGTTGCAAGAAGTATAGGACCGTTTTGCTAGAGATGAAAATGAAGGTATTAATGATTGATTAGTTTAGGTGTGATTACCCCGAGGGTATGCTTTAAGACAAGATGACATGACAGTGGCAGCTGTATGTGGCTGATGTATGGCCCAGGAACTACATCAAAGTGAGGCAGCATCCGCCCTTACACTGTCCATACATATATAGCAAACTCACGATTCTCTTTATCTATTGTAGCATTTTACTTTGATAAATCGTCAATGTCTTTTTTTCTCTACAGTTGCAGCCCTTGTTATTCAGAATAGCAAATATAGTTTGACTTGTCCTTGTCTTGAATTGTCCTTATTTTGTTTGGAATTGACCTTATTGAGGTCCTGTATTTGATTGGAATGACCTAATTTTGATTGGAATTGTCCTGATATTGATGGAATGACCTAATTTTGATTAGTTTTGTCCTGATTTTGGCTGCAGCATGAGTAGCTCTGATCACTATGACCAGCCTCAGTCTGGTATTAGGATTACATTTACACATTTTTATTATCAGCAGTTTTTAGATACCACCTGAACTATATCACATTTGAATTAATGACAGTCTGTTAATGAGATGTTTTTGTTGTGTGTTACAGAGGAAGATGCAGCAAGTGGACACAGTGGACACAGCAGTGGACACAGCAGTCTCCATGGTTACCCACGCCCGCTGTCTGCCCAGGAGCATGACCGAGCCCATAACAATGTGTCCCTGCTCAAGGCTGAGCTCAAACTAGTCAGCAACGATCGCGACATTGTGCGTGAGGAACTTGCCAACGCACAGACTCAGTTCAAGACCATCAGCATGAACCGCGAGATGGCCATGAATCGCGGCAACATTCCGCTCACGCATGCCGACATGCCCATGAACCGGGACCCTAGTCGAGACTATGACTGGCTCAAGTCTCAGTGTGAAAGTGCCATGAACGAACTTCAGTCACTCAAAATCCTCCACGGCGACGCCGTGAAGAAATGTGATCACGCTGTCCGGGAGGCAGACATGTATAAACAGAAGTACAAGCTCACCAAAGATGTAAGATTCTACTTCTTTAGTGAAATTGAAGTCCCAATTTAATTACTTCGCTCTTCCTAATGGAAAAAAAATCAGACAGTTAAATAAGTACTCATGCTTTAGATTTAAAGAAATGATGGTAAATGTTTTGAAAAGGTGAAGAAATTATCATGTAATTTTATAAAACATCTGACGATATATTCCATATGACAATCAAAGTTACAATCAAAGAATGACATTTTTATGTCAGTTAAAGAAAATAATTGCTTATGATTTTAATGTTACCTCACAATAAGACATGGCTTATAGGGGGGAAATGAGTACATGAACAATTTATCAATTTACATGAACAATTTATCATGGGTTTCCAGAAAATTGACGAGTCTGCATCGGAGATTCATGAGTTGAAGGCTCAGTATCGTGAATCTCTGGCGGAGCGGCAGCGGCTGGAACAGGCCATCGCAGACCTGCAGAAGAGACAGGATGAGGACCGTCTAGAAATAGAGGACCTCCGACAGCAACAAAGACAAGTCAGATCACAATCATGTGTATAGAGATTAATGAGCTATGCTGATTATGTCCGACAGAGACTCTGCATTGATGGGGGGAAATTTTCTGTCATTGTGTCCGTCAACTTTGATCTTCTCCTCTAAAATTACTGGGTGGAGTTCTTAGCTATTAGTAGCTATTTGAATAACATTACAGATATTAGCCAATGAGAATGGAAATATCAAGTTGGGCCCAAATTTATTATGTAATATGCAATTTAATTGGTCAAAATTACCATCTGCTCAAGTCTGCTCAAGGAAAGCATTTAAATGATCCTTCATGAAGCAATTTCCAGAAAATGTTCACAAACATTACAAAAAGGCCATGATCAGTATAGCTCTCAGGCCAATGGCCAATGTTTATTTACCAATAAGTTAACAAAGTTAAGTTAGTATATATTTGGGTTATGGTGTTTTGAGTGTGAGTGTTATTGACACTTTGTGTGTGATGTGTTGCAGGTGATCAGTGAGAGCGGATCCTCTGAGGTGCTTAACCAGGTGTACACGAGTGCAGTGGACAAGTATGAGTCAGTCAAGCAGGAGTTTGATGAACTCAGAAAGCGCTACACAGACTTACAAGCTGCTCACAGCACCAACACAGGCAAACTGGACCTCCTGCGCGAGGAAAATGCTCGCCTACATAAACAGTACGAGGAATGCGTTCAGGAGCGCAACCTGGCGGTCAAGGAAAGGAAAGCACTCCAACAGCAGTGTACCTCAGCTATCATGAAGTGGGACAGTGCCATTAGGGAGAAGGGCGACCTCGAAAAAGAGTTCCAAAAACTAAAAAAGGATCGTGAAGATTTTACAAAGAAACTGAGCCAGGCTATGGCAGAAAATATTAAGTCCAGTAAAGATGTGGGTAGGTTACGGATTGAGCGGGACGCCATGGTTCATGAGTACTCACTCATCATGTCCGAGAGGGACACTGTCCACAAAGAAATAGAACAATTGCAAGAAAAATTGTCAGACAAAGGAAAGAAGGAGAAAGGGTTTGAAGAGGAGAAAAGTAAATTAATGAGTGAAATTGAGTCATTACGAAGAGAAGTTACATCGGCCCTACATGGTAGGGACCATGCCATGAAACAGGTCCATGAACTGAAAGAGAGACAAAATGACCTTGTGGAGAAAAGGTCATTGAGTAAAGATGATAATTTACTCAGCTCTGACAGGGACAGTCATGACCTGAATGGTTATAACAATTCAGATATGCATCTTCACAGATCGTATGATAAAACGTCCAAAGAAGCGCTGGAGAGTAAGGATTTGGTGAGCAGCAAGGAAGCAGAATCACTCAAGAGACAAATGGAAAAGCTGCACGCAGAACTAACAGGCAAGTGGTAACTCAGGAAAAAGTGATCTCCCTGACCCAAAGCTCATTATAATTTATGAGAGAAAGAGTGACGACCATTAAATTTCATAATGCATTTTATAGATAACAGTTTTATGACAGAAGGTCGTAATTGGGAAATTATAACAGGAGCTGGGGAATTAATCCTGGAGATTTACAACTTAATTAATGGTGCTCATGTCATAAGATAATTTGGCCCGGCAATGTTTTGTATGGATCTTGAGTGCTTGGTGTCACCGGTGTAATTTGAGTGCCTGCTGACTCTGGGGTTGTTATGATCCCAGATGATTCATGCTGGTGAGTTGCCGTGTCTCCATCATGCCTGCACTCTTAAGTCAACCATACATTTAACATCCATTTATTTAACTATTGTAATTAGTAAAATCTTATGTCTCAGCATTGCTATTCCCAAATAATAGGATTTCTTCTTCGTGAGGCTGTATACCAATTTTCCCGGTTTCACAGATTATATTGCTCTGCTGCTTGTGTAAATTGGACAGATTACCGTCGCCAGTTTTTTGTCGGCTCGCATCAGCATGGTTTGTTAAATTGATAAGTCAACCTTGAGGATTCCATGAAAATTGTTTATAACTGAAGTTTGCAGTTTATTTTAAAGAGGAAGTTTTCTGATAGTATTCCAAATATTGATTTTGACATCAGGAAGATTGATTTGGATGTGTGCATTATGACTGTAATAACAATGAAGCAAAATTTTCAAAGGATATGGGGAAAAATGTAATCAGTCACCATTCAAAGTTGGTGGCAAGAGAGAAAATGCAGGCATAACAAGTGCACTCAGATCTTGAGCAAATGAGTCTACAAGTCCGCACTTCATTCCCACCGAGTCCAGGGAGAATATGTTGTGACTCATGTTAGTTGTGAATCGTTCAAATAAGCATGTAGTTTGTGTTATTATGTTTCCCATGGGGATAGAGGCAGGAAGAGTCGGTAAAGCAGTAAATGGGTCAGTTAAGCAGAGCAGATGAGTGGAACGGCTGGTGAAAAATACTGAAAATGATAAGTTATGTATGAAAAATGGGCCAATGAAACAGTATGTGTGTAAAATGGGCCATTGAAACAGTATGTGTGTAACATGGGCCATTGAAACAGTATGTGTGTAAAATGGGCCAATGAAATAGTATGTGTGTAAAATGGGCCATTGAAACAGTATGTGTGTAAAATGGGCCATTGAAACATTAGATAAGTAGTAAGGGCTGTTGAAGCAGAGTAAATGAGTAGAGTGGGATGATGAAGTAGAGTGGGTGAGTAGAGTGGGATGATGAAGTAGAGTGGGTGAGTAGATTGGGTGATTTGAGCAGCAGGAAGGAGCGGGGCTGTGAGAAGAGGGGAGTGATATTTTCACAGCTGGTTGCTTCCAGTCATTAGCACTAATAGTGGGAATTGTGCCGCCTGACTGCAAGCCTGTTGGTCTAAACTAATGGAGCAAAAAGCTCTGCCCATAGATGTGGTCAAAATGCCAATTTGAATTCGGGGAAGCCGTAAAGGAAAGAGACTGGCCTGCTAATGAACTGAAAGGTCTCATCCCTCATGGGGTATTAGGTGGGAAGGAGGTGATCAGGGCCCAAAAGAAAACTTTAGATTGTCACGGAAATGATGTCCTTTCTGACAATTATGTAACCTATCTTGTGCCTGGACGGTGGGGCTCCCCTCTCTACATTCCTCTGAATATAACATCATATAGTTTAAAAAGCAAATTTCTCACAAGTGTTTTCTTATATAATTAAATAAAGTCAAAACTATTCCTGCTGGTAACAAGATCAGGCTGATAGTTTTCAAACATCATAACATGATTAATGAATTCTGGGTGCTGTTTTCAGAAGCCCTACAAGAAGCTGAGGTGTCAAAACGTCGGAGAGACTGGGCCTTCAGCGAGAGGGACAAGATAGTGTTAGAAAGGGAGAGCATCCGTACACTGTGTGATAAACTACGCCGAGAGCGGGACCGAGCAGTCAGCGACTTGGCTGAAGCTCTCCGTGATCTGGACGATCTGAAGAAACAGAAGAACGAGGCCAGCAAGGAACTGAAAGATGTCAGGTCTGTACTATGCTCTCATATAGGGCTTGTCAGGGCTCTTATTTTTTATAAATTAGGGTGTACACGGAAGATCAATATACAAATGAGTTTGTATTTCATGTTTGATACACATCATGCAGTATGTATTTAGCCTTATGACCTGTCTTTTCCCCCATTATCACTCACAGAAGTGGATCATTTATGATCAAACAACTTCGGTTAACCTACCTAACCTGGTCATTAATGTCAAGAATGTAGTCATGAAATTTCTCCCATATGCAACTCTCTATATCACTGCTGATTTTACTCGGTTTAGTGTGAAAATTGCCTCTTTGATTGTGAATTGGAAACCACTGCAAAGTGAAAGGATTGTTTCAAAGTTCCAGGAGTGCCAGATAGATTTCAGTAAAAAGTTGTTCTGCTTGTAAGTAGAGGGACAATTCTGAGTGTAAAACAAATTTACCAGACGACACTTTTATCCTTGTGATTTGGAAAACAAGGTTTGATTACACGTTGAAACACTGTCACCAGCCACAACCATCATTGCATAGCCCCACTTTTGCACTCCTAAACGGTGGCGTTTCGTAATTTCATCAGATGAATTTAGTAGGTAGATAATCAAAGTGAGTTTGGGTGAGGATATTGGGTGTGCTTTGAAGGCGTGCAGGTGCCAGTATGAGCAGCTTTTGGAAAGCTCTTGATAGCCAGACATGTACACTACTGCATAAACCGAAGCGTGTCTCGGGCTCAGCGCAAAACAGCTGTGAATTACAGTGAAACTTAATCGCCAAAACTAAATTGGTTTTGTGTAAAGCTGCATGGAGCAGCACGGAGAGTGGAGTAGAGCTGGAGTTAGTGGGTACAGCTGATACATGTGTTGTTAGCACATCTCAGTACTTCCCATGAATCTAAATGACATGCAAAACTTGCCCCAGGCAATCACATCATGCTCAAAAATCATTATAAAAGTGGATTGATGTTTACTTGAATATACACGAAAGAGCCAAGAAATGTTAGAGCTTGACTCACTCTACCTTACTTAAATGCAACTGCTGTATATATTCCAGCCTAAGAAAAGAATAAATAGCATGTATATAAATAAACCAATCTCACTTTTTCTGGCGTATCGTAGTTTCTAAAAAAACTAATTCTCTTTTTAAGGTTTTAAATACCAATATGGCAGTTTTGTTAATGTCAGATGTAAGGGTGTGCCATAAGGTACACTACACGCAGTCGTGTCTCAACATCCAGGTGTGAATGCTTAGTGACAGCATTAATTATACGGATAACTATTCACCGCATCTTGTTTACTGATGGAAACATCAGCTGCTCATGGTGAATGGAACAGTCCCTTCAGCTATAGTTTGAGAAATAACATGCACTCTCAAGCTGACATGGCCTGCATAATAAGATGTAACTCAAGACAAAAAAATCATAAATTAAGGGACTCTTCCCCCGGGTGATTGAGTAATTAGTGGTGTCTGCATCAGGATTCTGACTGCATTTAAGTTATTTCACCACAAGGGATTTGAACTGCTACAGAAGAAATGAAATCTGAAATTGTTTTTATGTATTCACACCTTGCTGACTAGCACAAAATGAGTTTTTTGGCAAATTCTGATATTAAATTTTAGGAGTGGGGCCCGAGCTAAATGTATTCAAGATAGCCACAGTAAAATATACCTCATACACCCAATAAAGTTCATGGCAAATTCAGAAATAATTATATTTTGGCAAAAATTGCTTTACAGCATGGTATGGGGCATTTTTCTCCATGAATTCAACGTGTCAATCACGGGGATCAACTATTCATTTCTTAAGACGTTGTGGTCTTGTCATCATTTGTCGTCGAAGTACTCAGAAAATTGGCAGGAGGGAAATTAATTTGCTCCAGAATTGAGCGATGTCATGATTGCTACATTAATCACATGGCATCTCTTTAGAATTGCTTTATTTTTGTATCCACCATTTTGTTTTAAGTCTGTTATTTCATCTTTTAATTAGGGAGAAGCATGAAGCTCTTTTGGAGAAGGAGGCAAGGAAGAATCAGTTGAATTCCGTGGGGCATAATCATAGTCGTGATTCTGCCATAGATGCCGACCTCCTTGAGTGGGAAACCGAGACTCTCCAGTTTGATATCGTAAGTATTACAAAGCGACAGTCACTCCACCTAGTGGCTTAATATATATTAAAGAAATTACTTTTTTTTTAAATTGTTAAATGGTGTTTTTATGATTCTTTTAGCAACTATGGCCATATCAGGTTGACTTTCAATCCTTTTAACCAGTGTGAAAGTAACACTGCCGGCAGTGGGAGTCGAACCCACTACCTCCTGTCTTCCAATTAAATAGCCATCAAAGGCACACAGATCATATGCTCTACCAACTGTGCTAGTGAGGCAGGTTTTAAAGAAAATATACAACATCTAAAAGAGATTATTAAGAAGTAAATATACTTTGTGCATATTTTACAATCAGAGCAAATAGGACCGTAATCATATGATCATTTTGCACACAGGTCATTCACATTGACTAAAAAAATGTTCTGTGGAGCTAAATATGTCAAAACTTAAGTCTCAAATATAAAAAGAATCACAGCCTGATAACATAATCGGGAATATTTTGTTTCTAAATTATGCATATTTAAGAGCATAAAGCTCGGCCAGAATTCTTGTGGTGGTATTCTCACATGGTCAGGGCAGGAAGAATAGCCTGTAATCAGCAAGATTTTCAAATGGGGGAGTTCATCTTATTAACCTCATTGTATTTCATGGGCACATATTATGCAGCCACCATTAGAAGTGCACGAGGTGAGCGTATAATGTCTGGCATGCAGTGGGACATTACACCATGCTTGGTTCTAAAGTGTACTGCTATATCGCCATCCCCTTACATGTTTCTGCTAATGCCCCATCTTGATTTCAAAGTATTGGTTATTTCTGGGACATTTGGAATTGTTCGAACCAACTAAAACTGTTTTAGTTATATTGATTTGATAATTATGATTTTAATGTGTTGATAGATTACAAAAGAAAAAAAATTATGCAGGATTGTTATTTAATCCTGTGTTGTATTTAATCAATTGGATAACACTAATGGATAATTTATTGCTTTTTTGCAGAGTGGAATTAACAATGATGACCTTGGGTTTGACCTTGTTGGTGGTAAGGATGATCCTGCCTTTCCCAACGACAACTCAATATTTGTCAGTAATGTTTCCAAGGAATGTTCTGCCCATGGGAAACTCAAGTAAGAACATTATTTAAATAATCTGTATTAGATCTTAAATTTAGCTAAATCTAATATAAGTTGACTTTTCATCGTCTACAAAAAAATCGATTATAAAAATATTTTCAGTAATAATTCTTTTCTTATGGGAACAAGAAGAATCGTCCATTACTATATTTTCTTTCCAGTTTTTACACAGAGATTGGGGTTTGATGTGTTTCATTCTCTTTGCAGACCAAATGATCACATCATTAAATTAAACAACATTGACGTTACGAATGTGGAGAGGAAGACGGCCGTGCAGGCGGCCCGTAGCTCCGGAGGTGTGGTCAACATGGTGGTCAGACGACGCAAGTCCACCACGTCCAAGTCATTGCAGCCGGTGCACATCAGTTTGTGTCATGGCAGCCGGGAGCTGGGCATCAGTCTGGAGCAAGGTCTCTACGTGAGCCGCATCCTGCCAGGATCAGCCGCCGCCCGCGAGGGAAGTCTCGCCATCGGAGATAGAATCATTCATGTAAATACTCTCATGTCTAGATTTATTTTGTGAATTATTTTCATTTTTTTATGTATTTGTATTTTATATATTTACACCTGTTAATGACACTGAAACAATAAACTGTATTGCAGGTAAATGGTCGATCAGTAGAGAACCTTAGTGTAGGGGAGGTCATGAAATTAGTGGAGGATGGTGGAGACTTAGTGACGCTTAATGTACTTAAATACACCACCACACCACAACCCAGCCTGGTGTCCAGCTCTGCATCCAGTAACCAAATCTTGACCGAGAACTCTCCTGAGGGGCCCCCTACAAGCCCCAAGTCTCCGCGCTCCACCACATGGTACACATCATCGCCAGACAGCGCTAAGACCAACAGTATGAACCTCAAGACCAGTGGGTCTCAGACGGACAGTTTGGACAGTCCTCAGAGCACTGCTCGTTCTCCTGGGGAACCCTCCATTGGAGGACGCGGCCACCATGAAGTGGAGAAGCCAAACTTGTTTGACCGTGCACTTGGCAAGTTCTTTGGAAAGCCTTTTCATAGTGAGAGAGAAGGTAGAAATAGAGAACGTGAGGAGAGAGTGAGAAGTAGAGAGAGGGAGAGGGAGCGTGAGAGAGAGGCACAGCGAGATACCCGCAGTAAGAGCGGACATATCACCAGCGTGTCAGGAAGCACTCGCACCACAGAGGAGCAGGTGCTAGACGGACTCAATGAAATCATCAACCATTATACCAAACCCAACAATAACTCTGTGGTCAGTGGCACCATCAGTGGTAAAGCCAAAGAGAAAAGGTCTTCTCGCCGAGAGAAGGACCTGAGCAATGGTGGCACCTGGCCTAAGTGCCGCTCTCACGTGGACTACTCAGCTCCTTCTCAGTTTCCAGCTGTTATTCCTATGCCAAAAAAGGAGAGGCCACCATTAACCAATATCATAAATGAGCATTCTTATAGTTCAAGAAACCCGGACATGGAAAGTAAGGTGCCTCCTACACCACCTGAAAGAAGTGATTCTTTTAAACGGGGAGCCTCTATTAAGCACAGCCCCCAGAACTCGGATACTTCCAAATATCCACATCTCATAAACAATAACATGTTGCCAACCTCCAAATCCAGTACTTACATGCCTAGTCCAACAAAACAGTCCAGTAACAGTCACATGGTGAAACTCCGTGATAAACAGAGCCCCATGGCCACGATGACGAGCAGTGCTCAGTCTCCCAGCTATGAAAAGATATCCCATTATACAACCAACTCGGCATCAGACACCACACAATATTCCCCCGACAATACTGTGGTGTCGGCCATCATCGACAGCCAGGACATGTTAGACTATATGCGATACCGGCCAAACAGGCCCACATCCGCCTCGTCCAGGACGCGACAAAAGAGGCGAGAAATGGGGCAGATGGTTCACGGGTCACACGGCAGGGAACATGGACCCTCTAAACCTAAAACGTTAGACATCCACCCCATGTATCCACCCATGTACTCTCCACGCCCCCTGCCACACTCCAGTCAGAACATTAAGCCATCCAGCGGTGCTATCTCCCCACGCGATGTCAGCGGCAGCTTCAACAACAATCATCCCTACCCCATCAAGACTTCAAAGAGCCTACCATCAAGGTGAGTGGCGCCACCTTTTTTATAGGGGCCGATCCTGTAAATCCCATTTTTTTCTTTTGAGTTCAGGTTCATATCATTGGACAATGTTCAGGTTTTAATGTAGAGGCTACTTGCTTAAATTTTTTTCCAATAATTATATCATGTTTGTCTTTGTGTAGAGAATTTATTTATGTATTATACATTTACGTATACTTGTGCAATTTGAAGATGCACGCATTATTTGATAGTTTTGGAAGAGGTCTTGAGTTCATGGGGGTTGAAGGTTATTATTTAGTTAAATGGCTATGATCTTCTGGTTGGTCATGTATTTTTCCTCTCAGATGAATTTCATTTGAAAAGATATTTTTGACAAATATTTCCATATTGGTGTTTTTTGCAATTTTTGCATTTTTTATGACTTATATTGAAGATCATAGTGTTCAGTGGTGCATGTCAAATATCTGCTTGACTTATTTAAAATGTAAAACATATCTGTTGCAGTGTTCCAACCCAAGGTCAAATGATCCGTTCAGCAACACCAGTTTTGCCTGTATATTGTGTGAATAGTGAGCGGGTGAGTCCGAGCACTGCATCACAACCAGGTCGAGGTCATCCAGATACAGTCAGCTCACCCAGATACAGCTCTCCGCCTCACTACTCTTCCGCCACATGCTCCGGCAACATCCTCAACACTTCCATTCCAGAGATGGGTTCTGACCACATGCCATATAAACCGCGTCAGGACCGATACAGCACACCCTCTCCCAGCCCCTCACTTCAGGTATGTGGTGCCACCTGGTGACAAAAACCCATTACATTTTATATAGTCTGGAAATGAGAAAAAAAGGTTTTATCAATTCCCATGTTTAAGAAAATGTGATAAATTGCCAATGACAATATTTGTAGCTTGACACTTTTGACATCTAAAAATGTGATAACAGCGTAAAATATTAAAGGAAAGTTTTGAATGATCTTTACAGAGCAGCACATTGGACCACTCCATAGGAACCTCAACAGAAGATTTCCCCTATCAGAGGGTGTTGCCTCGGCCACATATCAGCCGTACCTCACACCAAGACATGCCCTACGATGGCAACGCTACCTTTCCAAATCGGAGAAATAATCACAACTTTGACCAGAGAATCAGAATTCCGTCAAATCCCAGCATCATATCCAGCTCAATAGAACGAGGTAGTTGAAAATTTTCATGTAACTCAACTTAATAATTATCAGGATTAAATTATATTTTCAAACATAAAAACTGAGGTAGCTTCTATATGTAGAGCCCAAGATAAGGTTATTTTAATATATTGTTGTGTCTTGACTTTGCAGTGTCATCCTCAGATAGAGGGAGCCCAATATCTCCAGTTTTTACACCAGGATCATCCATGGAATACAGACCAGTTCCAAAAAACAGCAGTTCTCTTCCTCCTAACCTGCCCAGTACCGCTGTGCCAAAGAAGTAAGTCCCCAATGCAAAATAACAATCGCTCATATCGTCATAAATTTCCAACAGAAATCTAGCATTATGTTGTTTTCAATGGGGCAGTTTGGTACGGAATTTGTTGGAAAAGAATAAAATAGTTTATTGATTGCCTTTGTGATTGATTTGATGATTTTGTCCTCTTTAGACCACAGTTGGGCGAGACACGAAGCATTTATATTCAGAAGAGCCAGGAGCCACTCGGCATCAAGATTAACCCAGGCACAGACGGGGGAATCTTTGTGTCCTCTGTCAGCACCAACAGTCTGGCATCTAAGGCTGGGATAGAGATAGGGGACCAGTTACTGGAGGTGTGCGGCATCAACCTGAGGAACGCCACCTACCAGCTGGCTGCTAATGTGCTGCGTCAGTGTGGCAATGATATCACCATGCTCGTACAGTACAACCCTGAAAGTAGGTCATCATTCTCCAAAACATCAACTGCCATTGCCCTCCATCCTACAAATAAAAAAAAAGTTAAACTTTGAATTAAAATATATACTTTATGCAAAAATCTCAGCGTAGGAAAATGATAAATGTTTTTTTTTTTTTTTCTATTTATTTTTTTTTATTTTATTTTTATTTTTTTTCAGAATATGAGGATGTGTCATCATCTTCAAGTGATCCATCATCACCAGAGAGTTCGGCGGCCAACACTCCAGAGACTGGCCGTAACCACAAGGCACCTCATCTAGTCAGCAGCGACGTGTCTACCATCACACCGGACTCTCCCCAGAGCCGGAGTCCCGCCCACACCAGCCTCAGTCCCACCCACTCTGCAAGCATGAGTCCCACCCACATGGTGCTCACCCAAACCCACCCCGCCATTAACCAGAGTCACGGAGGAATGACCCAGACACACACTGGAATTACTCAGACCCATACCGGAATGGTGCAGTCACACTCTGGAATTACACAGACCCATACCGGAATGGTGCCACAGTCCCACAGTGGAATGAGCCAGTCTCATACTGCAATGACTCAGACTCATTCTGGTATGAGTCACACCCACGTCAGTATGACTCAGACTCACTCAAGTATGAACACATCACATATGAGGTAAATATCTTGGTTATTTGACACTGACGTCCACATTTTTTAGGTTCTAGTTCATGCATAAACTTCACAATATTATCTGTTCCTATAACCACCGTTGTTTTTTCGTTCAGCACCAAGACGCCACCATCTGGTCAGGATGATAACTACATCCCCTGTGAGCCGCGCTTTGTCTTCCTCAAGAAGCTCTCCTCTCACGACAATATGGGAGTGGGTCTGATCGGTGGTAATGCTGTCGGTATCTTCATCCGGGACGTTCAGTCTAACAGCATAGCTGCGGGGCCACAGGGCCTCCGATGTGGGGACCAGGTGCTTGAGGTCAGTACCTACTGCTTTTATCTCTGATGATAGAACTTAGCCTGGCGTACACACTCAGAGGGCCAAAATTTGTTTTCTGGGACATATTTGGTTTAACACAAAGCATTTGTTTGCAGGAACATATTTGGTTTAACACAAAGCATTTGTACATTTGAGGTGTCAGTAAAATTTTAAATGCTTACAAAATTAATTGAAACATCTAATATAGCTCTTTGCAGTGCCTGTATGTGACGTCATAAAGCAGCAAATTCAAGGCAAAAAACAAGTGTTATTGCCTGGGTTTTAAAATGAAGCCACAATGCATTTTTATGGGCCAAATATGGCAGAAATGTAGATATGTAATAATACAAAAATCCTTCTCTTAAATAGTAACAGTTTAATATAGGATAATGACAAAAATAAACACACCTGATTCTAATTAATGAAAAATGATGGACATTGCAGTTTAATGGCATCAACTTGCGAGATGCTACAGCCGAGCAAGCAGCCCTGGA
Source organism: Amphiduros pacificus (assembly GCA_949316495.1). Taxonomy (NCBI): domain Eukaryota; kingdom Metazoa; phylum Annelida; class Polychaeta; order Phyllodocida; family Hesionidae; genus Amphiduros; species Amphiduros pacificus. The sequence continues at coordinate 8,509,384 of OX439002.1, read as the reverse complement.
GATCTCCAAGCCAGCTGAGACTGTGTCCGTCCTCGCACAGTACAACATCTCAAGTTAGTCACCCTACATTGACTTTATAAATATATTGCATTTTACCAGCTAAGCTTGTTGTTTGTGCACATTCCACAAATGAAGCAAAATGCTTTTAGTATTAAATTGTCAAAAAGATATTTTTAATATGCTTCAAACTTTAACTTTTATGTTTTTTGCATAGAATATAACAAGGTTCAGGACCAGCCAGGTGACGCCATCTATGTGCGAGTCATGTTTGACCGGGATGCTGAGAAGGAAGGAGAACTTAGTGTGAAGAAAGATGACATCCTCTACATAGATAATACATTATACAATGGTATGCTGGGTGTGTGGCGTGCATGGCTGGTAGACGACGAAGGCAACAAGTTGCAGTGCGGAACCATTCCCAGTAAATCCAGGTCTGACCCTATTTCCTCCAAACTCGCATCAAGCAATTTATTTTCCATATGTTTTTTTTAGCGGTGACAAAATGTTTTATATTAACATTTTACTTATATCAGCAAGAAAGTTCATTCTCAGTTTGCATTTTAAAGATTATATTCATGACAATATGGTGTGAGCGGAAGAATATGATACTTTTGGTGGGGAGGATTTCAGCCCCAAGCCAGTCAAATGTGATACTGCTGAGATCCAGAAAATGATGACATGTACAGAATAGAATGGTCAAGGTCATTGTGTATATGCTTATGATATCCAAAATGCTGTCCTAAATTCTTGCTACAGATAAAATTCATTATAGGCTTGAATACAATAATAGCAAATATTTATAGAATACAGAAAAAATGACTATATCTATGGGTGCATTTTATAAACAGATGGTTTATCCCAGAAGACTTGAGAGCAATGCTGATAGATGTGCTTTATTATGTTAAAGGCTTGATGATGAGATGGCCCAGAAGAGAAGCATGTCTGATATCCACGATGATGAGTTGAAAGGTTCACGGAGAGGCTCAGGAACCGCAAGACGCAGCTTCTTTCGTCGCAAGAAACACCAACGCAATAACTCAAAGGATAGCCGCGAACTGAACTCATTTTCCGATGTCTCCATCAACAGTGATTCTGTATCTTTTCTTGATGGTAAGATTTGGCACAAAAAAATATAATAAATTATTTTGATTAGGTGCATAAGTGTCAGCAACAGCAGAACATTTATCTTATTTGAGCTGCATTTGTTGGTCTATTGTGACATCTGCAAGGTTTAATCATCAATATAACCCCCTAGTTCTGAAAGTTCAGCTTGTATACTTTCTTCAGATATGTATGATTCAGTTTTAGTAATCAAACATCAGCTAATATGAGTTTCAAATTTACAGCCTGGACAAAACTTTGTTATATCATGTGCACACAATTGATGAATGAATCTAACTGGATATCAAACAAATGCTGACTTTTTAAAATGAAGCCCACGTAAGTTTGCAAAATCCAACAGAAAAACTTCCGACCCTACTAGTCACTCACAAATCACTACTCATACTAAAGTGCCATCTGATGGTGTAAGCAGAAACTACTAGTCAAAACACAGCCAACATGGACCAGTTATACATGAATGCTCCATAGACTTGCTGCTTAACCTCGAACATTTAGCCCTGAAGTCAAAACAAACGCAAGTGAAAAGGCCACCAAACTCCAGTCAAACATCCTGTTCCGGTTTATTGAATCACAAATAGCACAACCTGGTATTTCATACAGCATCAACATTTGATCAGTTAGAGACAGAGCTCACAATTCAGTGACTTTCATCTCATTAGGTTTAGGAAATGGAAAGTGATGTTTATGCCACACATCTTGCCACTGCCAAAATATCCTTTATTAATTCAAATATATTTTATCGTGCAGACAAGTACAAGTAGA